>VZTH01003361.1:5246-72114 GCA_013397815.1 Aleadryas rufinucha | reverse complement strand
CCGGGGCCGTTGCGGAGGCACGTCCCGGCAGGGCCGGGGGGGCTGCGGACGGCGGGCCGGGGCTGGAGAAAGAGCGACCTTGCACCAGCGGCGGCGGCGGCTCGGGGCGTGCAAGGGGTGTGCGGGGCGGGGGGCGCTCCGCCTTCCCCTGCCTGGGCGTGCTGCGGGATGCTCGGCGGGGATCCGGCACCCGGCAACCCTGAGGCTGGAGGAGGCAATGCACCCAGGGAGAGGGGGGGGTCAGCAGCGCTGCCCTCACTCCCCCCGTCTCCCCTCCCCGCAACGCTTGTTGCTGCGCGGAGAGACGGCACCGCGGTTGCCGGCAGCCGCGACGAAGAGGGAGGGCGCGGCGGAGCCGGCCCGCGGTAGGTGCATGGGGCCCGGCACGGCGCCGTGGGGTGTCCCCCGCCACCCCCGGCCTGGGCACCGCAGCCCTGCAGCCGTCCAGGCTCGCTCGTCCAGGTAGGTGCTCCCCCAGCTCCTCCGCAGCCCTCGGGACCGGCAGGGATGCCGTGGGGAGATGGCTTTCCCCGCATGCGGGAACCCCTCGCTCCCCACTCCGTCCCAGCCCACCCACAGTCACCTGCTCGGGGCTGGCGACCCACGGGCACGGGAGGTGCACCCATCCCTCCCCAGTTGCCGGAGCCAGAGGGGTGGCGGATCCAGCTGCTGCATTTCATGGAGATCCCCGCGCTGTCCCCAGCCACGCAGGGCAGCCCAGCACCTCGGGGACGGGCAACAAGGGGAACTAGCACAGGCTGCGGGAAGGGGTTCCACCCCTCTGTGCACCAATGCCCGAGCATGGGGTAGCCACAGCCTCCTGCGCCCAAGCCAGGGGCAACGTTGGGATGCCAGGTAGGCTGAGGAATAGTTGGGACACTGAAAAAAGGCAAGGAAGGAAAACTTTGCCTGCAAGGATGCCACCCTGAGTGTCGTTCTTGGGCGAGGAAGCACCATCTCCCTTGATTTTCAGGATTGCACCTCCCAGCTGGTGGAGCCCTAGAGGATGAAGGGCCATGCATCCCCCTTCGGGGCTCTTCTTCCACTCCTATGTGTCCCTGTCTTCTCAGGGCTGTCACAGGAAGCTGCAGAGCTCTGAGCCAAGCCAGGTGGGAAGATGGCCGAGAAGCTGGTGCCTGGGGACCTGTTCTCGAGGAAGACCCGGGAATCAGTGTCATCCCTGGACTCAGACAAGCTGGCACCCATCTCACCCGAGGTGGGTGGTGAGGAGTCATCTGACAGCGAGGGCGAACAGGAGGACAGTTCCCACAAGCTCATCCGGAAGGTTTCCACCTCGGGGCAGATGAGAAGCAAGGTCAGGGGTGTTGGATGCTGGGGGTGAGGGGCTGGCTGGGTGTGGGGTTGCTGCTGAGAACAGCGCTCGGGAGTTCACCTTCTCCAGGGTGTAAATCAGTACCAGGTTCTTGCTCCTGGCAGACTTGACTCAGCCAGAGCTGTGAGGGTTCTGGCCCCCTGTGCCCTGTGGGAGGGCACATAGAAACATGCAAACCCCACAGTGGTAGTGTCAGTATTGGTCCCATGGGGCTGTGAAGCACGGATTTTATCCCACCATTCAGGAGCAGGGTGTCTCCCATACCCACACAGCCCCCACCACATTGCCTTCATGCTGCGTTTGTATGCCGGATTACCCTTAACTGTTCCTGGAAGAAGAGGACTCTTTTTAGGAGGCTCTGCCCCATGGATGCTCTGGGGCTGAGATTTAGGGTCATGTCAGTTCTGTAGGCTCCTGGGATCCCACACCCTGCTGCAGGCACTGTGTGTGCAGAGCTTGGTGGGTGGCAAAATAGAACCTGCATTATTCCTAGTGCCCCAGATACATTTGGCTGTGCCACCTCCCCTGCAGGCCCCATTCCCACAGATCCAGTCCCCAGTGGTGGTTTGCTGGATGGATGGGAACACCTTTGAGGTCAGATGTGACAGTCATACTTCTCGGCCACTAGCATGAGAGCGGCTGGTGTGTGTGTGTGTGTCACAATTTGCTCAGAAGAAGCTATTTTGAGAGTACCTAGAAAATATGGGGTGTAGTGCCTTTAGCCAAACAGGAGCGTGTGGTCAGAGGTGTCCCAGGTCAGGACAGTAAAATGCAATGCAAGGAGAAATAACCTGGGCCAAATAGCCAGGTGGGAAGTGGGGAGAGAAGGAGGTTTGGGGGAGACATTTTGGGGAGGGAGAATGCAGACACGGCGCTGGGAGGATGCTCTGGATGACATGCTGGGCGAGCGGTCCCTTTGCATCCACATTTCAGCTGTGGGAAGGAGGTGGCGGAGTGAGTCAAGACAGTGCCTGCAGTGTTGGGCGGCACATGGGGGCCGCTAGAAATCCTGCAGCCAGCTTCCAGTGCCAGCCAACCCTCGGTGGGGATTTGATGGCTGTGCTGCTCCAGGGAGAGGGGAGAGCTCTGAAAACACAGCACGGGAATGCAGTTTTCAGGGAGCAGGCGGGGTATCACCGGACTCTGGTGTTGGGTGCTTAGGGCATGAAGGAAGGGGAATGGGGCAGTGTACTGGGTCTCGTGGCAGCCCTGGGGATGCTTGGGGCTGGGGCAGGCTCCTCTCCCGCTGGCCCTGGCTTGGCTGTTGTGCCAAGACTGGTGCACTGGCATGAGGTGGGGCAGAGGATACCTGCCCAGGGATATGGAAATTGCATGCTCCCAACCTGGCACTGTGTGGTTTTCCCACTTGGCAGAAGAGATTTCTGGGGCATGGGGTTTTGAGGGGGCTCTTACTGAGTCCCTCTGGCTGCTCAAGGAATATGCCTCAATTCCCCTTCTTTGAAGCAGGCTGGCACCAACTCTTCCCTCTCCAGGTTGACTGCCAGGTGGGTGTAGAGGGCTATGCTGGGTGCAGGGTGTTGGGGGGAAGGCATGGCGGGAAACCAGGCCAGTGGGCAGGGTCATGGGAGTGTTTAGTTCTGTGTGTAAGCCCTCAGCACCCTTCCAGAAGGCAGCAGTAGCCACTGGAGTTTGCCATGCAGCATTTGCCGTGCTGTGGGGCACAGGGACATCACAGGGAGCCATCAATGCTGGGAAATCTGAGAGGAGGGGGCAGATGGCTGGGCTATGCCCATGTCCTACAGCAGCAGCACAGGAACATGAGCATGCTCTGAGCCCCAGCCCAGGTGCCAAAGCTCCCCCCCCATACCACCAGCAGGTTCTGGCCTCGCCGCTGACAGGCTGCACGTGGGGAAAGGCTGTCTCCCTGCCTGCTGTGGCCACTGCCCACTTCCTGCATGGCATCAGCAATTAGCCATGCAGGAGGTGATGCTGTGCAGTGTGCCAGGGGAGGCAGGTGGTGTGATGGATGGGCAGGCGGAAATGATATGTCTCGGTTAATAGCCCGTGGAGCCGGGGGAGAGGGTGAGAGCTGGCAGGGCTTGAGCTGGAGGGGCCTGAGAGTGAGCTGTGTATGCCTCCCCCACCACCTCAGTGTTTTCAGTGTTGGGGTTCAGTGTTTTTCCCAAGGATGCCTTTGCCCTGGTCCAGATGGGCAGGACCACACTTGCCAGCCTGGCTCCTTGTTGGATGGGCTCCTTCCTTCCCTACAGAGATGAGGATTTTTGGAGGAGATTGCTGCTGCCACCCAGGTTGGTCTGTCCCTGGCTCACAGCCCTGCCATGGCACATGTGCTGCCTGTCACTCCAGCCACAGCCACAGTGTGTTCCGTGGCAGGCACCTTCCTGAGTGATCTTGACACCCCTGTCACCGAGGTGGGGCTGGGGTAGGGGGATGGAAACATTGCCTGCACCCCAGGGGCAGGTACCTAATGAACACAGTTAATAAGGGAGAGTTCAGTGCCAGGGTGGCGGCTCCTGATAACAACCAGTGGTGGGGGGTCAGGGCACATGGTCCTATTTTGGGTCATATGTGGTGGGTGGGGTGCTGGAGAGGGTCTATAGGGACCTGCCATTTTGGGGGGCTGGGAAAGGTCAGGACCCCCACCCCACTGCCCATCCACACTGACTGGGGAGACCCTGGTCTCTGGTGATGGAAGCAGGCAGCTTCTCCCATGCCAGGCTGTTGTCCAGCCCCTCGGACAGGAGTAGGTGAGGATCATTTTGGGATCTGCTGAATCCTTCTGATTGCTGCTCCCCAGTCCCAGTGCTTCTGCGCTCCAAATGCCCATGCCCCCATCCCCTCCTCAAGCCTCTGCATCAATCACGTCCCCCCACTCCACACCCCCAGCTCGGCTTTCTCCAGGCTGGAACTGTGGACACCCTGTGGGGTGCTTTGTGCCAGCATTGTTGTGGAGGTGGCGAGGTCATTGTGCTCAGTGCCAAAAGCAGCTGCCAGATGCAGGTGCCCCGCTGGACTGAAAGGCTCCAGGATGGATGGGGTCTTGTTGACACTCCTCCTCCTCCTTAATGCAGCTGGGGGCTGCCAGTTGCCTGTACCACGTTTTAGGTGTGCAAGGGCAGAGTGGGAGGGGGATGTGGTGCTGCTTCCCAGCACTGGTCCCCTTAGGGCTGGGCCTGGAGAGAAGGCAAAGGGGAGAGAGGGGGCACTGGTTCTGGGGTGCACCAACACATTTGAGTTGCTGGGGGTGGTGGGTCACATCCTGCCCATGTCGCTGGGGCGTTCACTTCCCGGCACTGCATTGGCACAGGCACTCTCAGCAGCTGAGTGGAGGCAGAGGGTGATCCAGCAGCGCTGTTTGGTTCAGCAAGCGACAGGTCCTGGGGTGATTGCACCAGAGCTGGGAGGTGGAGGCATCAAGGGGGGCACAGAGGGCTGCCGGGGATCCAGGGTTGCCTATGGCGTGGGCACAATTTGCATGGCCATGGTGGGCAGGGGCCACCATGACTTGTCTGCTTGGAAAGGGGGATCGTGTTCCTGAATTCCTGATCTTGAGATACATCACAGCTGCTTGGTGGGGCTGAGTGACCCACCAGAATCCTCCCATGGGGCTCGGGGAGGTCAGTGGAGTTATTGATACCCTGGGAAATGAGGGCTTCTTGTCCTTGCTGCAGGCATTGAGCATCCTGCAGGCTCAGGATGCCCTGGGAATGGGGCAAGCTGTACCTGTGCATATTAGGGTGTTGGGCAGCTGTAGGGAGCCTGGTGAGGCAGTGCTGTAGAGCCAGGCTGTGGGGAAGGTTGCCCACTGAAGGCTAAATCCTGGCCAAAAGATGAAGAAAGCAAGGTAGAGCTGCTGGGGCCAGGCCTGGAAACCTTTCTCCTGCAGCAGGAGGGTGGACCATGGCTCCTGGGCAGTGCATCCTCCAGACTTGACACTGGTGGGACACTAGAGCATCTCTCATACAGAGAGAGCCTGGGAGAGCTGGGACTGTTCATCCTGGAGGAGAGCCTGTAACCAAGGAATCCCCAGTTTTTGAAAGGGAGTATGCAGCAAAGAGGGAACCAGGCTCTTCTCAATGGTGTCCACCAATGGACAGAGATGATAAAATAGGAAATTGCACCTCAGCACAAGAAAACACTGTCTGAGACCAGGGAGGCTGGGCTTGCTCTCATTAATCAGGACTTGCCAAGCTGGTGCCTGGGGCGTGAAGATAGCCCCACTGTCACTAGCCGGATGTTTGTGAGGTTTCTCAAGCACTCTGCCCTCTCCCCGCTCACTTTTTCCATTATACAAATGTTGCTCTTGCCCATCAGCTCTTTCCCACCCCTGCTGGGCAGAGTGGGAGGGCTGTGGGAGGGCACAAGGGGCAGGGGGGAACCAGCACGGGTCAGGCTGATGCGGGATGCCTGCCAGCAGGATGCTTGGGGACCGATACGCCTGTAGATAGGGAAGCATGACCTCATTTCTAAAAAGCGGCTGCTGGATGATGAGGTGTAGGGGGTTTGCCTTTCTTCTGGGGGCTGCTTTCCTCATTCCTCTCCTGATGTTAATTCTCTGTCCCCTTTCAATGGCCTTGTGAGCACCATATGATGGCTTGTCAGGACTGGTGCTGGAATCTCCGTTCAAGCATCCACCCAGCATGGGGAAGGGATATTGTGGTTGGTCCTGCAATGGCAGAAAGCTCCATCCTTTGGGAGCAGCTGAGCCTGTGGGGCCACAGCACCCGTCAGGCACCGAGCCCCCTGACTGCCCAGTCCCGGAAGAGCTCTGCTGTGTCGCAAAACCTGATAAGGCTTCCAACTGACTCCAGCCCACGGGGTGCCCAGCAGCTGGTGGAGGCCCTGCAGCTGGGCTGTTTGAGGGCTGCCAGCTTTCCCCTGCTGTCCTGGTGCCTGCTGGCTCAGCTGGGGGATGAGCTCTGATGCAACTGGACCCCAGCTTGTGCCCAGTGAGCTGCTGCATTTGGAGCAGGAGGGTGGCTGCCTGGAATGATGCTGGTGCAATGCAGGTTGGTGTGTTGACAGGTTATCCTCTTTCCCTTCTCCTACCAGGTGAGACGTCATGTGGTCACAGGGACAAGTATATTCCTTCAGGAGTGACATAGGGTGGCCAGCTGTGTAGGCAGACAGTGTGGTGCTCACCAGCCATACGTGCTGGCATTCCTGAGTAACAACCTTCCTGGCTCTTCTCCAGGTGCTCCTTTGCTGTCCAAGCAAAGCAGGGAAACCCTCCTGCCCCAGCTGTGGTCAGACCTGGCTGCACAACGGGCTCTTCCCAGGAATGGCGGTGGCAGAGCTGGGAGAATGGGGTGACAGAGCAAAGCAGCATCCTGGGGCTCTGCTTTAGGGCTGAAGGAAGAGCTGGCATTTCGGGTTGTAGCCTGACCTGGAAGAATCCCTGCTGGAGGGTGTTGAGCTCCTCTGGGCTGTGCTTCAAGCCCCCTGCTTGTGTCGAGCACACAGCCAGCCTGTGGCATGATGTCCTCTGGGAACCAGCCCAGTCCTAGCAGGCCACATGGCTGGCTATCCTCCCAGGGCCATTTTTAGCTGTGTCCCCTCCGAGGCTCTGCTGCCACTGCCACTTCAGCTGCATCTGAGCTGGAGGTGGTAGTATGTCTGCAGATGCTGTGTGGTTTCATTCTTGCCTTTGCCTTCCTGCCCGTGCCTCTGGGATCCCCCCAGTGCTGGTGCTGAGTCCCCTGGGCTGGGGAGAGCAGGGAGGGACCTCGGAATGGGGCAGTGGAGTGCTGGGACAGAGCCCCACAGGGGAGCTGGCCTCTGGCTGATTGCTGGGCAGGTTGTCTGTGGCTCTGGGTGTGCCGGCTCGGTTGCTGAGATGGGGCCAGCACTGGCTTTGCTGAGGCTCCTTGCAGTGCTGCCTGGGGCTCTCCAGACAGAAAAGCTGCGGTTGTGGTGAGTAGAGGGGCTTGGGTTTGTTTTGGGGTGTGGGTGGCACACTGTGCTTGCAGCTGTGCAGTGATCAGTGCAGACCTCCCAGCCCAGTGGCCAGGGGCTGCCAGTGTCCCCAAAACTCTCCAGGAAGAAGAGGCAGTCCCTGCAGGTGCTCAGCTCCAGCTCTTTCGAGCTCTAGGGTACCTAAAGCCACTTACTATAGGGAACTATGTTATTGTGGTGACCCTGGAGCCCTGGACAGGGTTTCGGGGAGCCAGCACAGCAGGGGTGATGCCACCCTGGCATGGCCTGTCTGCCCTTGCCATCCCCACCCCTTTCCTGTTTGCAAAGGGGAAACACTGGGCTCACGCAGCAATGCTGCTGCAGTGTGGCTTCCCACTGTATGGCTGGGCCTGCTGCTGGTCTTGGCTATCAGGTGCTTCTCAGGTCTCCTCCTGTTCTTCATTCCAAAAGCAAGGGTCCAAAACCACGGAGCCACTTGGGAGCTGCTCCCTGCCCCAGCAGCTGGAGCAGGTGCTCCTGGCTGAGACCCATGGTCAAAAAATGAGGTAGGTGGGTGGCTCACCACAGTGAGATCCCGAAACAGCCCTCTGGCACCCCAGACTTGTGTGCCTGCCTAGGCAATGTGGGACAGCTGGGCTCCAGGGCTCATTTTGGAGAGGGGACCTGCCTTATTTTCCCCAGTGAGGGGGAAAACACGCTGGCACCAATGGAGCCTGTACCATATGGCATCACACACCAGGGATGATGGAGCTTGGATGGGCAGCTGCTGACATGAGGAGTTGTGCAGCAAGATGCTGCACATGGCGATACAGAGGGCTTGGGCTTTGATGCCCAAAGCAGCCCCCAACGGTGGGCGTGGGGAGAGGTGCCCCCTGAGCGTCTCTGCACCAATTTTGCCACCCCATTTTTGGATGCTAGGGATTAGTCTGCACTGGTGGAAAACTGAGGTACACCCCCCCCAGCCATGGTACTGGAAGTGTTGTAAAACTCTGATGGGTGTTGTGGTGAAGGTGGGGGACTCTGCCTTTCAGGGCAGCTGCATCCTGTCCCTGGAATGGCCAGGACTGTGACATCTTAGGGCTGGGTGATGCCTTTTTGCTGCTGTCTGTCAGGAGCTGCTGTTGGGGGTGTTTCAGCTCTGACCCTCCTTTGCAGGAGTAGGTGCCACCTTCCTGGGCAGCCATCCTTGCTGTATCCTGCCACCCACGTGGCCCTGGAGCCAGGCAGAGTGCCCATGCCCAGCTTGCTCCAGCCCCTGCTGTGATAGCCCTGAGGTGCCATCACGGACCCGCCTCTTCTTCCTTCTCCTTGTCATCCTGTTCTCCTGCTCCCCTGTCACAGTTCCCCATGCCACTCCTCACTGTCACACACTGCCTGTCCTTTGCAGAAACAGCAATGACTGCAGCAAACACAGCACCTGCGCCTGATGAGTGCAGCCAGGTGTGGTAGATGTGGCGTTTGGGGCTGGATCCCATGTGGCTATGGCAGGACCCTGGCTTGTCCCTGCCTGGTGTGGGACAAGGACTACTAGGGTGCATGGTTTGTGTGTGGATCTGGGGGCCACAGCTGGACCCCACTGGAAGGACCCCTCTGCGCTCTCACATCTGAGAGGCCAGGGAAAGGACGCAGTGTGTCCTGGGGTGCTGGAACTGGGAACAACTGGGCTGTTTGAACCTGCATGGACACTCGTAGGCATCGTGGTGATTGACCACAGCCCAACTCTGCACCAGTCTTGGGGAGTGATAAAGGCTTAAAACGTCCCTCTTCAAACTCCAAGCTGGAAGAGAGCAGGGAACAACATGGTGGGTGCCCCAGGGAGGTTCGGGAGGGTTAGGTGTTTGGGGAGTTGAGGCTCAGGGAGCACCCCAGATGTGGTTTTGGCTTCTTTGTGACTTTGAAGGCTGCTGCTATTCCTGATGCTTTGGCCATCTGGTTCAGAGCCATGGGGCAATAGATTAAGGCTGAGACCTGGGGCTGGTGTGTTTGCAGGCTGGCGGGTGCCTGGGTGCCACCTCTTGCAGCACATGGGTTGGCACGGGAGTGCAGAGCCCCAGGGCCATGGTTCTCTCGCTGTGCCCTGGTGCCCAGTGCTAATTTGCCGTTAAATGTGGCTTGTCATCATGTGCCTGGATCGGATACAACCACTGTGGCAGCTAATTGCAGAGAAGCAGCTGAACGGGGCTGCCGGTGGTGTTTAAAGAAGATACAATCAAAGATGAGGCAGTGCCAGAGCATCTCTGCCACCCCGCTCAGGCTCATAGCCATCTTGCAAACACTAATTAATTGAGTCTTGTAAACACCACTGTGAGGAGGGTAAATATTGGCAGGTGCTGTGTTTCGGGGAGGGCAGAGGACGGGCAGCCAGGTTGCAGTGATGTGCTGTGCTGCAGGGGATGCTCTGCCTGCTGCAGGCTACCCTCAGCCCCAGGTTGTCCCCTCCAGGGGCTGTGGGGGCCAGGCAGAGCTGGCTGCTCCCTGGCTGTCTGTTCTCCAAACTGGCTGGGGCTGCAGTGCCCAGGTAATGCCACTTCCAAGATGCAGTCCTGGTATCTCTGGGGCACTGGTGTCCCGTCAAAGGAAGCTCTCCTGGCCCCAGTTCTGCCCTTGGCTTCTAGGGAGCTGCAGTAGGGTGAGGATCTCCAGGCACTGCCCTGGGGATGGAGAGGAAGCATCAAAAGTGGAGGCTCTGCAGTGCTGGAGACCTGCATCTTGCAGCCCTGCCATGCCCAGCAGCATCCTTCTGGATCCCAGGGAGTGCCCAGTGCCCAGGTGATGGTGGGCAGGGAACATAATTTGCCTTGCTACATGCAGCAGAGAGTGAGCCCCAGAATGTCCAGTCTGTGCTCCTGGGGACCCAGGGACTGGTGTCACAGGGGAAAATGGTGGCTTTGGTGATCCTGGGGGCTACGGGAGCTCAGGACGCTGTGGTCTCTGCAGAAGAGCGTAAAGGAGGGGCTGTTGCTGAAGCAGACGAGCTCCTTCCAGAGGTGGAAGAGAAGATACTTCAAGCTGCGGGGCAGGACTCTCTATTATGCTAAGGATGCCAAGGTAGGCTGGGGGATGCTTCCAGCATGCTCAGTCAGGGGGGACCCGAGCCTGCCAGCCCAGGAGGGGACAGAGATCCCTCCCTGCTGGACTGGGGCTCTGTTTTCTCCCTCGCAGTCCCTGATCTTTGACGAGGTGGACCTGTCTGATGCCAGTGTGGCCGAGACCAGCACCAAGAACATCAACAACAGTTTCACGGTGAGGGAGGCGTGGGGCTACCAACCACACCCTGTGGAGACTTCGGCACCTTGCAGAGAGGCACTGCAAACCTCCCTCATCCCGCCAGAGCCATGGGGCACCCCATAGCACAGCCTCCTGCTGCTGGAGGTGGCACTGGTGTGCCAGAGATTGCTGGGGTCTATGCTGGGTTCTAGCTAGCCTGGTGGTGGCCTTGCGAGAGAACGTGGGGATGGTGGCTGTTGCAGGTGATCACGCCGTTCCGGAAGCTCATCTTATGTGCAGAGAACCGGAAGGAGATGGAGGACTGGATCACTGCCCTGAAATCTGTCCAGAAGTGGGAGATCCATGAGGTGATGTGGACTGTGTGGATTTCCATGTGGAGTGTGTTTCCCTCTGGGTGCTTTTGACTGCCAGACAAGAGCTGCTGCCCTTGGCGTAGTCCCACAAGGAGGACAGGAATTGGGCTGGGGGGACTTGGGGGGCCAGGAGGGAGGGAGTGCCAGCTGAGGGTCCCAGGCACTGATGGGGCAGGGCTGTGCCTCCAGGCCACACAGTTCAACATGGAGCACTTCTCGGGCATGCACAACTGGTACGCCTGCTCCCACGCCCGCCCCACCTTCTGCAATGTGTGCCGCGAAGCTCTTCCAGGGGTCACCTCCCATGGCCTCTCCTGTGAAGGTCAGTGCCGGGGTCCTGCTGGGAGGTGGGCAGGGGCTGGGATCAGAGCAGGGCAGCCTCTCAAGGCTGGGCCAGAGCAGGAGTGGTGCAGGGTGATGCCCGCTGCCTGCCATTCCCAGATGCAGAGGGGTTTGGGACCAGGGCTGTGCATGCCATGGGGACTTTCCTGCTCTTCACTGCTCCCCTCCATGCAGTCTGCAAGTTCAAGGCACACAAGCGCTGTGCTGTCAGAGCCACAAACAACTGCAAGTGGACGACCCTGGCCTCCATCGGCATTGAAATCATCGAGGATGAGGATGGGGTAAGCAGGGGAGTCCCTGTCAGGGATCCTGGCAGGATAGAGCCACCAGCAGAACTGGGCTCGCTGTGCCCAGGAAGCAGGACAAAACCGTAGCTGTCCCCTGCACTGTGTGGCCTCTGGGCTTGGCTCTGCAGGGACACAGCTTGGGGACGCATCCTCTGATACCCTGTATCAGGATCCCTTTTTGCTGTCCAAGTGGGGCCACCTCCAGACATTTTCTGGGGACATGTCTGCCCTGCCTCACATGCTGATGGCTTCAAGGGGCCAGGCAGGCGGAGATGACAGGACATGGGAGGGGTCCCTGACCTGCCTTGCCCTGCTATGTGGCACCACCTCCATGGTGCCTGTGGAAAGAGGTGGCCTATGACACTGTGTCCTTCAAGCGTGCAGGATGCCATCAGTGGCTGCCCTTCTCTGCAGGTGGCCATGCCCCATCAGTGGCTGGAGGGGAACTTGCCCGTCAGCGCGCGCTGCGCTGTCTGTGACCGGACCTGTGGCAGTGTCCGGAGGCTGCAGGACTGGCGGTGTCTCTGGTGCAAGGCCATCGTAAGGATGTACCCATCCCTGTCCCCACTCCTCTCCCAGCACAGACAGCACTGCCCCTCTTGTGTGCACCTCTGGGAAAGCTGATGCTGGGTGCTTTGGTGCTGTGTCCCCCAGCTTTGCTTATACAGGTGTCCCTGTGTTCCCAGGTTCACAGTGCCTGCAAGGAGCTCCTTGGCAAGAGGTGCCCCCTGGGCCAGTACAAAGTGTCCATCATCCCACCAACTGCCTTGAACAGCATCGATTCTGATGGTGAGTCTTGGAGGGCACAGGGCTGGTCTGGCAGGGGGACAGGCTGTTTGGGATAGGGCTCTGAGCTCTCTGAGCTCCTCTGGAGGCTTTGACTTGTGGCACTGTGCCTGTTTTGTGGGGCAGCAGGAACACCACCATCTGTGGGCTCCAGAGTCAACGCCTGTCCCTTGGTTGAAGGCTGCTTGTTGCCGTGCACTCTGCTTTAGGGCTTGGTGGTATTCTATGGGCTTTGGGGTGGCACTTCTTACCCGCATGTGGCTTTAGTTGCTCCTGCCAGGCCGCTTCTTGCAGTGGCTCAGGACACGGTCTCTCTGTGCTGGGATCAGCAGTGCCAGCCCTACACCCCTGTGGTGGGCTGTCCTCTGTTGCACCTCAATGGTTCAGCATCTCTCAAGGCAGGATGAAGCTCTTGCTTGGGTTATTTCCCAGTGTCTGAAGCTCAGCTGTTTTTTTGGTAGTGCAGAACACAGCTTTGCCCTGGCACGGTTCACTGCAGGGAGAAGCCATGTGGAGCGTGGGGGGACTCCCCCCCGCCTGTCTCCTTCTCCTGAGGGGCCCAGCTGGCCTCCGCTGAGCAAAATCTGTTCTTCTCCTCCGGATATTTCTTTCTTCGTTCTTTAATGCTTTTCACCACTCAGCTCAGCCGGTGGCTCATTTGCCTCTCGTTACTCATCGGCATGCTGTCAGGGTAACCATCATGCAGCTGCTCCTCAGCTCCAGAGCCTCGGCTGCTGGTAACTGATCCCTGGGAGCATCTCTGCCCTGTCCCTCTCCAGCAGCCCAGCTGTCCGTGGCTGTGACTGTTGCCCACCCGACTGGGAGCAGCTTAGCAAGGCCTCCGTCCCCCCTTGTCCTGCCATGCTGTCCTGCTCCAGCATATGGGTACTGCTGGCAGCGAGCTTTTCCACTGCAGCCCACGCTCTGACTCAGCAGCTCCCAGGGCTTTGTGTTACCGATCTGCTGTGCTCGGCTGGGCTGGGAGTGGAGATGGAGCGGTGGCCAGGCAAGGAGGGGGTGGGCTGTGGGGATGTTGCCCCCATGCTCCCGCTGTGGTGGGAGTGCTGGTGCTCCTGGTTGAAGCCCATGGGGCTCTGAGGGCAATGGCTGTGGGGCTGGTGCCAGTGGCAGTGGTGGCTGATGTGGTCCCTGCTGCAGCATTGCTGGGTCTGCCAAGGGAAGGAGCCTGCAGACACCAGCCAGGGGACTGGGATGGCCAAGATGTGCCTGAGATGGGTGTGGGCTCTGGGCCAGCTGTCAATCCTTCTCTGCCTTGGGCACATTTCTTTCCCCATCTCATTTCTTTAAAAGCACAATGCTTCCTCTTCCCTCTGCCCCTCACCATCCCCCGGACATCCCCATCGCTGCCAGCACCCCGCAGGTTGGGCTTGGCACAGATGGAGTGTCCGCACACTGCTCTCCTGAAGTGTCCATGGGGAGTGAGAGCCAGGGCTCACGTGTTTGGGCTCACTGCAGGTTTCTGGAAAGCCACCTGCCCCTCGACCTGCTCCAGTCCTCTCCTGGCCTTTGTCAACTCCAAGAGCGGGGACAACCAGGGCGTCAAGTTTCTGCGCAAATTCAAGCAGTTCCTCAACCCGGCCCAAGTCTTTGACCTCATGAATGGGGGCCCACACCTGGGGTAAGCACTTGCCTGAGCACCCTGGAATTGCCTTAGTGGGATCCCAGTGGGCATCTGGCACAGTGCCCAGTCCCTCTCTCCTTGCCCCCCACCCAGGCTGCGCCTCTTCCAGAAGTTCTCCACATTCAGAATCCTGGTGTGTGGTGGGGATGGCAGCGTGGGTTGGGTGCTCTCTGAGATTGATGCCCTCGGCCTCCACAAACAGGTGAGTGGGAGTGCCTGGCATTGCTAATGGCACCATCCCCAGCGCTGGCACCCAGCCCAGCTGAGACCCCTCTGTGTGCCCCAAGTGCTGCTGAGCAATGGGCACGGCAGGATTGGGGGTGTCACAGGTGTCTTTGGGGGCTGCTCTGAGCCCCCCACTCTGTCTCTCTCCTGCAGTGTCAGCTGGGTGTCCTGCCACTGGGGACTGGCAATGACCTGGCACGGGTCCTGGGCTGGGGCAGCCTGTGTGATGATGACACTCAGCTGCTGCAGATCCTGGAGAAGCTGGAAAGGGCCACCACCAAGATGCTGGACCGGTGAGCAGGGCACGGAATACATGCTTCTCTGTCTCCCCCTGCCTGGGCATCTCTTGCGCAGCCTGTCCCAGTTCCTTGCCTGTCCCTGTGCTAGGGGGCCAGAAGATGGTAAGCAGCCATGATCTCTGCTTGGCAGGTGGAGCGTGCTGACCTATGAGGCCCCCAGACAGTCCCCCTCAGCCCTGAAGGAGGAGGAAAATGGGGACTCCAACATTCAGGTGGGAACTGTTGGCATTTGAGGGCTTGAGATGGGGAGGGCAGGCTGGAGGGCAGGTTCCTGTTCAACCCGTCAGCCAATTCAGGGGCACACAGGGAGGGATGGCACAGGAAGAGGTCATGCTGGGGGTCCCTGGGGATTGGGATATGAGGGGGCTGGCAGTCAGCTGCATGCAATGAAATGAGCCTGGCAGGTCTCAGCCTGGCATGTGCAGGTGGGAGCAGGCAGCAAGTGAGGTAGAGCTAGCCTGTCAGCAGCCAGCTGTTTTGGACTCTTCTGTGTGCTCCTCTTCAGCCCCTTGCCTCAGTTTCCCTCCTGCTGTGACTGACCTCCCCTCTGCCCAGCAGTATGGGCATGGCTGCCCTCAGCAGTAGGGAGTGGGCTGAATAAGGGCTGGTCATCCCCAGTCCAAGGCTGGCTGGGCAAAGCTCCATCCGTGACCGGGGCACATGGCAGGGTAGCAGAGCTCCAACTGTCTCCACCTGTGCCCCCAGGCCCAGATCTCCCATTATGCCGACTCTGTTGCCTTCCACCTGGCCAAGATCCTGGAGTCGGACAAGCACTCAGTGGTGATCTCCTCTGCAAAGTAAGGAGGGGGCTGTCGATGGGGGTGCCAGAGCCCTCTTGCTGGGCTGGGGCATGTCCCCAGGGGCACTGGACCCATCTTGGCCAGGCTGTCCCAGGCTGGCAGCTGCCACCTGTGCTGGTGCCTGGCAGATAATCCTGGAGCTGCCCCTCTGGAGCAGTGGGTGTTATCCCAACAGTCCCTCTGGCTGGCATCTGTGCCTCGCTGGCCACACTGTGCCCCACTTGACCTCTGGCCACTTCCCTTGGCAGGTTCCTCTGTGGCACTGTCAATGACTTTGTGACCGAAGTTGGGCGGGCTTACAAGAGGGCAACAGAGAACAAGCAGGAGGCTGAGCTGATGGCACGGAAGGTGTGTTGCAGGGGAGCTGAAGGGCTGGGTCAAGCTGGTGGCACAGCCCCCAAGCAGGGGAGGGGCTGCTCCGCAGGCCTATGCCCTTGTTATGGATGTATGGGGGTGTGCAATGCTTGGGGTGCCCAGGCATGGGGTGTCCAGGTGCTTGGGAATATCCAGGCACTCATAGTGCCTTGGGAAGTGCCCAGCACTGGTGGGGGGCAGCAGCTTGTGCCAGGTGCTGAGTGGGGTAGGTGTCCCACAGTGCGCCATGCTGAATGAGAAGCTGGACTCGCTGGTGCGGGAGCTGAATGAGGAGGCTCAGGCCATTGTGGTCCCTGAAGAAATGGCACAGGCCACCCATGCTGATGTCAAGGACCAGGGGAAAGGTGGCAGCTTCAACCCCAGCCCCATGCCTCGCATCTTCAAATCCAAGGAGCAGCTCATGCTGCGGGCAAACAGTCTGAAGAAAGCCCTGCGGCAAATAATTGAGCAGACGGAGAAAGGTGAGGGAGTGGTGGTAGCTGGCAGCTTGCTTCCCTGATGCTGCAGCAGCCTGGCAGGGGCTGTGAAGCCACAGTGGGTTGGTCCTGGACCCGTGCCTTTGTTCTCCCTTGGGATCCTTGGGATGGCAGCAGTGGCCCCAACCTGGGCCCTTCCTGGCACGAGCCCACAGGGCTGACCTGAGGAGGGGCCACAGGGCTGCCCAGACTCCCTGTCATGCCCCTCTTTGGATCCAGCTGTGGATGAGCAGAACAAGCAGACACAAGCCTACCAGGGCAGTGTGGGCCCCAGCAAGGACAGCTCGGAGGAGCTCAACAAGGAGGAGGAGAAGCTCAGTAAGATGCCAGCAGGGCACATGACTTTTTGTGGGGGCATGGGCATGAGCCGTGGGAGGGGCTCAGGGTGAGAACCCCTGTGGCAGCTTCCTCCCTGTCCACCCTGGCCAGGCTCTCGGCGGGTGACGGTGACCTCTGCATCTTCCTCCATCATCCTGGACCGGCCAGACACCTTTGGCAGCTTGCAATTCTCTGAAGACCCCAGCACTCTGTGAGTCAAGTTTTCTGCCTGCCCCAGGGACCCTGGCTCACTCTTGTTGCCCATCATGGAGCAGGAGCAGAGCTGGTACCAAATTGCCCCTTTGAGGAGGCTGCTGCGGCAGCCTCTGCCCACCAGTGTGGCATCCCTGGTACCAGGCCCTCCCTGGCCAAGCAGTACCCCTGCTGGGGGAGCCTGCCTGTGCCTGGTGTGGGATCTCTGGCTGATGCTTGGAGCTTGGGGCTCCCGCCTGCCCAGTGCAGGCAGGTCCTGGCTGTGCCACGGGTGTCCTGCTATGGCAACTGAGGGAAATGCAGCCATCCCTGCTAGCTTTGGTCAGGCTTCCCAGTGCCAGCCACTCTGCTCCAGTGGGTGTTACACCCCATCCTCTGGTGCCAACCCAGAGTCACAGATGTGCAGCTGCTGCTCAACCTGCTTTCCCTATTTGCTGCTTTCAGCCACTTCTCGGAGAAATGTGTCATGAATAACTACTTTGGCATTGGCTTGGATGCGAAGATCTCCCTGGAGTTCAACAACAAACGTGATGAGCACCCCAAGAAGTGCAGGTTGGCTGGAACCCCCCTAGTTTTCCCCCAGGAAAAACATATACCCCTGGCTCTCCAATGCCTGTGCCAGGAGGGACCATTAAGATGCTGGGAGCCAAGGGGGTGACTTGGTGCTACTGTGCTGGGGATCCTTCCTGCAGCAGATTTTGTACCTGCACCCAGTGCTGGGATGAGCACCCCTTGGCGGCAGGCTGCAAACACCCCAGAAAGGGTGAAGACATGAGGGCTTGGTGGGATTTACTTGCTCTGCACCTGGATAGAGGGACATGGCCAGCTGGCATGGAAGGGTTGAAGTCTGGGTGCAACATGCCGCACCTTGGCTTTCCTGGGAGGCAGCAGGAACTGGGGAAACTAAGGTGGGGCCAGCAGTCCAGGACTGTTCAGGCCAGTGCCCTGGGAAGGGTGTGGAGCCTGTGACAGGCAGCAGGGGGCCCACAGCCCCTCATCTGTTCCACTTTACCCCACAGCAGCCGCACCAAGAACATGATGTGGTATGGGGTGCTAGGCACGAAGGAGCTCCTGCAGCGCACCTACAAGAACCTGGAGCAGCGGGTACAGCTGGAGGTACAGGGCTGGGAGAACAGGGATAGGGTGGGAGGGGCAGCATTACAGCAGCCCCCTAGGCTCAGCCCTCTCTTGCAGTGTGACGGGGTGCCCATCTCGCTGCCCAGCCTGCAGGGCATTGCTGTCCTCAACATCCCCAGCTATGCCGGGGGCATCAACTTCTGGGGAGGCACCAAGGAGGACAATGTGAGTGCCAGTACCGTGAGATGATGTCCTTTCCCCACTCCTATGAAACCCTAGGGCTGGGGTGTCCCTGCCTTGGGCACATATGAGGGAAAAGCTGGGTCCCAAAATGAGCCCGTTTTGGAAGTCTCATGTGTAGTGGTCCTCTACAGAACTTTGGGGCTCCATCATTTGATGACAAGAAGCTGGAGGTGGTGGCAGTCTTTGGCAGCATCCAGATGGCTGTGTCACGGGTCATCAATCTCCAGCACCATCGCATCGCGCAGGTAGTGACAAGGCACCCTGCGGGACCACAAGTGGTGCCAGAAAGCGTTTGGGGCAGCAGTGGAGCCTGAGGCAGGGCGGCTCTGCTCGGCTTGGCAGCCATTGATGCCACCCCTGGGCTGTCTGCCCCACAGTGCCGCGTGGTGAAGATCACCATCCGGGGGGACGAGGGTGTCCCAGTGCAGGTGGATGGAGAGGCCTGGATCCAGCCACCTGGCATCATCAAAATACAGCACAAGAACAGAGCCCAGATGCTGACAAGGGACCGGGTGAGCTTGGGGTGCTCAGCAGGACCATGCTGGGACAGGGGGAGGTGTGACTGTCTCAGAGGGGCCATGTCTGTCCCCCGCAGGCATTTGAAAGCACTCTCAAGTCTTGGGAGGACAAGCAAAAAGGGGAGAGCTACCGAGCAGCCACACGGCCACGGCTCAGCTCCCAGCAGTCCATGGAGTACCTGACCGAGGAGGAGAGCAGCCTCTTGCAGCAGGTCTCACGGGTTGCTGAGACCCTCATTGCCAGGTCAGACTGCGTGAAGGGGAATGTGGTGGGTGCAGGGAAGGGAGAGCTGTGCTGTGGCCATGCAAAGGTGCCTGCCCAGCCCAGGGGAGCCCTGACCTCCAGCCCCTGTCACCTGCAGGATCCATGAGGCAGCCAAGGCTCACAAAGCTGTGGAGCAGGAGCTGGCACATGCAGTCAATGCCAGCTCCCTGGCACTGAGTGAAGCCCTCTCCCACAAAGCTGCTGGCACTTCAGAGGTGAGCTAGGGCTGGGGGTGCAAGGCAGCCTTTACCCAGGCCCCCTGGGGCCCTGCTGCTCAAGGGGTTACCCCTCTGTGCCCCAGTTTCTCAGCAGGAACGTGGCTGTGGAGGTCGTGCTGAGCATCAAGGAGCTGTGGGCTGAGACCAGGGCATTCCTGGAAGGGAAGGCGGTGAGTGGGGGGCTGGAGAGCACCCAAAGCCCCCCAAGGCTGGTACCTCTGAGGGTGGCAGCAGGGTTGGGTATGGTCCCTGTCCCCCACAGCTGGACTCGCCGCAGGAGGAGGAGGCGCTTCACGGCCCCCTGAGCGTGCTGGGCCAAGAGTTGCAGCGGCTGCTGGACATCCACTGGCTGGGCCCTATTGCCCACCCTGCTGAGGAGGTGGGTGCACAGGGACTGGGGTGTGGCATAGCCCACTGTCTGGCCTCAGGGAGCTGTAGCACCCCACCAAGCCTGGCTTCTCACAGGAAGGTGCCAGCAGTGCCAACAAGGGCAGCTTTAAGCTTCGCCTCAACATCCCCAAGCCCAGGAAGGAGAAGGACAAGCTGCAGAAGCAGAAGACCAACAGTGCACTCCCAGGTAAAGTGAGCAGTGTGCCAGGGAGAGATAGGTGGTGCAGTCCGTCCTAGAAAGGACCCCCTTGTGCTGACCTATCCCTCAGCCTCCTGTTCTGGGCATGCTGGGGAAGGATCCTCAGGAAGGGGGAACAGGGCATTGCCTGGCTGCCTGGGGGTGTCACCTTTGTCACCAAGAGCCCCTTACAGCTTACTTTTTCTGGTATCAGACATGCAGAGCTCCCCAACCCCGTAACTCCTTGGCAAGGGGGAGAAGGGGGTTGTGGTACAGCTCAGTCCTTTGGGTAAGTCCCTCGTCCACAACTGGGGATCTGGTTGAGGGGGAGCAGCTCAGGTGTTCTGTAAGTAAGCCAAGGAGAGGAGAGACTTCTGTAGCCTGAGCAGACTGTGGCTTCTGGCCCTGCTGGAGCCAGGGGTGGGAGGGGGTATGCTGGCTGCTGACCACAGGCTGCCATCACTGCTGCCTGCCCTGCTGCGTCCCACTGCCTCCACAGGCCCTAGCAGTCTACCACTGTGGTTTTCCTCCCTTCTAGCAGACAAGTGGGGCTCCGAGGAGGTGGCAGCTTGGCTGGAAGCACTCGGTTTAGGGGAATACAGAGACATTTTTGTCCGGCATGACATCCAGGGCTCAGAGTTGATTCTGCTGGAGAGGAGAGACCTGAAGGTACAACCCGCTTATGCCTCCTGAGGGACCCTCAGCCCTGGGGAGCATGCTGTCCTCCATCCCTCCTCTCCCTCTCCCTCCTGGTGGCAGGTTGGCCCTACACCTGGGTCTGCAGGGTTGAGTTTGTGCACAGGGGCTGGGAAGCAGGGGAGGAGGGTGGCCTTGGTCCTCCAGCTTGCAATGCTCCATACACCTGTCCAAAGCAGTATCAACAGCACCTTACCCTCACCTGCATTCAGGCATGGGGATGTGCTTGCAAGGGGACAGAGGGCTTCAAGCAAGCACTATGCTCCAGCAAGGGAGAGCATGGGGAGCTGGGCTGTGCCTCATCCTCCACCCTGTGGCTTGTCCACTAGCAAGAGCCTAGGGCTGCCCCCTGCAAGTGCATCACCTCCTCCTTCTCCTTCCTGCAGGACCTGGGGATCACCAAAGTGGGCCACATGAAGAGGATCCTTCAGGCCATTAAGGAGCTCAGCAACCTGCCCTAGGCTGACAGCAGGGCAGCAGCCCAGCCCAGGTGCTGGGTGGGTGCTGCCCCCAGGGAACAAGGGTTGGGTAGGGGAACAGGTCCCTGCCCCTGCCCCATATATATGGAGCCCCCCCGCTTGCCTCGCTTTATCTGTCTGTCCCCAGTGTCCCTGGAGCCACTGCTTCTCCCCCAGCCTGTGGGGCTGGGGACACTGAAGCAGTTGTCTAACCCCATAGGCTGACCACTGGTCCAGCCCCATCAGGGTCACTATAGGAGCTGGGGCCGCCCTCTGTGTGCTCAAGCTGGAGCCAAAGCAAAGTTTCCCCTTCCCCACGTGGGTATTTAAGCTGTGTAAATATTTGGAGAGAAGATACTCATTGCTGCTGCTTGCATAGTGTCATTACTAAGGGGAAGGTGAGGGGTGGGGAGGAGGGAATTGGCAATACCTTTCCAGCCTTCACCCCGAGCTTCCTGCTCCCCATCATGCAACCCATCACCTTGCTCTCACCCTCTGTCTCATCACAGCAAGGGGAAGTACAGTGCTGGGGCTCATAGTCTGCAGTGCCAACATGTATGACAAACACATTTTATTAACAGTTACACATGACTTTTTTTCCCCCCCTCTTCCTCAGTTAAAATTACTATTACTTATGTACATGGTACCACCCTGCTTGAGGGCACCCCGTTATTTACAGGCTTATTTACAGAGTAGGGCTAGCAGCTAGTGAGTGCCTCCTCGAGCTTGAGCATGTCCATGGGGGTGACTTTGGCAACCTCAAAGAAGACCCTGGAAGGAACACGTTAGCTTAGAGCTCAACCACAGCCCTGACACCCATCCGCCAGTGCTCCCAGATCCCTGCAGAACCCCTGGGTGCACGCTGGTGGTGTCACCCCCTGCGGCGGCGACAGGCCTGAGACAGAGCCCCGTGACACTCACCTGTGCGAGTACTTGCTGCGCACAGCATTCAGCTTGTCGTGGGGCTGGTATGTGAGCAGGAAATTCAGCCTCTTCACCAGGGGGTGCAGGTCCTGGGCACTGTACCCACTGTAGTATTCCAGTGTAGGGGTCTGCAAGGGGACAGCGGGGCTAAGCTGTGTCCTCTCAATGACAGGACAGCCATCATCTTCCCTGTCCAGCATCCAACTCTGATCATAGCCCTAGAGCATCACCCCACTCCCTGGTCCATTGCCTCCCGCACCGCTGCCTCCCAGGGTGCCTCGGCAGGGACAGGGAATTAGGCAGGTACTCACCCAGCCCCCAAGGTTCTTCATGGTAAGTGCCAGCAGCAGGCAGCTGGCAGCCAGCTTCGAGGGGCTCTCGCGGGCATAGTCGTACTCCTGCAGGGTCATCTCGCAGAGGAAGCGGGCCAGCGTCAGTGTCTCCATGGTGGCATGGGCACACTACAGCCGATGGGCAGGGAAAGGCTCAGCCTTTTGAGCAATGCTGCTCCACTTCCCAGCCTTTTTGGGATCTAGAATGCTGCCTCTGGGGCACAGGACAGGGACCCCACACACCCAGCCTATCACAGACCACCACCCTCACCCCTCAACCCTCTTGAGGGGACCTGGACAAAGTTTCCTTGCTGCCAACTGGGAGCCTGAAGCCCCTGCGATACAAGTCACCATCCCATGGAGCCAACAGAAGGGGTGCCCGGAGACACCTGGACACCAGCCCACCCTCTGAATGCACTCACCTTGGCAAAGCGCCGCAGGAAGCGGTAGGGGATGGGGATGTTGATGTCGAACTTGAGGGTGCTGAGGATGCTCATCTCCATAGCAATAAGCTCCTCACGCTTGTAGGCGTCATCACAGATATAGAGGAAGTCATCCACACATGGTGGGCACCGCTCCTGCAGGGGCACAACTGCTCAGCACCCCAGTGGGGGCTCATCCTGGCCCCACTCAGGAGATCCTACCCACCCTGCAGGCCCTGCTAAGTGTTCATGTGCTGCTGGACTCAGCAAGGACTGTTAACACCACCCTGTGGGACTTGTGTGGTGTCCGCACTCCTCCAGCCCTTGGCTTGAACTCCATGCCTGCATGAGGTGAACTAAGGTATCCTGATGGTCTCTGCAGAGCAGAGAGAAACCGATTCTCCAGTGACACCAGGAGACAGGATTCAGCCCACCATGACTGCATTCGCAGCCCTTGGGACAGGAAGGAGGAACATGACAGACATGCCACCCCAGCAGCTCTCAGAGCAGTGGCCTGGCCTTCTCCAAAACCCCACAGGGACCAGAGAGGCACAGCCCCTCTGCCCTCGCACCCCAGGACAGCACACAAAGAGTCACCTCAAATTTGGAGGCAATGAGAATGGCAGTGGAGCCGATGAGCTGCAGCTTCTCCCTCATGCTCACCACCTCCACCAGGTAGTGGTCCACCAGCTTCACAGCCAGGTACAGTGTCTCATGGTTCAGCTCAAAGTTCTCCTGCAAGAATGAGAGCGGGGGTCAGAACAGTGTCAGACAGAAGTTAGGCCTGCCTAGCCCCACCCAGCTCTCACAGAGGCCAGGGGTGCCCGTGGGCCAGGCTCAGAGGAAGGGATGTAGGTTCATCCCTAGCCCATGCAGGGGGAGGATCAGCTCTGCACTGGGAATGCTTGCAGGAGCCTCTGCCAGCAGACTGAGGTCACACGTGCCAAAGGTGGCATGGAGGCTGCTCTGCAGAAAGCTGTGCCCTCTCACCTGCACCTCCACCATCCAGTCCACAAGGATAGCACGCATGTCCCCACTGATGTCTGTCTGCTTCTCCATGTAGTCAGGAAGCATGAATTTTTCCTGCCAAAGAGCCAGCTGTCAGGGACAGGGCAGACATCCCCACCCTCAAACAAGCCACTTCCCACCCTGTGCAGGCCCCTGCCAGGTGGTCAGAGCCTCTGGGCAGTCAGTGGCCCTGCCCACAGTCACTCCTTCCCCAGACAGGGCTGTCACTCCCTGGACAGGCATCACCCACCTCTCTTTCCCGCATGTATTCAAAGATCTCCTTGGCATACTCTGCATTGGCATAGGGGTCACCCAGCTGCTCCTTGTCAATGTCCTCCACTGCTGGTACCTGCTGGCATGGAAGAGGCAGCAATAAGGGGGAGGTCCTGTGGGTGCCAGTCACCCCACCAGGGCAAGGCTGCTGCCCCTCTGCATCCCCCTTTTCCTACCTGCCCTCATCACCCTGCAGTCCCTGCCCCACTCTTTCCCAGGGGAGGATTCTTGAAGGAAGATGGTGGTGTGCTTTGCCCCCCTCCCCAGCTTTCCATCACACTGGCCAAAGTCTCCCCAAGGTCCAGAGCACTGCCTGGTGCCCCAATACTACCAGTGGCATCCACAGACCAGTGCTGTGATGGGCTTGGGGCAATGCTGCAGCCCAGGGTCCCTACCCTCTCCTCAGGGGGCTTCAGTTCCTGCACAGACACCGGCTTCTCCAGCACCGGATTCACTGTGGGCTCTGCAGGAGCTGTTGGGGGAGTTTTCTTCATTGACCTGCGAAGGACGAGCATAAATCATTGCTGGGAGAACGCCAAATTTCTTGGCTGAAAGGGGCCTCCCAGAGACTCTTGCTGCTTCAGGAAGAGGCCAAACCACACCTAAAATATACCCACAGACCCTNCGAGGCTGTGGGTCCCAGACCTCGGGGCTGCCCTTTCCCAATGGGCTGGGGAACTCTGGTTTGGGGGACAGGGTGTGCTGGCCGTGCACCTGCCTTGACCCGGTGTCGGGAACAGAGGATTCGGATCGCTTGGAGAATCACAGAACGGTTTGGGTGGGAAGGGACCTTAAGCTCATCCCGTTCCACCCCTTGCCGTGGGGAGGGACACCANACCCTTAGAATCACTTAGGTTGGAAAAGACCTTTAAAGATATTGAGAACAATGGTTCTTCCAGCACTGCCATGCCCACCACTAAACCACGTCCCCAAGAGCCACATCCACATGACTTTTAAATCCTTCCATGGAAGGTGACTCTACAACTGTCCTGGGCAGCCTGTGCCAGGGCTGGACAGCCCTTTTGGGGAAGAAGTTTTTCTTAATATCCAACCTAACCCTCCCCTGGCACAACCTGATGCCATTTATAGTAGATAAACTATTTCCCCCCTGCATCTGGCTGAGTCTCCATCACCCAAGGGAAGTCCCCACTACTTGTCCCCATGGGACAAGTTTGCAGCAAACCCCTGCCCCCAGCTACTCACTTTTTTAGGTTGATCTCATTGTTCTTGGCCACCCCCAAGGCATTATGTGCCTTCTGTGCCTTGGGTGGAACAACTTTCACAGTCTCCTTCTTCCCTGCCACCACCTGGTTCTTGTGAGCCTGTTTGGGTCAGAACGGGGGATAGAGAGGCTGCACAGTGGAAAGCAAGATGTGCCCTGCAGAGAGATCTCTCCTCTTCCTAATGGGCATGGGGCACACCCCCCCACCATCGGGGGCTCACAGGGGGCACCAGAGCCCCCACCCTCACAGAAGCACTCACATTGGTGATGTCCCCGAATGCTGATCTCTTCTTGGGCCCGCCCTGGGGTGAGGACGAAGACCTCTTGGCATGACAGCTCTCCTCCTGCAAGAGAGGCTGTTCGAAGATGAGATGGTGGTCAGCTGCCCCACAGGAGCCCACCTACAGCCCTCGCCTGGCTCGGTGCTCACCTTCTCGGGGTCGACGTTCTCTGCAGCAGGGCCTACCTTGCCTGCTCGGGACTGCTTGGTGGTCAGCATCTTGGCATTGCGTGGCAACGGCATCCTCTCCCTTGGTCTCTGCGAGCAAGCTGGGGGCAAAGCAGGATGTGATGGGGGCTGCTGCTGGCCTGCCTCCAGGGACACCCTCCCAGCTTGGGGCAGAACAGGGGGGCATTTGTCCCTCCTGGGGGTTAGCACAGCAGGACTGATCCCTTCCCTGAGCATGGCAGGCGGATGGTGCCCCAAGACAAGCCTAGGCAAGGGATAAGTCTGGCTAGGGGTGCTCCCAAGGAGGAAGGGACATGGACCCCAAAGACCACCACCAAAAGCACTCTCCTGGGCGAGGTGGGAGGGGGAACAGGCAACTCCCAGACTCCTGCATCCCAGAGAAGAATGCAAGGGCTTGCACTTCCTCGGAGAGCCGGTGGTCTTGGAGATCCCCACTCCCCTACAACCCTCAGGGTCCCCTGGGGGAGTCGGGAGTCCCAAAGTTCCCCTCTCCCCTGCACCCCGCGGAGTTCCCTAGGGGAGCCGAGGATCTTGGAGGCGCCCACTTCCTTGCACCCTCCAGGGTCCCCACGCCTGCCACCGCCTAGGGGTCCCAGCGCTGCCCACTCCCCCGCAGCCTCCGGAGACCCCACTCACCCATCCCCGGGGCGTTCCCCCCAGTCACCCATGCCCGGGCTGTCCCCTCCCCAGTCGCCCATGCCCGGGGTGCTCCCTCCCCACTCACCCATGCCGGGTCCGCTGTCCCCGCACCTCCGGCCCCGGCGCTTTTGAAAGTAGCAGTTCGGTAGCGGCCGGCCAGCACTGGCCGAGCCTCGCCCAATCAGAGTGCGAGGCGGTGCCAGGCGGTGGCCAATCGGCGGGCGCAGAGGGATGCAGTTGCTAAGGGGCAGGGCGGCAGGGTTTAAAATTCAACGCCGGCGGCCAATGGAAGGGCGAGCATGCGGCAGGGGCGGGGCGAGCGCCGGGCCGAGCGGGCAGTGATTGGTGGGCGTGGGTGCCGTNCCTCCCCACCCTCACAGGGAAGATCTTCTTCTAGTATCTAGTCTAACCCTACTTTCACTGAGGTACCACAGGAGCAGTGTTCATGTGGTGGTGTACAGGCATGACCAAGTTCAGGGTGAGGCTCACTGGGACTGCCTTGTCATCCACAGCGAGCAGGACAGGGTCAAAGTTACCAAGGCACATGTCACAGTCACTGTACTAGGGGGTTATACACGATACCAGCTGCTTACCAAACATCTGCTGAGGGTAAGAGCACTCTGTGTGCATCAAGGACCAGCCTTGAGGGCATTGTAGTTCTTGGGGAGACCCCTGCCGTGCAGCCAGGCTGCTGGGCAGGGAGAGCTCGGAGAAGGCTCGCTCAGGCTGTCAGTTGCTTTGTAGTCAATTTCCATGTGTCAGGAAAGGAATGCATGAGACTCCTCACACCCACAGATTGCTTTGTTCCTTGATAAACTAGTCTTGGAAAAGCCACCCACTTTTCATGTGTCAGACACATGATCCATGTTCATATACTTGATGTTCACTGTATCACTCTGCTCCTTTGTGAGTTTCCAGCTCAGTCCTTTGCTCTCATGCCACCACCATGCAGTGGTCCCGTGCCCTCAGCAACTCTTGGGGG
This sequence comes from Aleadryas rufinucha, assembly GCA_013397815.1. Taxonomy (NCBI): domain Eukaryota; kingdom Metazoa; phylum Chordata; class Aves; order Passeriformes; genus Aleadryas; species Aleadryas rufinucha. The sequence continues at coordinate 45,225 of VZTH01003361.1, read as the reverse complement.
CTTTAGCATTGCACCGAGCTCTGGCTCAAGTGAAGCCCCTGCTGAGGTAAACTCAGCAGAGCTTAGCACTGCAGCAGAGTCGAGCTTCCCCCAGCCACCAGATTCCCAGAAAAACCTTTCAAATTCTTAAGTTTAACCTAAGAAAATCCTTTTAGATAGTCCCACACCCATGTGCTGCTGTTGCAGGCGGAGCTGATGACCCCCTGGCTAGGGAAATACAGCAGTGCCAGCATCTGAGGGGATTTAAACCTGCTGCCCAAGGGCCATGTGGGCAGGATCAGGCACATGGTTTGGGCTGCATGCAGGCAGCTCTGCCACATCTCCAGCAGAAAGACCTGGGTCATGGACAGCCCGGAGAAGAATTCTGCTCACAGGTCCAGTGGAGGTTTAAACCTGGGTCCCACAGGTCTTGGATCCCTTCAGTCCCCAAAACTGGTCAGGGCTGCTGCAGATCCAGCCCACCTTGTTTCCTCCTTGGCTATTTGTCCTCTCCAGCCTCAGCTCCCCTGGTGTCACTGCTTCTGTCCCTGGCCTGGGGGCTCCCTGAGGCTTGCTTGCTGTTGGTTTGGGATCCTGTGGGATCCAGGTGCCTGCCTTTCCCCGTGCATGTTACGGCTGGGCATAGCCCAGCCAAAAATACAAGTTGGTTGCATACTAGCCAGGCAGAGCCAGGACACATCCCACTGCCAATGGAAACCTGGTTATCCTGTGGGGTAAGATCCTCAGCCAAAACTCCCATCCAAGTCTGCCCACGGCTCTATGGAGGATGGGATGAGCTGCCTGCTTTGGGACAGGTTCATGTCTGCCTGTCCTGCCCAGGCTTGGCACTGGAAAGCTGGCTCTTCCAGTCTCTGAAGCACTGCCATGGTGGGGCTCTTGGGAATCCCAGCCCTGCTGCAGGGGTGCAACTCGCACCACACAAGCTGAAATCACCCCTGGACATGGGGGATGTGGATGAGGAGAGCAAGAAGTGCAAGGTGAAGCCATGGGTGTGCAGCAGGAGCTGTGCCAGCTGTCCAAGCACTGAGGCAAAACTGTGGTCTCAGTCCTGCCCACAATCTAAGGATGCTGGGCCAAGCTCTCCTTGGGCTCTGACATTCCCTCAGCAACCCCCCAAATCAGGTAGAATGCAGGTCCTCGGCTCCTCCCACTAGACTTGGCTGTGTGCTAGCTCAAGAGCATCTGTGCCTGGCATGTCCCTGTCGTGAGGAGAGCTGGGTTGCTGCTTCCATCCAGCCTCTTTCCACAGTACTAAAAAAGCCTGTGCTGCCTTTTCGAGGTGGGGCAAACCCCAGCCCCAGCCTGGCTTCCTGGCACTGCAGGACTGCCGAGAAGGCCCTCTGCATGGTATCTGGGGACCTTTGCTCCAGGATTGCTTACCAGTCAGGAAGCCCCAGGATCAAGAAGAGCAGCAAGGACAGGGAAGCATCATTCCTGGGACCCAGATGGACTGCTTTTCCCCCTTTCCCTTCCCCAGGCTAAAACCTTATCCGTTCCTGGGGTAAAACAGGCCCAACTTGTTGCTTCCCATGGCCCAGTGCCAGAAGCACTGGTGGGAGGCAAGGTACTTCTCTGCACAGGGAGGGCTGAACTTTGCCTCTTCCTTTTTCCCTTTTTCATTACTAATGGCCAAGGTCAGGGAGAGATGTTGTGCCCAAGAGCTGTTCATTTATTTACTGGAAAAAACCACAGCAAGTTAAAACTTGGGGCTCTTCTGCCACTGGGGAAAGTACAAAGGAAAGCACAGAGCAACGCGGGGTGACAGAGCTCCTGAATGCCTGCAGGGAGGTGAGAGTCAGTGTCATGCTGAGCTGCCAGTGGCCCCAGCCTGGGGAGTAGCTCCCTTGGCACAGCAGGGCTGCATGGCATGCACCGTGGTGGGGCTGTGCTGGTGATGCCTGCTGTGCTTGCACATACACTCCATCTGCATCTCCTGTGTCCTGGCCATTCCTGCCTCTCCGCCACTGGCACAGTGCCCAAGTGCAGGGTGTGTTTGCAGCACCAGGAGTGGAAGCCAGTACCCAAGGAGAAATAGGAGCAAACAGCCTTGAAGGGCTCAGGGTGGGCTTGGCACAGCTGATCAGGGTTAAACTCTAGAGGCAGATGATGTGAGCTGAGAACAGGAAGGTTAGGTTAGGGTTAGTGGCGTGTCTGTGGCAAAGGAGCCAGTGGCCCACAGATCCATTACACAGCCCCTCATCACACGCAGGGACTGCATGTCACCCCCAGGCTAGAGGTTTCCATGCTGGTGGAGCAGTGGGTTGATGGACACACTGGAGCTGCCATGACCCTGCTGCCTCTCGGGATGTCCAGTCACCCCAAGGAGCCCAAACTCTTATGTCTGTCTGATGTCGGATCCCCCTGAGCTTGCACCCCTCTGCTGCTCTCCAGCCATTTTCTTCCAGTTCTTATTTGGTGGCCGATTTGATCTTGTGTATGGCATACGGGCTTGACTCCCTGGGCATCCAGATCTCCTCCCCACTGTGGCCCTGGTGCTCCACTGCTCCCTCCATAGCTGCCGTCAGCTCAGGGCCGAAGATGCTGTCGGTGGCCCGGTAGGTGCGGGTGAGGCGGCGGAAGGAGGAGTCTGAGGAGCTGTCATCAGGGACATCTTCATCCTGCTCATCCCGCAGCTTGGTCCTCCCCAGCTCTGAGCTACTCCCCAGCTCTGGGTCTTTGACAGCCTCTCCCATCTCCTGGAGGAAGGTCGTTTTTGGGCTGATGATGCACAGCAGCAACATGAGGCCTCCTGAGACTCCACAAAGAAAGTAGAGGGCAACTTTCTCTGGGACACCTGAGGGGAAAAGAGAAGAAAGACACCAGGGTACAAACTGCTCTGCAGCCTGTGGGGTATCAGTGCCTGAAAAGCCCCTCTGCCAGGCATGTGGGAGTAAGAGGAGGGGAGCAGGGATGCCCTCACCACCCAGGCTGCAGAGGCAGGACAGACTCTGCCCCAGTGACCATGGAAGTGTCATCTAGAGCCTCATCAGCACCCATCAATCCTGAAATGTACCCTTCCCCAAAGGAAACCTCCACTGGGATGTGGAGTAGGCAGAGCAGGGGAAAGAATAATCCCTTGGTAATAATCCCAGAGTAATTTCGTCTGGCAAGGGAAATTTTCGCCTGCAGAGAGGTGGTCTCCATCAGTACCTGCAGACAAGGCAGGAAGGAAAAGACCCAGGGCAGGAAGGAAAAGGGTAAGGTGGCCTGTTGGAAAAGGAAGGCCCACAGGCAGGACTGTAGCCACACCATGACTCTTGATGCTGTGGGACTTGGGGGCTTGTTCAACCTCTGAGTTCCCGCCCTACCTGTCCACCCCAAACCCAGCATGGGTGCTTGGTGCCCTACTCCCTGATGTGCCTGTTGACCCTGCTGGAAAGGTCTGGAGTCTGGCTGCCTCTAAGATGAGCCCTGGGTTGAGCTGGGGCCATCTGGGACCTCAGGCACCCCCCAGCCTGTCCTGTTCCCCCGGGTGCTGTGTGAGACCCAGGGAGGGCACGTACCCCAAAGGTGGGCAAAAGCTGCCAGAGAGCTAGTAAAAATCATGCGGTCTTCCTGGAGCCTGGAGAACCTGGGCCCTTTGTACCAGCCACCTGCAGTGACAAGGGGGTGCAGGCTGAGACATGAGGTGCTCTCAGTGCTCCATGTCCTGGCTGCCTGCTCCTGCTTGTCCTTCCCCATACCACACTCCAACCTTCCTGCACAAGTGCTCTGCTGCCCGCAGGGATGACCCTATGTGTCTTCCTCTCCCCTGCTCCCAGCAGACGCCACCTCCAGCCCCTCAGACATGGGCACTGACCGAGGGATGGCTTCCACCATGGGACAGAGATGCTAGGCTGGAGCTGGTACCAGGGATGCAGACAGGCCATGGAAGGGCTGGTTCACTCGAGCACGGACCACACTGCTTGTGGTGTAACCTCCCTCCCCCCCACATTACCGTGCATGTAGTCCGAGAGCAGGAAGGGGTCCGAGGTGTCAGGGCCCACCTCCTCCAGCAGCTGCTTGGGCACTGCAAGGAGAGCACACACCAAGCATCACCACCCTGCTCCTCCCCTGCAGCCCCTGCCTCCCTAGGGAGCCCCATGCCCCTGCCTGCCTGGCATGGGGTGGGCACAGCAGACACTCCGCCAGTGGTCCCTGTGCCCCTGGCTCTGTGGGGAGCTCTCACCACAGGTGTAAGAGACTCGCAGCTGCTTCTTCATGCCGGGGAGGCATGGGTCCCCAAAGGTGGCCTTGTCAGCAGCCATGGTGCAGTTCCCCTTGCGGTGGCACTTCTTGGAGACCCTGCGCAGAGCGTCTGGAGCCACACACTCTGCAGAGACATGAGGCATAGACCCATGGCCAGAGCTGCCTGCCTCTCCCTGCTGGGCATCAGCCAGCTGAGGCCATGGGACACAGGTACAGCCCTGGCACAGGTGGACTTGTGCCATACTCTCTGCATGGTTCCTGTCCCATTTCTGTCTCAAACCATTCTGGCATACCTATATGGGGTCCTCCAGTGTTCAAGGCATCACACTCCGGTTTGCCCCGCAGGAATCGTCCATAACTTGCAGAATAAATGGCCAGGATGGATTTTGGTCGACACTGCAGCCTAAGCTTGTCATTCTCACACACAGTCTTGATTCGATGGTTCCCTGGGGAGTGACATCGCAGAGTGTCCCAATGCATCCTGAATCACCTGCAGCCCCTCTCTTAGGCCAAGAGGAGGGTTGAAAGAGGGCTGCAAGGTACAGGAGTAGCCATGCTCTCCTTCCTGCCCCATTCTGAGCAGCTGAGGTCAGGAAGAGCCCATGCAGTGTTGCCCAGACTGTGCTCCACCTCACCTGGCCGGCACTTGTAGGAAGCGATGAGATACTTGTGTGTCCCAGGGCATGGGTCTGGCCCAAAGACCTGGCTGTGCACTGAGAACTGGCACCACTGCTGGTCCTGACACTCAGCCAGCAGCTTCTGGAGAGCAGAGTGGAACAGGTGTGAGTTGGGTGAGAAGTCCTGAGGCTGTACTCACCTCCTGTCCCTCAGTGCCATCACCAGGCTCAGGGAAATGGCCTCTCACCCCACAGATGTGTCCCACAGCTGCTCCTGCCCACCCCTGATGCAGACATGCCAATTCCAGTGGCCGTTCCTGAACCAGTTCCTCCCCTGCACCCACAGTGAGCTGTGTGCCAGCACAGGTCTGCTACTACCTGTGCTGGCATCCCGGTACCACACCACGCCACGCGTCTCTAACACCCGCGCGGGAGCGCGCTGGCACGGCCCCGTGCGCTCGCGTCCCCGCGGTCCGTGCAATGTCCCCGCGCGGCCACAGGGTGGCCGCGGCCGCTCTCCCCTCCTGCGCCCTCATCTTCCAAAAATGTCTGGGAAAAGGGTTCCACAGTGAATCGCAGATGATACAAAACTGTGAGGAGCTGTTGACTCCCTCAAAGGCAGGGAGGCTCCACAGAGAGACCTCGACAAATTAGAGGACTGGGCAATCACCAACCATAGGAAGTTCAACAAGGGAAAGTGCTGGATTCTGCACCTGGGATGGGGCAACCCTGGGTGTATGGACGAACTGGGGAATTGGATGTTGGAAAGCAGTGCTGCAGCAAGGGACCTGGGGGTCCTGGTCAACAAAAAGCTGAATATACAGAACAGTGCCCTGGCAGCCAGGAGGGCCAGCCATGTCCTGGGGGGCATCAGGCTCAGCCAGGCCAGGGAGGGGATTGTACCGCTCTGCTCTGCAGTGGGGCGGCCTCACCGTGAATATTACGTGCAGTTTTGGTCACCACAATATAAGAAGGATATTAAACTATTAGAGAGCATCCAAAGGAGGGCAACAAATATGGTGAAGGGCCTTGAGGGGAAGCCTTATGAGGACTGGCTGAGGACACTTCAGCCTGGTCTGTTCAGCCTGGAGGAGTCTGAGGGGGACCTCATTTCAGTCTACAGCTTCCTCGTGAAGGGAAGAGAAGGGGCAGGCGCTGATCTCTCCTCTGTGGTGACCAGTGACAGGACCCGAGGGAATGGGCTGAAGTTGTGTCAGGGCAGGTTTAGGCTGGATATTAGAAAAATGTTCCTCTCACAGAGGGTGGGTGGGAACAGGCTCCCCAGAGAAGTGGTCTCAGCACCAAGCCTAACAGAGATCAAGAAGTGTTTGTGAGTCTTTGACTCTGTGATTCTGTAATCCTGATGCTGATGAAAATCTCCTCGGGGCATGGGGAGGCTGCATTGCCTGCAGCCCCCCAACCCAAGCAGGCAGCTCCGTGATGCGGAGACAGAGGGGTGTGCAGCCCGGCCCCCGGGATCCCTCCCTTACCAGGTGGGCAGTGGCAGATGTGCATTCGGTGCTCTCCTGGGAGGCGTTGTCGGGGCTGGGGCAGAGGTTGGCGCTGGGCACACGACGCCCATAGAAGGCACCGAGGATGCTGATGGTGGTTTTGCGAGGGCAGACGATGAGGAGCTGCTCTCCATCGCAGGTGTGGGCAGTGTGGTTCCTCAGCACCTTGCGCAGGTACCCTGGAAGAGGAAAGCAGGGGAGGCATTGTCCAGAGGAGACACCAGGGCCATGGCAGTGGTGGCACTTGGGCACCCAAGTCCTGGTGGCAGTGAGGACGTCTTGAGATGAGGCACTTATGGGGTGAACAGGATCAGTGCAGGACAGCAGCAGAGAAGATGGGCTTGTAGCAAACCTTGTGTACAGCATTGCTGCCGAGAGCCTGGAAAGCAGCACAGAATAGCTGAGCTGATTAGCAACAGGAAGGGAAAGCTGGAGGCAGTACAGCAGGTCAGAGAAGATGAGGAAATCCCATAAGGAGTTATCAAGTGTTTAGAGAAAATCAGGCTTGTTATGGAGCCATAGTGGGGAGAGAACAAGGATGAGCCAGAAATGGCCCCCCAGTGATGATCCCTGGAGTCAGGGTGAGGAGGATGTGCTCTGTCACAAGTCTGTCACAAGTTGAGCCATGAGCTGGATGAGAGAAGGGTCCAGGGGCTGCTGCAGGCTCCCACAGCTGGCTGGGTCAGTATGGATGAGTGTGAGCCACAAAGTCATCACCTGAGCCCAGCTGGCCTCAGGTCTCTGCTGAAGAAGCCTGGTGTGTTGATGCAAACCATGCCTGGCCAACAACCTTTTCAATGGGCACTGGCCCTTCCCTCCTTGAATTCCCATCACAGAATGCTTCTCTCTTTCAATCCTGCCTACTTTGTGTCCCAAACTACTGCCCCTGTTGTTTTCCCTACAGGGGACAGCAAGGTGGGACTGTCCTGCCTGACCTCTCCAAGGGCTTAACATGCAGCGTTGCCTCCAGTTGGCATTGGCTGTACTGGGTGAGCAAGGAAGCTGTTTTAGTAACAGCTCTTCAAGCTGCCAGGTGCTCTGAGCAGGCACCAGTTGCTGGAGAAGGCCGAGGAAGCAAGAAAAGCTGACAAAATATGATGTGTAGACCCTGAATGAAGCATTTTGCCTCTTTGGATAAAACAAAAGCAAAGGGAAAGCATGATTGTGAGGCTTGGGAGATGGGGACAGAGCAACATAGGGCTTCTGAGCATAGCACAGACCCCAGTCCCCAGCTGCGGGGTCTTTGGAGGAACTTGCACCTCAGCCCCAGGCCCATGCTGGGGCCCAGGGCAGGACATGTACCCTGTCCCCCAATGCCCAGTGTGTCAAACTCCCCCAAACCAAGATAAGAAGGTGGGAGCACCAGCTCCCCCCCCTTCTCTGCAAACTGGTGCCAGGCTCAGCAGCACAAAGGGCCCCTTTCACCTTCAGTGCTGCCACTAACCCTTTGGCATCTGCAGTCAGCATCCCTTCCTGGGATGTCAGCGGGTGCAGCTGGGAGCTGCCTCCAGCCCGGAGTTAATCTCTCCCTTGGCATTATCCCTTGCAAGCTGGGATGAGCAAGTGAGCGGCCACAGCATTCCAGAAGCAAGCCCTCAACTGCTTCTCTGCATGCTGGAGGAGAGAGGAAAGAAGAGGTAGAGGAGAGTAGATGGCAGTAGACAAGATGTTCTAGCCAGGTCAAAGCTCCAGTGCAATGCAAAGATGCTCTTTGAATGGCGCAGAGCTGGATCAGCCCCTTGCGGTGCAGTGCCCATGAAGAGGGGGCAGGACAAACCCTGTCCTGTCCCTCTCCTCTGGTTGCCCCATATCAGTGGATGCTGGGGGCTGTGAGGGGCACAGGACCCTGCCCAGGCTGCCAGCCCCCATCCCCTTCCTCTGCATCTCCTGCAGCAGCCCCACACCTGCAGCACCAGTCCTATACCTGGCAGCAGTCAGGCTCTCCTGAAGGTTTCAGAGCCACCCCTGTCTTGACTTCTGCCTGGCACTGACTCCAAACCCACCTGCCCGTACCTGACACTGATGGATATAGGGCTGCTTAAAGCCCCCACTGCTGGGCAGCCCTGGATGCAGAGGGCTCAGCCAAATCCTAGGGATAGCAGGGAACTCAAGGGAGAAATATGAGAAGAAATGGGTTTCCCCAAATCCAGCCTTGAGGCAGGCACCCTGTTCTGCTGTCATGCTGGCTGGCAGCACCAGTGGTTTGTATATTAAAACCAAGGCTTGAACACTGCCATGGGGCAGAGGTTTCTCCATCACACTATTTTGGGCCAGTGAGCAGTTGTGAAGATGTTTTTTTTGGTGGAGCCATGCCAAGGAGGCTGTAGGCAGCCTTTGTGAGTGATTTGTGCCAGTACAGCTGACTCAGTCTCCGGTGCTGTGGTTGTGCCGTTAGCTCTGCCCACATGAAGTCACATCCTCCTCACCACAGCCTGCCCTGCAGCATCAGGCTTTCGCCCACCTGGGCCCGGCTGAGCAGAGGGAAGGTGTGCGTGGCTGTTCCCAGATGATCCCTGGGGAATGGCTGGTGCCCAGCCTGCCTGCACCTGTCCTGATTGTTCAAAGAGCTGGGGCACAAGGGATCCCAAATTTCTGCCTTGTCTACATCTATAAGGCCCACCACCATGGCCCTGGGGAGAGCCTCTGGCCCTTGCTGTGTCTTGTGGCAGGGCATCTTGCAGCACCCCTATTCACGAGTGGCTCTAGCTGAGGCACAGCCACCAGCTCCGTCCAGGGACCAGGTACAGCTTCAGCTCAACTCTTCCCTCCCCTTCTCAGAACAGGGAAGGCTGGCAGGGCAGCCCTGGGTATTCCTTCAGCTCTACACGCTGCCCAGCACCGAGGACATGAGCATCATGGCTGGGGGGGATGCTCAGCAAAGCTCAGGGACTGGCTTGATATTTGTTTCTTTGCATTTCTGCCTCCAAACTGGCCATGGGAGCACAGCAGAGCTGGGGAGCCACTCTCACACACACCAGGGCTGTGGGATGTGTGCAGTGTGTTTTCAGAGTACAGCCCTGTGTGGGGATAAAGAAATCCCACCATTTTGGGGAAACTCACTCTGGCCTGCCATGGTTTATACCTCACTTGTCCCTACCCCACCAACCTGCTGTCACTTTGCCCTCCCATCATACCAGCGCAGTCCTCAGCATCCCCCTCCTCTCCGCCTTCACCCTGACTCACCTGACAGCTCTGGGCGGGCCTCCAGACGCACAGCGAGGCAGAGGAGGACCGTGGTTACTGCTGGCCGGACCAGTCCGGCCATGGCACAACCGCCGTGTCCCAGCCGGCAGCCTGTACCAGCCGGGGCCTCGGCGGCGGGTGGTGCCCGCGGGGCTGGCACTGCGCGGGGACAATGGCTCGCTTCTCTGCCCTGCCGAAGTCCCGAGGCTGGGCGGGCACATGTGCACTCACTCTCAGCCTGCTGCCCAGGGCCAGAGGCTGCTCGGGACAGCTGGGTCACTCTCAGCACAGGAACACTTTTCCCAGGGCACCCTGTTACGGGTGAGCTGTGCTTTGGCATCCCATTGCTGGCAGAGAAACTGGCAGCCCCTTTCCTCCCACCGCTGTTCCCCCTGGGCAGAGGAACAAGGCTTGGCAAGGTTTCCAAAGTGCTCCCAGCTTTCTCCCAGACACGGTGAGGCAGAAATCCAGATACATATGTGCTGTAATCTCAATCTCAGCAAATGTCCGGCCATTCACTCTGTGAGGAGGAAGGGAAAGGCTCCCTGAACTGCCTCCCAGGCGGCTGTTCTGCAGAAAAGACAAACACCCTTCCTGCACCCAATACTGTGGGAATTGCTGCCATGCTTCTGCCCCAAACCCTCTGTGGGACGAGGCATTGGGCACTTTGGCACCTCGTGAGGAGGGCACCGTGTCATACTGTGCCTCCCGCCTGCAGGACTTAGATCAGCTGGAGGGAAATGCCATGGGCTGAAGCTGCTGGCTCTGTACCCGGCTGAGATCAGCAGAGACAGCAGCAGTTGGCAGTGCCAGGAGCCATCACAGCTCCCAGAGGTTCAGCATTGCCCAGGCAAGGGCAGCTCAGGAGGCCGTGGCAGCAGCAGGGACTGGCACACATCACCTGGGGGTCCACAGCGGGAGCTGGGTGATGGGTGTCGAGCTCGTGATGAGGGTGCTGCCATGGCCTTGTGGGGCACTCACAGTGCCATCAATACATACCTCTTGATCATGACAGTGTGAGTCAGTGTCCTGTCCCATTGAGTAGGGTTCCAAGTTCTCCCAAAGTTTTGATGAGGCAGAAAAAAATTGCCCCCCCATCTCCCCACCCTTGCAGCCCCCAGTGTTAGCACCACTTTGGGCTGTGTAGCAGGACCAGGAGAAATGTCTCTGTTGGGGCACCTCCTCCAAGGGTCTGCAAAATCATTTCCCATCCTAATTGCCTTGAGGGGGGATTGCTGCCTGATCAGGGTTTGATTATTTTGGGGAAAGTTGGACCTTACCCGAGCTGGGGGGGGGGGGGGNGTCAAGCATTGGGGATCCCCATGTTGTGCAATGGTACCAGCTATGTGGTCTGGGGGTGTGAGACAGGTCTTCCCCAAGAGTTAATCCCATCTGTGCTGGGAAGCTGTCTCTGCTGTCTCTGCAGCCAGGGTGATCTGGCAGCAAACAGTTCCCTCCCATCCTGGAGAGGAAAGCAAGCTGTTCATCCTTCCTGCGAAACAGCCCAGTTCCAGGAATGGGGCCCTGCTGAAGGTCAGTCCTGAAGACATCCCATCCCACCATCCTGCCAAGCACCATGCAGCTGGGCGGCTGCCAAGGGCACTTGGGGTTCCCCACTGCTCCCTGGCATGCTTCAGCATCTTTTATCTCCTGCCTTAGCTGTTTTGCAATCTTTCCCACTCAAGGGCTGTGCCCCAGCTTCAAAAAGTCAGTGACAGATGCCCAGGCTGCTCCACTCAGCTTCCCTAAGCACTTGCCCTGCACAGCCCAGCTCCTTGCAGCGAGGGGTGCTCAGAGGAGCCCATGCAGGGATTCCCCGAGGGTTGTGGGCTGGGAGAGGAGCTGTACCCTCCCTCCAGGCAGCTGCCTGTCATGATGCAGCCACAGGAGGCAGTGGGAAAATCAGCCAGGTTCACCCCAAATTGATAAAGAAGCCCTGGGGCACTGGACATCGGCATGAGGGTGGGAGAGTGGCAAAGGGCCAAGACTGGAGCAGCGGGAGGAGCAACAGGCAAGACACTTCCTCTGTAAACCCCTGCTCCCAGCTGGGAAGAGACAGCAGCAGTGCTGTGGACACCAGAGGTGCTGGGGATGCCAGCCCACTGCTCGGAGGCACTGGAGGAGCACCTGGGTGGGTGCGATAGACTGGAAGGGGACTCTGTATGTGACCAGATAGACCCATGCTGAGTCACGTCTGAGAGGCCCTGCAGCTTCCTCCCCTTGCTGGCGGGTCCTGGCGCACACCCCATTGCTCCTCCCTTCTTCAAAACGAAGGGAAGTGTGAGCTCCAGCCCTCTGTGGCGTAAGAGCAGCCAAGAGGCCCAAGCCACCAGCCCTCTGAAAGCCTCTCCTCATCAGAGCTCTGCAGGGGACAGATCTACTCACCACAACAGTGTGCGGCCAGGGGCTCCTCCCCACACTGCCAGGATGGACAGTCGGCAGCACAACACCACCAAGGAGCCTGAGATCGAGCTGTTTGTGAAGGTGGGTCTCGGGGCGGGAGGGGGCAGTGACTCTTTGTCTCACCCTCACCAAGATCCAGCTGGTTGCAGGTGGTGGAAATTCATGGGTGTCTTCATGTTCTGTGAGGCTGGAGATGGGTACCAAATTCAGTGTCACTCACCACAAAGGCTGGCTAAGCGGTTGCCCAAACGGGGGGACCACGCAGTGGTGTGGGGACCGTGGGGTGTCATGCCCAGCAGTCTGAAAGATGCCCTGGTCTCGTGATGGTCGTGCACCCCAGAGAAGTAGCACCGCTGGCAGCAGCATGATGAAGGAGTGGGAACACACATGCCTCTCAAAACCCAGATAAGACAAGCCCCAGCCTGGGAACAGCAAGCAGGAGGGCTGAGAGCAGCCACTCAGCTTTTGTGAGAGCAGGGTTATGAAACGAGCATGGATGGCTTGGGGAACCGGTGCGGGAGTCCTCGTGTGGGCGAGATGGGGAGGCATCACAGAGCGGTATTCGCTGGAAATGGTTTCTGGCTTTTTCTCTGTTAAGCAATTTTCTGAACACTTTCCTTGGAATATTTTAACAGTCAAGTTCAAAATATCTGCAGTGGCCATGGGCGGTGCAAAAAGAGAGGAGACAAAGCTGGTGGCTGGTAACTGTGTCTGCCCACAGCAATGCCGGGGGGGGCCCGGGACGTGCTGTCAGGTGACACTGACTAGAGGGCGATGCCTCTCTGTGCCACCTCATCGAGGTTTTAAGGATGGTTTCTCTGTAGCCACTCAGGTCCATGGGCTTCATTCCTCTCCTCCTGCGGCAGTTCGGTGCCCAAAAGGACCGGGTCAGAGGCACCGGCTTCCCTGGCACAGGCACCCATCAGTTCTAGGCACTGAACGGTGCCTTCCTTGCATAGTAGTTGGACATACATGCTAGAATGGATTATCTGAGCCCTCCCAGGAGAGATCTCCCTCATCCCCTTGCCAGAATTGTAGGCACAGCACTTCTTGCTGGACACTGAGCTTGGCTGAACTGAATCTGGACTAGCGTATTCTTGGTAAAAGTAATCTGAGTCTTGAATTCTCTGCTGAACACTGCTCCCTGGGATGGCTGGAAAAGAAAACGATACGTGAGGTGACTGCAATGGCAGCAGCACATTCTAGGGGGTTTTCAGAGGGAAGTGAAACAGAAAACCAGCAGCATCATCAGGACTTCCCCTGTGTCATAATTTAGCATGAAAAAACCCTCCTGGCTTCTCTGTTCACAGAAAAGTTGATGCTGTGCCTCCCCTTCCCAGCACTCAGGACTCAGCTTTACCAAAGACACAGTGGCTCTAGCTGCTGACAGGCACCCTCCTGTGCCATCAGCACCTCCCCGGGCTGGGAACGCCCCAGACACGGCTGTTGCTGTGACCAGTGACAGCTGTAAATCATGGGGGAAGCTGGTGCTCCCACAAGTGCCTGCTGGCACAGCATGGCATGGCATGGCATGGCATGGCATGGCATGGCATGGCACCCTGCCTGACTTTCACTCTGGCAAATGCTGGATTTACCATGGTGAGGATGGACAGGGTGCAGAGCAACTCTTGCTTTACCCTGAGGTTGGGGTGGGTGGTTCCCAAGGAGCTGGCAATTTCTCACCCTGCCATGTCCCTGGCAAGAGCGTCATCTTTCTGGCTGGGAGGAGGCTCTGCTCTGCAGCTCCACCAGGCATTTAGCTGCTTCCCTGCTCTCAGGGTGGCTGTAGGAGCTGTGGCAGGTGCCATGGGGGCTGAGTATTTAGCAGTACCCCAAGCAGGCAAAGCTGTTCCCTCTTCCCACTGCATTTAAGGCTGTTTCACCACGGGGAAACCACAGGAACTGCCAAGTAGCTTTGGGGTTTCAATGCCCTGTGCAGCCTAGTGATGCCTCAGAAAGCTGGGGCTAAAGGCCTGCAACCCTCCTAGAGATTCTGTGCTAGTCCACGCTGGGATTATCCATCATCTGAGGGCAAAAGATTGAGGAATGTTACTCTGTGCCCCCACCCCAGTTCCTGCTGCAGAAGCACTTTGGGGAAGGAAGTGAAGAGCAATGACTCCTCAACTCCGTGCTGCTCTGCGTTTGCCAAGGAGGGAGGGCATGTGGCTGCAAGTCTCCCCTGAGGGCTCCTGGCTCCCTGAGGCTCCCCCCATGGCCAGTGGCTGCCAGCAAGGCCCTTCCAGAGCCTTCCAGAGCTCCCCCTGCAGTGCCTGGCCACTGGTGGAGCACCCCTCCACTTCCTCCAGATAAAGGTTTTGGCTCTGAGCATCCTGGTATGAGCCTGATTATTTCTCCCTGCAGAGGCCATCCTGATTTTCTTTTCACTCCAGTCCAAAATTCCCCACCTCTCTATTTTTAAAAGATGAGGGGGAGGACCAGCATGAACAGCTCAGGGACTGGAGCTACCAGACAAGCACGGAAAAACCTGAAGCAGGCGATCAGAGTCTATGCCCAGAGCAGCCCGAGCGAGGGACACCCCTCCCCTCACCGACCCCCCACCCCACCACTGTCCCGATGCGGCTCCACCAGAGCTATGTGCTGCCCTGGCTCTGCACAACAGCTCCTGGGGGGACAACAGGACAAATCAAGCCCTCTCAATCCCGGCCTTGTGCCAGGCCAGGGAAGTCAAAAAGAGTGCAGCTGGCAGGGAGAGCAGGAAGGAAAGCACTGGTGCTCATGCTAGGCAGCCACAAAAGCACCTGCTGAGCCATTGATTCTGGAGGTACTCCAAAGAATGGTTGTAGTTTGGGGTCATAGGTGGCAGGGGTGCTGGGGAGGGGGAGCAGAGATGCCCTGTGCTCTTGCCCATGGGCAGCCCTCGAGGCTGTTCTCTAACTCTCCCCTCCAGATCCTTCAAATTAAGTCTGAGACCGAGTTTCTTCCCTTTCCAGAGAAGCCCTATTTGCTATTAATGACACAGGATGCTCCTGAGCTGTAGCCCCTCTGGGAGCATTTACTATAAACAGACACTGACCAGCCTCATGAGTAGATTCAGCTTCACTGTTGGGCACATCCCAGGGAATCAACATGTTTCTTGGCTCCCATTTCCTTCCTCAGATTTCATGACATAATTTCATGACAGCTGAGCAGAGAAAACACTTGTTAGAAGTAATTTTCTTTCCTCTGGAAGGACTAAAAGGTCTTGGCATGACAGAAAAGCAGATCCCCTGCTCCGGCTCACTACCTGGAGTGCTGGAGGGTTGTTTTGGTCCTTTTACTGTCCCCCTTAAGGTGAGTTTGACGTCTGTGTTTTCTTCCTGGAGAAGCTGAGCACTCCAGACTCCACAGGTTTTTTGGCATCTGTGGTGACTTGTAGCACCTACCTCCAGCCCAGGAGAACCAGGCACAGGTCTCTGCCTCCTCAGCCATCCTGTCTTTGGATCCCCAAAGAGGCGTGAGCTCTGGAGCCACGTCCAGCCGCCCACCCTGGAGGTTTTTGCTGCTACTTGACTCTGCCTTTAAAAGGATCTGACTCTGCCAGATCATCTTAAATCTCATCACCCTCCTGCTTAGCCTCTGGACTTCAGCTCACTGTCAGATATCAAGGCTTAGTGCAGAGCTGTCCCACTGAGGCTCATGTCCCACCACACACCGCTCCATGAGAGCAGCATCCCTCTGTGACAGGGCTGGCGTGAGCTGTGCTGCTCCTCCCTGCCAGGGCAGCGTGGCCACATGAGCTGGAGCACCACAGTTCACGTGCATCTTAGGAACCCATTAATTCTCTTAAAGAAGTTGAGTTTCCTGTGAGCCATTTTACCTCTTACCACAGCACAACTTCCCTCTCACGGCAGCATCTCAGCCAGTTTTTGTGAACAGGGGGACCTGCCACGTTCCTCTTGCCAAACACCTCATAAGGTGTTTCAGTCATTTTGGCAAAGGATATTTCCAGCTGCTACATAGCAAGGAAATGTGCTTCACTCTGCCTGTGGCTGTGCTTATGCAGAGGGGCTGGAAGGGGCTCCTTTAGCAGCTGACAGTCATCTCTGTTTCCTCCCAATGCTGTGTGGGATGGCAGCACAAATTCTCTTCGACACAACCCTCCTGCACCCAGCCTGGGGCAGGCTGCTGAGTGGTTCTTGGCCTGGGGACATGGTGCCTGGGTTCGTTAAACACATGAGACCGGAGGCAGACATGAACAGCACATGAAAACAAACTGCTTTTTTCCTGGCAAACATGAGCTCATTTCCCTTCTCCCACCCTCTCCAGCCTGGTCTCCTGGCCAAGCGGACCCTCCCTTCCTCTCACCCTCCACCTTCTCCCCCTGCCTCCTTCTCCACTTCCTCCCAGCTTTATCTCAGATTTCTGGGAAGGATCCGACCCCTGGCATCCTGAGTATGCTCTTATGTTCTTTCCAGTGGCCCTCAGGGCCATGGCTCAGGGCTCCTACAGCTGAGCCCCCCCCAGAGCTGGGAGGGGCTCCCTGCAGCGTGCTGTGCCCAGTGGCTCTCCAGCTCTGGGCATCCTGTCTGTGAAAGGGTTAAATCCTCATTTTTCTGCTTTCCCGGCAGGCTGGTCTGGATGGAGAAAACATCGGAAACTGCCCCTTCTGCCAGCGCCTCTTCATGGTGCTCTGGCTCAAAGGGGTCAAGTTCAATGTCACCACGGTGGACATGACCAGGTGAGGTGGCACTGAAGCCCTGGGCCAGCAATGGGGTGAGACATGCCCTGCTCAGCTCCCCTGCCAGCGCTTCTTCCCCCTGCCCGCTCTGTAGCCAGTGTGTCACTGCACGGGGACAATCGCTGCCCGCAAACTGCCCACCTTACGTGGGGTCCAAGTGTGGGCCAGCACGGGCTTGGGCCGCCCACCAATGTGCATGGCCCAGGGACTCCCTGTCCTGCTGGATGTGAGGATGACTTGAAGGCACCACAGGGCAGATCCAGAGGCTGGGGAGCGCTTGTCAGCTCCCCAAAGCCAGCAGATCTGGGAATGCTCCAGGTCCTGTGCCCCCTCCTACCCCCCACCCCTGCCGTGGCCACTTTCCTCGGGGGCTGGTGGAGGCAGATGTGCTATAGGCTCTCAGCCAGCTTGTTTTCTCTGCTCCAGGAAACCTGAAGAGTTGAAAGATTTAGCACCGGGCACCAACCCACCCTTCTTGCTGTTCAACAAGGAGCTGAAAACAGACTTCATCAAGATTGAGGAGTTCCTGGAGCAGACCCTGTGTCCACCCACGTAATTGCAAACTCACTCCTTCCCCATTTCGGGGCCTGTCACAGTGTTGCCCAGGGCTTGGCAGATTGGGGAACTGGGGCAGGGTGCAGGAGGTGCCCCAGGCAGGGGGATGCCCCCTCCCAGCCCCTGAGCCTGCTCTGCAGGGCAGGGCCTTCGATGCTGAGGGGCTGGGTCCACCGGGGAGGGCATGGGGAGGACAGGAATGGAAAACAATGGGACGAGATGCGCCAGCTGTTGCACCCCCACTCTGGGGGAAGAGGGGGAACGTGGGGAGGTCCCTGCAGGGCCCCCGGCACCGGTGGGTTTGCCACTGGCTGTGGCAGCGGGTGTTGAGGTAGAGGGGGAATGCGAGACCTCTTTGCTTGTTCATATTCAGTGCACTCAGCTGAGTGAAAGCAAATGCCCTTGCTTGACTGCAGCAATGCAGGTGGCCCATAGGGCTGCTGGGGGGGTGGTCTTCCCTGAGCTCACTGGGGAGCTCCCCGAGCCAGCCTGCCCTGTGCCTTGTGTGGCTGCAGCCCCCCCACTGCTGCAGAAGAGGAAGCTGAAATGCATTTGTCACCCACCTCCTTGAATGTGTCTGCCCTTGCAGCACACCCTGGGACATGTCAGCAAACAGAAGACAGTTCCTGAGGAAGTCGTGAGAGCTTCTGGCTTCCTGAGACCCCTCTGTGCCAATGTGCATCCTCTGGGCTGGGCCAGAACTGCCTTCAGGCAGAGCTCTGCTCTGGGGCTCCACTGCCACCAGTGTCCCCAAACTGTGGAGTTTCTGCCCTGAGATTGTCTCCTAGCGAACACCCAGGATAGAAGACACAGCTCACAGGGTGGCAGCTGCAGTAATTCACATCATGATTCTCCCACAGCCAGCTGAACATCCTCTGCATCCTCCAATACCAGCCCTGAGCTCTACAGCCCAGGAACTGATGCTGCCCTGTTCCATCCCTGCCTGCACTGACATAAGTGTCTTTTTCAAGGTATCCACACCTGAGCCCCAAGTACAAGGAGTCCTTCGATGTGGGCAGTGACATCTTTGCCAAGTTCTCGGCATACATCAAGAACCCACGCAAAGAAGCAAATATCAGTAAGGATTGTGGGTTGCTGGACTGTAGTCAACCACGCTACAGCAGGAGAAATGCTTTTGTCTGCAGGCAAATACTGCCATCGGGTTAAGGTTCCTGCTGCCTGCCTCACCAAAGCCTCCTTGGGAAGCAGAGAGGCAGAGGGGAAGGATAAAGGCAGTTCTCTGCTCCCTCCACAGGGATAACAGCAGAGCATGAGGTGATGCTATTGTAGTCCCCTGGAAACAGAAACTGGCCGGGGTTAATGTTGTGTCCCGATGGTGTGGCCCTGAGGGCCTTTTCCCTCTCTGCAAAGCCTGTGGGAGGCCCAGCCAGCCCAGCACAGCCTAAAGCTTGCCTGGGAGCCCAGGGCACCCACTCACTATTCTCGGTTTCCTGCCCTCCCAGATTTTGAGAAGGCCCTGCTGCGGGAGTTTCAGCGCCTGGATGTCTACCTGAACACTCCTCTCCCAGAGGAGATTGACCAGGACAGTGTGGAGGACATCACCATCTCCAAGAGGAAATTCCTGGATGGAGACCATCTGACTCTGGCTGATTGCAACCTCCTGCCCAAATTGCATATCATCAAGGTAATGGCACCGGCCCCCAGGGCCAAGGTAGGCGGGAACCTGCTCCAAGAGGGGTGGACAGGGAGTCCCCCTGCCAAAGCCAGAGAGCGAGTCTCCCCCAGGTCTTGGAAGTTTCAACCTCCTCCTCCTTCACTCTCCTCTAGATTGCAGCCAAAAAGTACCGTGACTTCGAGATCCCAGAGGACATGACGGGTGTCTGGCGCTACCTCAACAACGCCTATGCCTGTGATGAGTTCAATCACACCTGTCCTGCAGATGAGGAGATCGAGCACACGTATGCCAGCGTTGCCAGGAAGATGACCTAACCATAGGGTGGGGTGGGCTGGCAGCATTGCCCTGGCTGAGCCCTCCAACTCTGCAGTCCTGACACAACCAAAACCAGCCAATGGAGAGACTGGAGAGGGTTTACAGCATTGCTAGCTCCTGCCTTTCAGAAACAGCACCTTGCTTCACAGCCCCTGCCACTGCCTCCTCCTTCCGTGCCACTGGCCACTACCCCTGGGCACTATGAGTGCTGACCACACGTATGCACTGCTCCCATCCGGATGTAGCTGCATCCCTACTCCCCAAAAGTGTCTCACAGCCTGTGACCAAGTGTCATGGGAAAAGCTGAGCACTAGCCTCCTGCAGTGGCACTTTTGTGGAAGAGATGAGACCCCCAAATGGCTAGGCCAGCCCAGCCCAGCCCAGCCTCCCCAGCCCCATCTGTCAGCCCTGTGTCATCCCAGCCATCCTGTGCTTGTTCTGGGATCCCCGTGCTTCCCCTGGGCTGGAGCTGGGAAAGCCCAGGGGAACAGACAGCAGCTGTTTGGCAAAGCACTGTGTCTGTGGAAAGGTGTGGGCAGGTCTGGTGCCTCTTGGCTTAGCATCCTTCACATCCTGTGTCGCTGACATGAGGCATCAAAGCTGCTCTGCACAGCCATGACATCCCATGTCCCCACTCTGACACCTCCAGCTCCCCCTGGACTCCCACCAGAGCTTGAGAATTCGGCCAGCCCTCCCTAACCAGCCCCAGGGCAAATCAATACTGTACAGTGGGCACGGTGGGTTCTGTGGGAACTGAAGCGAGCAGAGCCCCCTCGGCCCTCACTGCCACTTTCCTCTTTGCACTAAAGGTGTGTCCTCGCAGGCCTGCCTCAGATAGCGCTGGGTGTGGGGACTGGGATTGTTATTAATGGGTTTTGGTTTGTTGGTTTTTTTAAACTAAGAACAGCAATAAACTATATTTTAATATGCCTTTCTGGTGTGCTATCAGCCAGGCGCCAAGGCTGCTGGCATAGACGGTGCTGTGGAGTGGAGGGGGCTTTCCTGCAGTGGAAACTCCTCTGAAATTTAGCAGAAGTGAAGCTGTAGCCCCAGTCTCTGCTGGCCTGGATCACTGGCTCACAGTCAGCCCAGTATGTCCTGGTGCCTGGGGCTGTTCCTCCCTGGAGGCAGGACTTGGCACTTCTCCTTGCTGACCAGCACAGGGTCTGGCTTTTCAGAAGCTCTGCTGTTCACTGTGGCTGTGTTCTGTTGGGGGAAGTGCTGTTGAAGGCTGGGCAGGTTAACCCTGGCTCTGGTGGGGTTTGGAGGTTGATCAGAAAGGAACATGAGCCGAGGTTTGGACAAAACCCATGCTTCATTTTGCATGATCTTCCTCCCTGAGGGCTACCATGTGTCTTCTGCTCCTTTCATATCTCATGGCAGCACAAGGGCAGTGGCAAAGCCTCTGGGCATCTGGGCATCCCAAGCTGATTCTCAGTGCATGCTCCAGTCCCTGGAGAGAGGACTCAGCCAGTGACAAGGCTTATCCTCTGCTGCCAAGAGCTTCCCTACTGGAGCAGTATTTGACCTTGCTGGCATTCAGAGGAGTCTCTCCCCTTCATCCCAGAAGCTGGCCATGCAATTCCCCCTTCTGGAGGATGTCTGTGAGCTCCAGGTGGCTGATGTAATCCTAGACTCCTTGGCTGGGGTCATCCAGGGGACACTCCTGGGGGCATCCAGGCCAGCAAGTCCCTGCAGGCTGGAGAGATCAGGCTGGGCTTCACAGAAGCAGGAAAATGGTGCAATTCAGAGCAAGTGCTGGGGTCTGGGGAGTTCTGGCTCAGAGGTAAATACCCATCCTCTCTCTCTGGATAAAAGGCAGACAGTGATGGAGGCCTGTCCACCAGTGTCCCAAAGCACCATCCATGAGACAGGGTCATGAAAGATGGCTTTTCTGAGAGAACAGCACTGAGGTGGTGCACACTCTTCCCAAAGCTGCAGGTACAGAGGCAGCCCCCAGCCACTTGCTGTGTCAGCTGGGACCTGGCCCAGCTCTCCTGTGTCGAGGTTTTTCCAGTTCCCATTTGAGATCCTGTTTTCTTCCCTGACTTCAGTTTCAAATTACCATGCTATCAGCCAACTGGAATTACTTCTAATTACTTCTCTTCCCCTGGAAGGCTTTAAATCAGGAAATCCAGCTGAAATGGGTGCCTCTGGTGATCTCAGCCAGGTCCTTCTTGCTGTGACTGCAGCTCATGCCCTACCTCACTGAGCACCACGTTTCCTGAGGGCAGTGGGGAAGTGACTGACAGGCACAAGAAGATTTTAAGCTCTCGGGAGCTTAAAATCCTGAGGTGTTATTCATGGAGGAGAGGAGACAGGACAACTTGTTCTGTGCCTTTTCCTACCTGCACTGAGGCTGGGGTTCAGACAGGTTGAACAGTGCTTGCTTCATAGGTGCCACATGGAAAGGCCCTCTGAAGTCTTGGCATGAAATCCACGTTTCTCAATCTCTTGTGTCCTCTCATCTTGTGGGGTGGGACGTCACACTGGGACTTTCTTGAGAAAGATGGGACAGGATGCTGAGCAGCCAGAGCATCTATTTTTTAATCACGAGGCTGTGACCCTGCTGACTACAAAAGAGAGGCTATCATTTCTCATGGAGTGGTTGAAGGTGCATTTTCCAGAGATCATTGATTACATCTGTGTGCCAGTCCCCATCTGTCAGGCATGGATATGACTGGGAAACAGCTGAGATGAGCTGAGATGAGGCTATCATCCATTTCAAGTGGGCGCGCTGCTCAGCTAGGACTTTTCTCCCACCAAAAATCTGTATCTAGCCTATTTTCCATCCTCTGGAAAAGAGGATGGAAAAAAACCCAGAATCCTGCCAGGTTTCATGTCACAGAATGAAAAATCCTGGAGACAGGTTCATCACATTTGCTGTGGTGCCATGAGGAGGAAGCACAGAATCCCCCCAAACTCAGAGTGCATCGTGAGCCAACATGCACGCAACTCGGAGGGCAGCTTGCTGGTCCTGTCTGTCACCAGGAGCATGAATGATCCTAGGAGGCAGAGAGCTACTGGAGCAGTGCCAGGAAGTGGGAGAGAGTTGAGTTGAGCTGCTGTTCCCGTAGGCTACAGGACCAGGAATCCCTTGGCGTGCACCTGAAGGATGGGAAGCACAAGAACTGGCCGTATGTCACAGACCCTGGGAAGAGCAGTGGTGGGTGGTAAGGCAGCTCCATCCAACACAGGGGAGGTTGTCCTGTGGAGTAAGGGGACCTGGTGACCGAGCTAGGTGGTGTGTGACTCCATCAGGGTGCCCATGGCACCTCCTGAGTGCAGACACTTGCCACGCATCCCCAGGTGAGGGCACTGCCAGATCAGCACATGAAGTAGGACCAGTTTTGCTCTACAGTCCCGTGGGGTGACCTGGGCACCCCAATCGCCCTGCTTGGGTCCCGATTCACTGAATTGCAGGAAAGCTCCTGCTTGGAGAGAAACTACACAGGTCTGAGCCAGCAAGTTCACCTCTCTGCAGCCTGTCAGCCCTGCAGCCCTCTTCATGCACATCCTCCAAACACCACACTCAGGCTCTGGCTTCTGGGGCTCTCACAGTCTCTGCCCACATCCTGGTGGGCTTCCCGACCAAGCCAAGCAGCTGAGACCACTGAGAGGGAGGTGCAGCAGGAGCCAGTGGCCTGGACGTTGCAGCTCAGATCTGTCAAACCACGAAGCCTTTTTGGGCTGAAGGATGGGGTCCAGCAGGACAGTTCCAATGCTGCTGCTCTGTGCTGCTTCAGGGACCCACCCAGAGCTACAGAGCCATCACAAAGGCAACTTGCACAGGGAGGCTGAGTGACCGGGCCTCAGTGAGGCCCCAGGTCTTTGCCAGATGTGCTGGGCAGCGCTTGAGGTGGCTGTGAGGATTTGGAGTGGCTCTGGGCTGTCCCAGAGAGGTGGCAGGGCAGCTGCAGTGACAGGCAGGAGAGAGAGCGGACAGAGGAGGGTGGGCACAGGGGCAGAGCAGACCCTGCTCTTTGCAACTCTGCCTCCCATGGCTTTCAGAGGCAAATGGTCCTGGGTACTGGCAGCCTGCAAAATATTAAAGCTTGATTTTCCCCCATCATTTCAGGGGCCACCACATCTCTCATGGTTGTCAGGCACAATGGTTCCCACTCGGTGACTGTGAAAGCCCCATGAGCCCTCAAAGAGCAATTTTCCACTGTGCACCACTTTCATAGGCTGGCAGCTCCGCTCTCTGAGAATTAGTAATGAGAAATACGCTCTTGCACAGTCCTAAACCTGCTGTTTCTAATAAAGAGCCCTTTGCAGCTGCATCCCTCTTGCTGCTTTGATCTGGCACCAGCAGAATCTGAAAACACCACGGGAAGAAGGCAGGAACAGCCGATTGATCGTGGTGAGTCAGAGCTTTCACCAGCCCCTGCACCAGTACCTGCAGGCACAGCAGCGTGCTGTGGGCCTGAGGCCAGCACCAGAGATGGCATCTGACCTCCGAGATGATGGTGCTGTAGGGTGGGCTGGGTGCCTCAGGCCCAGTCGCTGGCTCAGCCCTTTCCAGGGTGTGGAGGGAGCACGGAATGCTGAGGGAGGACCCGGCTGTACGTACGTGACTGAGGCTGCAGTGGTGATGGAGGGGCTGGTCCGGTGTCCTGCGCAGGTCCATCCTCCAGCACAGTCCAGTCCTGTTCAGCACGTAACACCTGGCCAGGTAGACCAAAGTGGGATCTAATTCAGACACTCCACCCAGGCCCTGCGCTGCACATAGTGGTGACAGGTCTCTCTTGGGACATGCTGGGACCTCAGCCTGCAGCGAACGTTGCACTTTCTCTCCGTGGCTCTGCGGAAACCTGCATGCTGCTCGCACCTCTGAGGCAAAGCAGAAACCCCCTCTCGCATCCACTCGGAAACTTCAGCTGCTAAATACCATCTTGAAATGTCACACGCCTTCTGTATTTTTCCACTCCCCATGAACAACTGTTTCATATGAGTGGGAACATTCCAGCTGTTCAACCACCCCTGGGCCAGGGCAGAGACCTGCTGCCAGTGAGTGACTGCCTCAATCACCCATGGGGACCCCAGCACCCTTGTCCTGCCACAGACTCAGGACAGAGCTGGTCCTCTTCTGACCTGCAGAGACCTGGCCAGCTGTGATCAGAGCACCGGCCGTGCCCCGGTGCAAGCCCAGCACCCACAACACAGCAGGTGTGGGAGCCAGACCGGGAGCAATTGCACCGGTCCCATGTCCTGGCAAATCACCCAGGACTGGGCTGGAGCAGCACGATGGACACTCTGCTGGGCCTGGACAAGCTCCTGCCCGGGATGTGGCTCCTGCCCAGAGTCTGTGGCACAAACAGTGGAGCAGCTCTGACTGATGCTCTTGCTGAGAGGTGCTTTGCAGGTGCCTGGGACCACACAGTGACCTTCCAGAGTGGTGTGGGGTTGGAGGCCCTGTGGGCTATGGGGATGAGGTAATCGATCAAAGAGGGCTCCAGGCATGTAGGGCTTGATCATGACCTTGAGGCAGATCAGAGACTGTGAGGGACAAAGGAGATGGTGACTGGACACCAACTTCATAGGCAGCAAAAAGGGTAATACATGTGTTCCTCAAGCAGCTCTTGGGACTGTCTCTTTCCTTTTTTTTTTTTTTTTTGTTAATTCAGCTCAATTTCTTCAATACACCACGTGTCCTCACATAGTCTGGAACATGGCTGGGGTGTCAGGGGTGACTCATGGGGTTGGAACATGGCCCTGCACAGCCCCAAAGGCTCCCCAAGACTGGCAGCACTGTACCTCCATCCCCTCCACCAGCTGCCTGGACACTAGACACCAGTTTCTCACCTGTTCCAGATCCAGAGTCATTCTTGTGAGTCCAGGAGCCTGGATTTGTCACCACGTTTTGACTTCACTGATCTCAGCCTGTGGCACAGCACAAGGAGGTTTCCCCTCACCTCTGTGGCTTCAGGCACAGCTTCAAAACACATCCTGAGGGACAACTGCAGGGCTTCTCAGCTGTAAATCACCTCAGTGCTGGCAGCAGGAATGATAAATGTATCCTATGGTGCTAGAAACCAGTCTTTTCCCACAGGACAGCAAGACAGAGATTGTGGGTGCAATTTTCTGCCAGGAAAACCCCAAGTTTACCCAGTGCCCTTCCTGACTGCTGCACAGGGAAGGGCTGTGCTGGGTCTGTAACACAGAAACAACGAATAGAGAAGCCAGTTTTCTGTAATAAATTAGTGATATTTAAAAACAGCTCCAGCACACAATCAGCATTTCCTCAGAAGTAAAAACCCCCATCATTCTTTCATTAAAGAGCTTTATAAATATATATGCATATATGAGTGTTACATACATTTGCATTAGTATAGGTACTGTACCACACATGCACACATACAGACAGATAAATAAGAGTTTTGGGGGTTCAGCTTTGGTCCACGCTCCATATGCTTTGTCTCAAGAGCACCAAAGCCCCAGAGGAAAGCTCTGGCTCCCGCCCATCCTTGGCGGTCGTGCCCGGAACACGCCTCCGCCTGCCCGTGGGAGCCCCGGTGCCATCCCCAGCGCGGCAGCAGCAGGCTGGGACAGGCAGGACTCATGGCCAGGGCTCTCCTGGAGGCGCCGGGGGCTCTGCTGGGAGCTGGAGGCTGCCGCGGTGCCCCCATTTCTCACAGCCAGATGGGGCACGTGGCTCGTAGCCGGAGAAGGCAGCTGCCCGCAGCACGCTGAGGGGCGAGGGGGGCAGCTGCCAGGGGCTGGAGACACCCAGTTCTGCCTGCTCCGAGCAGCCTGGCTGCACGGCGCTGTCACCTGGCTCTGGCTCAGTCCAGCCGCCAAGCAGGGCTTGGGGAGCACCGAGGAGCTGCCCTCCCTCCTCCTCCTCCGCACTGGCCGGGAGCTTCACGGAGCTGAGCCGGACCCAGTGCCCAGCCGTGCCGAGACTCTCCTGCAGGTACTCCTGGCTGCAGCTCCTGCTCGGCACGGGCAGGGGAAGGTGGCTGCCTGCTCCCAGGGCTGGGCACTGGCCTTTAGAATAAAGCTGGAGGTGCAGGGGGAGCCATATCTGAGGTGTCTGGCTGTCCCTGTCACCTATGTAGCTGTTTCCAGTCAGTCCCACTGGCACCAGCTGCTCTGGCACATGATCCCTATCACTTGCCTCCCCATCCTTCTCCAGCCGTGATGGGACCTGGGAACCCAAGGCGTGCCCCAGCTGGCTGTGGATGCAGGATGGGTCCCTTCCCTCAGGGCATTCTGGGCCAAACCCATTGGCACAGTAGCCACTCACATCCTGGGCAAGGCCTCGGAGGAGCTGTGGGACCGTGGTTGATGCCTGCCCAGCTGTGCATGGCCCGTGGGAGGGGAGCACAATCTGCAGGAGCAGGGCCAGTGGGTCCTCCTCAAGCTCGAGGGGAGGTACCTGTATGGCCACACTCAGCTCGCTGTTCTGGAGACCCTGAGAGGACACAAGCAGTGACGCGGTCAGCCTCAGCTGGCCAAAGCCCTGCCAGCTTAGGGGTGACAAACTATGCTGAGCACCGAGGGCTGCACTGCCTGAGACCCCATCCTCCACTGTGACCCATGGCTGGCCGATGCCCTCCACCAGTACCTTCTCCTTGGGGGACAGTGGTTCAGACAGCAGGGAAGGCACCTGGGTACCGAGATGGGCTTGGTGGTGTGAGAGTTGGAGGAAAGGAGGTGCTGGGCCCCTGCAAATGCAGGGAACCCTGGCTCAGCTATGGCTACACACAAGGCGGAGGCTGGAGGAGGATCTTCACTCACCAGTGCTTTTGGGAGGCGCGTCTCCAGAGGGCTGGGGAAGACATGCAGCTGGATGAAGCAGAGCCCGGCCACACTCAGCAGCAGCAGCAGGAAGAAGGCACAAAGCACAGCAAGGATCCATGGAAAGCCTGCCGGGAGGTCACAGCAGGCTGAGGGGTCACTCAAGCACATCCCTCCCAGCCCACCCTCCATCAGTGGTTCCCATCCATGCCAGGCTGGGATGTTTCAGGAGGCAAGCCCAAGGCAGATGATGAGAAAGCATCACCCTGAGAGGTCCCCACTGGGCAGCACTGGACCACAACCCTGACCACAGTGGCTAGGGGTGAGGGACCCACAATTACACACAAGTTTGTGCTGTGAGCAGGACCTGAGATGCAGCCACAACAGCTGAGCTGGTGAGAGTCCTCCCACCTGCAGGGCCTGCCGGAGTCACCAGGCACTGCTCAACCTCCCGGCTCCGCTCCCTGGCCATGTCTGCAGCCACCGTCCGGACACAGTACTGTGTGCTGGGCTTCAGGTGCCCAAAGGTGCAAGGCACTTCCTCACTGCTCCGTTTGCAGGGCACCTGAAAGCAGATGGGACAGGTGGCCACAGCAGCTGGAGGTGGGGTTTGTGCATGGCTCCACTGCTCCGTGCAGCCTCAACATCCCACTTGCCCCATGGTCCCTCCTCCTGGGCACCTCCAACACTCGGTTCTTTGCCCCAGGAGGTGTTCAGGTCCCAGAGCATCTCCTGAAATACCTGTGGCATCGCCTTTCATCTGAACAGAACCAGCCCAGTTCTTCTTACCCAGGGGAGGGAAGAGGTCTCCTGCCTCGCTGAGGTGGGAGCCCCAGACTGGGGGTGCAGAGCACCTCACACCTGCACGCACAGCCAGGCGTGGGCAGGGCTGCGGCACGGGCACCCCCACACCACTGCAACCTGAGACAGTGGCTTTGCTGCACCAGGAAAGCTTTTGCAAGCCCTGCACCTCTGGGCCCTGCCCAGCCACCACACACCTGCTGGACAAGCAGGTTCCCCTCGTACAGGTGCAGCCAGTACCACAGCTTCAGCAGCACTCGGTCAACTGGCTTGTAGGAACCAGTTCTTCTCTGGTAGGGAGTGAGTGGTGTCATGATGTTTACGCTGAGGATTTGATCCTGGAGCAGCCAGGACAACTTGGGGGGGCCAACAATTGCTGTAGGGAGGGGGAAAAAAATAGAAAATTAAGGCCTTCAGAGGAAGGCAGGCATCTTGTTTCTCTAGAAATGATATTTTTCTGTCTGACATTCCCCTCCCAGAACACAGACGCTCCTCAGGTCTTGCCTGATGGCGCTTTGTGCTCTGAAACCAGCTCTAGGAATGGCAGCCACCACGTCATCATGACAGCCAGCACTGCTTCTGACTCCTCTTCACACTGACAGACCAGTGGCACCACTGGCTCCTGCTGCCGAGACCTTCACCCCTGAGCCATCCACCAGGGCCTGGAGACCCACTGCCAAGGCCAGCAATCGCTTTCTAACTGAGTGCACCCATTTCCATGCCAGTTGGATGCAGAGGGAATGAGCAAGGGAACACAAACCACCAACATAGAACCCATTTAGCTGCTCACACATTCAGTGTATTGCAACAACCCCTGTGATGGGGGTCAGGGGAGGGTCCTGAAAAATTTTCTGGCTCCAAGAAACCACCAGGCTTTTTGGACGGAACAGCCAGTCTGTGACTGAGCAGAGGCACATTTCTACATCTGGCAAACACAATAGTCAGGATGAGTGGGTCACCAGAGGCTCTGCCCCTGCCTGCACCAGCTTCATCTTGCTGGGGCAAAAACTCCCAGACCATGACAGGGGAGGAAGGCGAGCCTTTCAAAAGCCAAGCTCGGAGGCATATTCTCTTTCCTGCCCCATCTCGCTGCATTCCCCAGAGACCCAAATTCTCATGGTGTCTTACTGGCCTGGGGCCTCCTATCCACGGTCCTCACCTCACTGTGTCTGCTCTGTCCTTTTGCTCTTCACCCAGCCCTCCTCCAGCAGCTCTGCCCCATCCCTTTCCTCTGGTTAGGCCTCTTGGCTCTTTTCCCTCCAGTATCCTCATATGGTTTCCCACTGTATCCCATCAGATCTCTCCAAGGACCCCTCTCCCCATTGGCCCCCCCAGAAGAGCCCAGCTGGAGGAGCTCCCGGTCCTTACTGTCTCTGTACAGCTGCAGCTCGCTGGAACTGGCCCACTCGGAGTGCTCACCTCCAGCCACTGCTCTCACCCGTGCCCAGTAGATATCGTGAATCCTGTCAAAATACAGCTCACACACCCAGGAGCTTCTGCTGTTCCCCCCACAGGCACCTGCCTTGGTCCAGTTCGAGGTTCTGCCCAGGGAGAAAGCACAGGGATTGCTTCTTTTCAGCACCTTCCCAGCCCAAAGGGAGGGCTGCCCAGCCACCACCATCCTGCCCAGGCGGAAAGCGCAGGAAAGCCCAGGTATCAGCCAACAGTGTCCCAGGATGCGTGAGGAGGGGTGTCACCAGCAAGTTGACTCCCTCCTGGGGACAGATGGCACCTGGTGCTGTGCCCTGACCTGTGCTCTCCACAATGAGAAAACACACAGCCGTGGCAGGGAGAACCCACCGAGGGGTTGAGGCTGCTGAGGCTCTGTGGTACGAGGGAAACTGAGGGAGTGGTGACAGCTGAGCCTCAGAGAAGGATGACTTTGGGGGGGGGGGGTCTTATCAACACGGAGAAAAGAAGATAGAGCCTTCCTCTCAGTGGTGCCTGGTGAAGAGACAAGAGGCAGCAGGCACAGGTTGAAATACAGGAAATACCATTTAGCATAATGGAAAAAAACCCAAATCCAAAACCCCAGTCCAAAAGCAACTCCTTAGTTTGTTACTGGGAGAGTGACGAGGAAAGGGACCAAGCTGTCCAGGGAGGTTGTCCTGAAGTTGTTGAAAACCCACCAGGACACAGTCCTGAGCTGACCTTGCATGTGCAGGGGTGGGACAAGCCAATCCCTGCCAACTCCACTACTCTGGTACTCTGTGGCATTTAGTGCCAGACAACAGTCCTCTGGCTGCCAGGGCTCCCCAACAGCCTCTGCCAGGGTGTAAGAAGACCAGACCACTTCACCCCCTCCTCCCCACCTACCTGTTCCTCCACTCCACCTCGTAGGTGGCATAGCTGGGTGAGCTGGGGTCTGGCTCCCAGCGCAGCCAGACATGGAAGTTCTGTGCCTCCAGCCTCACGTGCCGTGGCCGCAGTAGCATCCCTGTGGAGGGAGCAGAGGGGCATGAGGCAGCATCCTGCAGAGTCCCCTTGTGGCCTGCTGCACAGGTTCCCCAGCTTCAGCCAGATATGGGCAAACACTGACTGCAAAGCAGGTGCTCAGCACCTGCATCCCCCCAGTGCCTCGCACACTGAGCGCACCCTCTCCACGCTTCTGCCAAAGCAGAGACACAGCTGACAAAACAGGAGAGACAACACCCTGACACAGTGGCTGCTGACCCTGGGGTTTTCTTTTTCATCACACCTTGACGACCACTTGGGCCCCTCCTCTTCCCAGGTACCTTCAGTAGGTCTAAGAGGTGACCCTGTGCCTCCCCCTGCCCTGCAACCAGGGCCCCCCCCAGACTGTGGTGACATCTTCATCACTGGCTTACCCTGGAGCAGGGAGCAGCTGGCCAGGGACAGCAGCAGGCGCAGGGCAGGGCTCATCCTACCACATCCCATCCATCTGCCCCCACACTACGCTGCTGCACCGGGGGCCATGGCAAGGGATGGGTGTGCTGGAGCTGTTCCGCTACCCACAGACATGACGGGCTGCTGGGACCTAGGATTAAAAACAGGGTATTATTCCCAGAAGCTTCAGCCAGTGACACTGCCCCATGGAGTCCACATGCCTATCGTGGCACAGAGGTGTCCACTGTGGAGGGGCAGGGGACCTTCTGCTGCACCCTGGGGGTGCAGCAGGGCAGGTACCCTCAGGGCTGTGGTGGTAAGTGGACCTTCAGGGACAGTGGGCAGCTGCCACACTCTGCTATGGCACTGTGCATGTGCTGCAGTGACCTTTTGTTGCACCCACCTCTGGCACCCCGTGGTGAGAAGCCACGCTGCCTTCGTCACTGGGATGTGAGTCTGAGAAAGCTCCTCACCTGATGCTCACACCACTGGGGAGGTGACTCAGCCCAGCTCTGGGCATGACTCACACTGGCACAACCTGTGACACCACTGCCAGGACACCCCCAGCCATCCCACAGCCTCCCTGGTGCAGGGAGGGCACCGTGTGTGACGGCACCCACAAGGCAAAATGGGGCACAACGAGGGACCCTCGGGCTGTAAGCAGAGACCTCAGACTGTGAACCACAGCAGAGGCTGGTCCTGCTGGGCACCTGTGTCTGACACCTGGCCAGTCCCTCCTTCCCTTGGCCTTGCCTCACCATTCAGCCACCAGGAATCTTTCCCTGCTCTTGCTGGTCGTGGAGGTAACCTTCCTCTCCCACAGCAGACATGCAAGGGCTTTGAGGCCACCCACACCAATTTCCTGGTTGTGGGGACACATTCCCCTGTGAAGGTGGGGAGCCCAGGGCTACCTCCAGAGGCAGAGGGGTGAGAGCACCCCTGGCCAGACGGGACACCCGTGGGGCTGGCTCACCACTGCCACTGCCTCTCACTCTTCCCATTTCACACCGACTCTGCACTAACGTTACAAGCGCAACCACCTCAGCATGTGGGTACAAAACATTTCCCCCATGTTTTCTCTGTCCCTTGCAGCATTAAGAGCTTGAAACAAGGAGGAACAGTCAACAAGCAGAGACGTGCAGCGGTAAACTGTGGGCGAGGCCTGAGGTGAGACCTCTGAAACACCAGAG
This sequence comes from Aleadryas rufinucha, assembly GCA_013397815.1. NCBI lineage: Eukaryota > Metazoa > Chordata > Aves > Passeriformes > Aleadryas > Aleadryas rufinucha. Next base: position 13,558 of record VZTH01003361.1, on the reverse strand, counting down.
CCGAAGCGCAGGCAGTTGGTCTAGGGATTATCCCCACCCTGAGGCCAGCAAGAGTCCTCCTGGCCTTGCAACAGAGCCTTTTGAAGGCGGCAGCATTTCTGCCTGGAGGGAGAAAGAGCCTCCAAGACTGTTCCTCGAGCTTGTGGAGGCACAGAGCTGGGGAACTGATGGAGACCCTAGCACCGGCTGCCTGTGCAGGCAGGGACAGGGCTGCTCCCAGTGCAGAAGGCAGCACAAGGGGGCCAATGCTTCCCTGAAGCAGTGAGGGTGACTGCAGGCTGCTCCCTGCCAGCCCCCCTCGGAACCCCAGCACATCCATTCCCCTTCTGCCATGGCCAGAGGGAAAATCCTGGCAACCTTTCCTGTGTTGTGGCAGTAACTGAGATTGTGGGGATTTGCCTGCATCTCCATCACACCACCCTGAAACACCAGCACTGCCCCCTACCTTGATCCAGCATTTTCTCTCTGCCCCTCTGCCGTATCAGGAACCCACCTCGCCCAGCACGCTCTGTTAAACGCAGCACCCTCAGCTCAGCAACCCCACGTTTGGCTCCGAGGGTTCACAGGAAGCGTTACCACGGTCTGCTCAGCTGCCTGGCTTCCTCCAGATGGGGGACAGGCCCGTGTTATCTGTGCCGCCACACTGCGAGACGTGATTTGACTTGGGTGGTTTGTACCTCCTTTGCTGAGCCAGGGTTTGTTGTTTTTCCTTCCTTGCTTCCTCGTTAGCAACGTCCCAGCTGGGCGCGGGCGCTCAGCAGTGCCCTCTGCACAGCAGAGCTGAGGCGCAGCCTGCCCCAGCACGCCATCGCAGCACCCTGCGCTAGCCCTGCAGGGACCATCAGTGGCGTGCGAACAGAGAGGAGCACAGGGGTCAGGCCAGGGGTGACACATGGCAGGGCAGACACATGGCAGGACATCCCAGCAAGACCAATAACAGGATTTATCCTTGCCAAGACCAGTGCTGCAGGCTGGGCACACAGGGTTGGGGCCCCTCATTTCGCCCTGGAGACCATAAGGGACCTGCACGTGGCTCTGCATCACCTCAAGAGCTCCAGGCCTCTGGCAGCCCATTGGGACAAAACACAGTTGGACTCGGGCTTCCCAGGAGCTGTGCAACCACTACAAGGCTAACAGAGCCACTGACTGCAGCATGTGGGGCTCATAAGCACCCTTCAGCTCTGCCAGGAGCCTAGCAGTCACTGTCAGCCTGGGCATTCCAAAACAAGAGCCCTGGAGTGGCCAAGTGCCACCCCTGGGGCCAATGTCAGCATCTCCACTGTTGTCCCTGCCCCACTCCAATGGCCAGCAGCTGGGCAGCCCTGACACATCCCTGGTAGAGATGGGCTGGGGCCTGGCAGGAGCTGGCAGGGTAACAGCCACGAGGAAAAGGACACACAGCCACAGTAGACTGGACAGGCTCTTTAATACCTCCCTCAATGAGAACAGCTTGTGCTTGCTGCCTGCTGAGACGAGCCACTCACATTGCTGCCCACGTCTGCTCGCCAGGCAGCTCAGCAGGACAGGTGGCAGGGGATGCCAGTCAGGCAGGATGATCCCTCCAGAGAGAAGGGGAAGACACAAGCAGGAGATGCTTCAGCCAGTGCTACAAATGCTCTCTCACCTGTGCCTGACAGCTGCACACATGGCAGAGCCCAGCACCCACCATCCCACAAAGTGCTGCTGGCAAGGCAGCCCTACAGCTCCTCCAGCCCTCTCAACCCCTCTCTCTTTTTGGTCAGGTGGGTGGGAAGCCTGCAGGAGCCTGGGAGGACTGTGGAGGCTGGCAAGCCTGGGTGCAGCAGGCACAGTCCAGCCCTGTGGGTAGGGTCAGGCCAAGGAGGACCCCCATGGGTCCAGGCGCCCCAAGGGGTGCTGTGCAGCTGCCCCCAGCAGTCTGGAAGCATGTCCTCTGCCCAGCTCTCACTCAGTGTTTTGAAAGCAGAAGGATTACAGGGCTGGCCAACTCCACGGTCTGGAAAAGGTGAGTGGGTGCCCACTGCAGGCAGGACACCCTCAGAATGGGGCTCCTGAGGGGTTCGGGAAAGGCAGGTCTCTCCCTGACAGAGGGTGCCACAGGGATGAAGACTCCAGTGGCAACAGCCCAACTGTTCCTGGGCTGGAGGCACCACCAGCCACTCCCACGAGGGCAGAGGGGGATGCAGAGGAAGCAGGCAGTGCCAAGATGGGATCAAGCATCAGCACTCATCACTGCCTCTGTCCCTGCCTCCCAAGGCTAAACTTTCCCCGGTAAAACCCATCCTCCAAAGGCCTTCTCCAGGTACCGGGCCACTGCCAGTGTCAAGTGGTCGTTGTAGGCGGCTGCCACCAGCTGGATGCCCAGCGGCAGCCCCTCGCTGCCCAGCCCCAGCGGGCACTGCGTCACCGGCAGGCCCAGGACATTGAAGATGGCTGCAAGAGAGAAGGTTGGATGGATCAGAGTGAGCACAGCGACTGGGAAACATCAGTGCCTGGCTCTCCCACCCGGGGCAGGCAGCTGCTGTCACACAGCACCAAGATCCTGGGAGCTGGTGCTTCATGCAGCACTGCTGAGACATGGTGACATGGGACATCACTGGCCAGAGATTCCCAGTGCCCACATCACATGTGCAAATGGCACCCATGAGGGATGGCACACACTGTGGCATGCCACATTTGGGACATTCCTGCCGCAGGCACCAGCCCTCCATCACTCCAAAGCCAGGCAGCACTGACACAGGCACTGAGGTGTTCAGACCACACGGGAACCACGCAGGGAGCCCCAAGCTGTACCCCAAGAGGTGGCAGCTCTCAGGTTCCTGCTAAACCACAGTGGCAGCTATAACACCTCTGGGGCACGGAGGCCCCCAGTATCACACACAGAAGTCAGACCTGCCCTGCTGTGGACAGGCACCTTCAGCAAAAGGTAAAAGATGCCACACAGCATAAAGTACAACAACCCTCGCCCCACTCTGGAGCAGCAAGATCCCTCTCTTTGCTGCACAGCCCACCATCAGCAATGCGAACACTCTGGGTACAACACCCCAGCTGCCAGCCCACACTGCTGCCATGGGCAAGACCATCCCAGCAGCCCTACCTGCAACCCCACAGGAGCCAGGGCTGCTCACCTGTGTAGGCAAAATTGAAGGGCATGCACATGGGGGAGTGGTGCTTGGGGGCGATGGTGGGGTGCGAGGGGTAGAGGAGCACCCCGTCCGTCCCCAGCAGTGCCTCCATCTCCTCCTGTAGGCTCTTCCCCATGCTCACCAGCTTGGCCTTCCCACTGAGGTTGAGGTTCATCAGCTTCTCTGTCAGTCCCAGGACTGCAGCGAAAGGTATAAATGAGAACAAGAGTGAGAGGACTGTGGGCTATGTGGGGCAGGAACACATTGTGCAGCCACACGCAGCATCCCCTGCTTCTGGTGGGGCCCCCCACGTACTCCTCTCTGCCAGTAGCCACAGCAGATTGCCCCGGCACAGCTTTGTGGGCAGCACCCCCCGAGCTCTGCCAAGGGAAAGGCATTCAGCCTGCCCCTTCTTCCAGCTCTTCCAGGCAGTGGGGTTGAGCAGAGCTGGCAGAATGACCCCAGCACTCATTAGACAGCAGCACAACTGCGCTAATTAGGGTTCTCTAATACCTGCTGCTATGAAGTAAGATGAGTGCAGACCCTGACTGTTCCCTCTGAGCCCGCAGCAGTTCTGGCAGGGCTCACAGCAGGAGTGAACCCTGCCCTCAGCTCCATCATCCTCACTTCTTCTCCCACGATACCCACTCCTATTTATCAAAGATCCACCCAGCTCTCTTGAGCTTGCATGTGGCTCAAAGACATGGAGTGTCATTACTAAAGGCTGAAGCTGCTCAGAGCAAACCCTGAGTTCCTTCACTGGGCATTGTAAGGGTAATACCTGCATTTAACAACTTGCCCACCCCACCACTGCCTCTGCACCTCCCAGGGCCCTCCCAGCATTACCGATAGCTGGGAGAGTGTGAGAAGACATCCCCACGAGCCACTTCATCAGCTCCCACAGCGGCCACACTGGCTTCCCATGGTCCCCCAGCAGGTCTGTGAATCTTTGTGCCTCCTGTAACATACACGCTCCCCCCGTCAGCACAGGCAGCATGCAGCAGGGAGGCACAGGCTGGCAAAAGACAGTGAAATTCCGGCTGTCCCATTATCCCAATGTGAGGTGTTCCTGCTTTCACACAGGAGATGCCCATCAGGAGGCCTCCACAGCCCTGACACTGATCCAGGGCAGCAGCAGGAGTATCTTTCCCTGCCAGAGACAGCAAGGAGAAGGGAGAGCCCCCCAAAGCAGCACCCAACTGACACAATGCAAGGGATAATGTCCCAGAGGCATTTCCTCCTGTGATATGACCATGGGACCAGGAAGGAGGAGGCAGAGGAGCCAGACAAGCCCTCCTTGGTGTGGTGGGGTTGGGCTGTTTCATCACTGCCTCTGTGCCAGGAATGCACAAGTTCTGACACTCCCAGAAGTTTATTTTATTACAAAACGCTTTCCTGCATGCACAGAGCATAGCACAGCAGCTGCAGTTCCAGGGAAAAATAACACAGGCAGGCCTCCTGCTGGAAAGCTGCTAGTCCCCTGCCTGTCCTGGCATCCCAAAGGGTGTTAATCCCAGCCTACAAGTCAGAAGGCACAGCATGGGGCACAGAGCAAGGCAGGATGCCCCCCGCTTGGCTGACTTACCAACCTGCATGGAAAAGGTCAATGTGCCAAAACAACCTCCCCCTCCCTATTAACCACACTGCTACTCTGCTGAGAGCCACGGCCTCATCCCACAGGGAGGGGGATGAGGGGCTGTGCAGCTTTAGGAAGAGATGAAAGGAGGACTGGGAGGGCAAATGGAGCAGGGAAAGCCCCCGAGCAAGTTTGGGAAGCCTACAGCTCTCCATAGCTGGCCCCAAACAGCTGATTCTTCCCTGCTGCTGCCAAAGTTGTGTCGTTGCCAGCTCACTCTGACGCACCTGCCCCTCGCTGTCCTTGGATGACATCATGGCTGACCAGATCTGGAAAGAATACTTCATCTTGTGGATTGCAACACGCTGAACTTGGACCCCAAGGTCACTTTCGAGGTGCTCCACCACCTGAAGGGAAGAGCAAAGACAGGTTTGTTTCTGCAAGGATGTGATGCACTGCCATCAGCCCATGGAAGCTACAGAGAAGAGGGTAAGGGGACCTACTTTGCAAGATCTTATCCTTGTTTCTTCTTTAGCCCTGAAGAAGTTCTTTCCACTTTTTAGCCCTTGAAAGTGCAGGACTGGGATGCAAGGCTGCCTCCCCAGCCCTTCATCCCACTGGCCCCTGCAGGAGCCACACAGAGAGCAGCTCCTTCCCCTCCCCAAGGCTCCTTTGACTGGTCTCCCCAGGTTCTGTCTTCAGGCTCACCCCAGTGAGTACCATCGCTGCTTCCTACCTTCTTTTGGGCCTGCAAGATCTCCTTGTCCACAGGTGACACAAAAATGGACCCGCCATCGTGATCCATGCAGTGGAATTTGATTTTCTCCAGTGACACTTTTTCATTCAGTTTCAGCCTGGGAAAGGAATGGTGCTTTGTCACAAATCCATCCCCAGCTCCTCTGCAGCTGCTAGAGGTTCTCACACGCTTGTTATGTGTCCTCAGGAGACCCTGCTCTGTCCCCCAGGGTGGCAAGGTGAGACCCTGAAGACACACAGACACTTACTGCCCACAATGCATCCAGCTGCTCACCTGCCCCCTCAGTCCCAGCAAGTTTCTGTCGGGAAAATTCTCATCTCTCTAGAAGCACCTTGTGATTACAAACCCTGGCTGCAGCCACGGCTGGGATTGCACAAGAGCCAGGGAAAAAACGAAGTGGTAATGGAGAGAGCAACTGCATGCAGACTGTGGCAAAAAGGAGGGCTGCCCCATGTGCCCCATCTCCACTCTGCTCCTCATTGGCACACAGCATGCTCTTGGCTGCACGGACCAAGAACTGAAGGAACTGAACTGGCCATGGTGCGGGATGGAAAATTCCTCCTTCAACAAGAGGAAAAAGGCCCTGTAGTACCCAGGAGGAAGGCCAGCCCTGGGAGGGGAGGGGTGTGTGGGACAGAGCTGGGAAGCAGCTCACTGGTGAAGTCTATCAGTCTGCCTATCAGTCTGCCCGTGGCTGCCGGTCCCCTGGAGCACGTGGGTGGTGGGAAGGGCAGTCCCAGCTACCAAGGTCCTGCTGAAGCCAGGAGCAGAGGAAGGAAATCAGTAACAAGCAAACTGGGTGGGGTGCAGACCTGTCTTGTACAAAGGACTAATACACTGTGAGGACTAGAGAGCTGCCGACTCCAGCTCAGCAGCTGGGAGCAGTGGGAACAACTCACTTGCTGACCCCGGGACCGGCCATGACTCTCAGCACAGGCTCCAGGTCCTCCGCGTAGCGGCACATGGGCCCCGTGCACAGGTAGCTGGTCCGCACCCCGACAGCGTTTGGGAACTGGCCGTCGTTGGGCACCACCCCTGAGAGCAGAGATGTCAGGTACCGCCCCGAGTATCACTTCCAGACGGGGCAGCCCTGCTGGGGCTCTTTGGGTGCAGGGAGACATGGTTCCCCAGGGATCGCACACCCCACAAGTGCTGATGGCAAGGTCCATAGGGTGGGGAAGGGAGGAAGAGCACCCAGTCAGCACAATGAAAGCCAGAGAAACGTCCCAGCAGATCCCAGCCTTGTGAAAACATCCCACACTGAGGATACAATACTTGGGTAAACCCCCTCCCATCTCCCACATGCCTGGCATTCTGCCACCAAAAGCTCCCCAACTGCCAAGCCCAGCTGTGCTCCCTCAACAGGCTTATCCCACGCAAGGAGTTGCCTGACTCCTTACAGCAATCCCACTAGTGACCAGCACAGGTGTGTCCTGAATGGGTTCATCCCACAGCCCCCATTCCACCTCATGGCATTTCTGCTGGCGGGGAGCAGGAGGAGACCCCAACACCCACCTTACCTGTCGTGGGTTTATGGCCAAAGACTCCATTGAAGAAAGCAGGCATTCGGATGCTGCCGCCGATGTCAGAGCCCACACCTATGACTGAGCAGGCAGCTGCCAGGACACTGCCCTCCCCACCTGCACAGGAGAAAACATTGCAAAACCCCACGGGTTTATGGTGCAAATCATCCAGCAAAGCAGGAGCACCTCATAGTGAGGGTGGGGGCCTAAAAAGCAAGAGGGGTGGAGGGCACCTTGGCTTTCGTGATAGCTGGGGAATGTGGGCCAAAGGGATTTTCTTGCCAAAGTACGACAGAGCAAACTGAAGCAATGCCAGATGAAACACCCAGAAGAGGCAAAGCAGCTGGACCTCCCAATAGCCTACAGTGGTGCCCAGGAAAGAGGCCTGTAAGCTCTGCAAGAGCCCAGGGACACATTAATAGCTCTGTGCAGAGACTTGGAACTCTTCCCTTGCTGCATTTTAACCTGCCACTCATGCAGGACTGTGCTGAGGTGCCAGGGTTCACCTGAGCTGCCGCCCACAATCCTCTGCAGGTCGTAGGGGTTGTTGGTCCGCCCGTAGAGCCTGTTGCTGGACTCGTACCACATGCAGAGCTCGCTGCAGTTGGTGACACCCAGCGGGATGGCACCCGCCTGCTTCAGCCGCGACACCACTGTGGCATCCGAGGTGGCGATCACGTTGCGGCGGTTGACCAAGCCACAGCTGTTGGGCATCCCTGTGGTGACAAGGTCAACAGGAGGGAGGCATCAGGGCCAGTGCCCCAAGGCAATGCGGGGCTGTTGGAAGCAGGTTCCCAGTGAGGGCTGCTCCTCTGAGGCACCACAAGCTCTGCAGCACCTGTGTGCTACAAATGAACATGAACGCAGAAGTCCGGGAAGAGCTTGGTGCAAACCAGGGAAAGGGAAACTATTTCCCAGCACCTGCCACAGCCACGCACCACTCTGGGGAGCACTTGGCCAAGAGGGAGCAAATCACGACCTGAAGAGGCACAAAGATAAACCCACCGTACAGAGAAAAGGCCTCCTTAACAGTGATGGGAACCCCCAACAAGGGGAACTTCTCCTCCAGGCAGTCATCGCCAGGGCCCTCCGAAAGCAGCTTATCGACCTGCTGGGCTTCCTGCAGGGCCTCCTCAAACCTGCAACAAGGCACCCAGCGATGTTCTGGCGCTGCATCAGAGAGGAGGGGGTCCCCAAGTGCGGCAGGAGCTTGTGAGGGAAACTGAGGCTGCCTGGTCTTTGCCGGAGCCGGCAGCACCCCGGCCAAGCCGCGGCCGGGCGCCCAGCACGGTGCCGCTGCGGTGGCGGCGCGGGGATCCCCGTGCCCCCGGCGCGGTGCAGCGGCCCGGCCC
>VZTH01003352.1:0-18910 GCA_013397815.1 Aleadryas rufinucha | reverse complement strand
TTCTTCTTCTTCTTCTTCTTGCACTTCCACGAAAGCACATGCAAGAAACCAGGACATGGATCAGCTGTGAAAGCAGGGAACTGAATGGTGACTGATCCTTATTCCCTGCATCTCTTCCTCATTTTCCCCTCTTGGGATCCTATAACGTTTTCCAGTGACGTCTTCTTGGGAGATTTTCTCCCCCTGCCAACCTGAATTAGGCAGCTCAAATGGAGGTGAGAAGAAAGCCAGGTCTTCTTGGTGTCAAGTCAGAGCTGATGTAATTCCACTCTGGGGCCAAGAAACATCTGGAATTCCTGCTGCAGAGAGGATTTTGCATGGGGAACTGCAGAAGTTTGGAGTCGGCAGAGGTTCTCACTTCACTGCTCTGGGCCTGAAACAAATCCTTTGATTTGCCTTCATTTTTTTTACAGAATTTTAGGATCATTTAGGCTGGAAAAGACCTCTAAGATGGTTGAATCCAGCTGTTAACCCTGCATGTCCTTAAACCACATCCCTAAGTTCCAAGTTAGGACAAAATAGTCTCATTAACTCCTGCATCCAGGAATAGTCTCCAACTCATCTCTGGAGCACCAGGAGCGGCTGAAGGAGTTGGGAGGGCTCATCCTGGAGTAAAGGAGGATCAGGAGGGACCTTCTGGCTCTCCACAACTCCCTGACAGGAGGGTGCAGCCAGATGGGGGTCAGGCTCTGCTCCCAGGGAACAAGGGACAGGGGGAGAGGAAACAGCCTCAAGTTGCACCAGGGGATGTTTAGTTGGATATTGATAAAAAATTCTTCACTGAAAGGATGAAGACACCATCCCTGGAAATGTTCAAAAACCATGGATATGTGGTTTTGAGGGACATAGTTTAGTGGTGGCCTTGGTGGTCGTAGGACTTGATGACCTTAGAGGTCTTTTCCAACCTTAATGACTCTATAATTCCATGATCTTTTGCTTCCATAGGCCCACATTTTTCCTTTAGCTGTCCTGATGCCAATCAGGTCCCTCAACACCTCTCCTGTACCAGGCCTCAATTTCCTCCTCAATCTTTGCATCATTCACACATTTTTCCATCAATAAATTCATATTTGCCTCGAGCAACCTGCAAATAATAACCTCAGGTTTGGGAGCAATCCCTGCAGAACCTGCTGGGATATTTTTTGCCTATTCCATTCATTTCCATTATCCATGGGCAGCTGCCTGAAATCTGTGGTTTAGGTGGGTTTTAATCCATTTTATTACTCATTAGTCGCAACATGGGTGCAAGAAGTCGCTTGCTCACAAAGGTTGGAGGGGATTGTTTGGGAAAAAAACTTAGGTAAAATCCCCTGGATAATGGGTTGGAACATTTTATTCAGCCATGGGAACATCAATCAAGGGAAATGCCTGTGGGAATAACAGGAATACATAATAGCTGACATTTCCAGTGCTGCAGGAATTGTTCACAATTATTATACATCTCCATTAGTTTTCCTAAGGAAATTGTTCTTTCTTGAAGCTGGAAATTAACACCTTTGTATCAGGGCTTTCCATGTGTCCATGGAAATTTATTTGGCAGGATGCTGTGGCAGGAATCGAATCACACACTGGTTTTTTAGCTTCACTGCCGCATAATTTTGGAAAGAGCCAAACTGGAATATAAACCACTTCCTATGGATCTTACTAGCGGTGTAGCCATGAAAATGTGGGCTGGGAGAATCTTTTTCACAACCTGCAGAGCTCTAACCACAGAGTAAGAATATTTTGTGGGAAAAGATGGATATTTTAACCTCCATCCCAGGACATTGTCACCACAGCACTTTGCTGGGTTTCACTTCCCTGCCTGGAGCACCATGATGGTTTTCAGACTCAATTTTTATAACTGAAAATACAGATAAACCTATTTATCTATTTATTTTTTTATTAATAAAAGAGTGGTTGCTCTTTTCTGAAGTTAATGGTAGCAATCAATGAGGAAATGAAAATGATTCCCTGTTTCAGAAGTTCGTGGAATTATTTAGTGTTTTTTCTTCTTTGTTCTTCTCAGGAGTGAGAGGCTGCCCTGGATTAAACATCCAGGATTTATGGTTGGATTTGCTGATCTGGATTTTGGGCCATTATTATAAGTTTAAGCCCTTTCCTTCTTTCCCCTTTGACGAGTGTGGATTAACAAAAGCAAATCCAGACTCCACAGTGGCTCCTGAAAAACTTTTCCTCAAGCATTACAGACCCAATTTCATTAGGTTAATTGGACTGAGGAGGAAGAACTTGCACCTCCCACAATCTGGGTGATGGATCATATTTTGTTTCTCCTCCTTCCTGAAGAAGATTCCCACTCAGATCTCCTTTCTCTTGGCTTTGTGACATCAAAGGTGGGTGACAGCAGCCCGTCCAAAGAGGTTGCTCTGTATTCCTTGGAAAACTGCTCAAGTTGCTTCTGTCTTGGATATTTTGGGCTCTGGATCCTCAGTGGGAAAAAGTCAATAATTCTGGGTTTTATGATACCACATTTTGATTTTCACTGTGGTAGGGCAAGGGGGAGCTGCTTTAAACGACAAGAGATTTAGATTGGATATTAGGAAAACATTCTTCCCTGGGAGGGTGGTGAGGCCCTGGCACAGGTTGCCCAGAGAAGCTGTGGCTGCCCCATTTCTGGAAACGTTCAAGGCCAGGTTGGATGGAGATTGAAGTTCCCTTTCCCTCCTTTCCTCAGGGGAAAACTGAAGCTATAAGGGTGCCTTGAACAGAATCCCTTTATTTCGGTCAGAACCTCCTACCCGGCCTTAATGAAGGCGAAAAAATAATGATAAAGGATAATCTGAGGCAAACGGGGTGAAATGCACAGTTCTGGAGGCTACTTCCCTGCAAGGGCTGAATTTCTTTTGCCTGAGATGGGAGATTTAGGAAACACAACTGATTTAAGCACCACTTTCTGCTTTCAGCTGTGATCTTGAATTTAGTGTGACGCCCTCATGTACCAATGAATCTGAAAAGTCAATTTATGACAAGCTCAAGGGATTTAAACCTCAGGTTCAGCCTAGGCTGACCCATCCAGCCTCCCACTGCCAGGATGGATGGAGCTCTGGGAAACCTGGTCTTGTGGAAGGTGTCATTACTTCCATATTTTCATAAAAACCTCACATAATTTCCAAGGCAGTTTTCCCAGTGTGAACTCCCTGTGTTCAAATGGATCCAAACTAAAAGACAATAAAAGGACACAGAGTTTCCAAACTTCTGAATTAAGATGTGGGCAGCTGTAACTGAACAAGGCCTGTCTCAGTTGCAGTCAAACTTCTCTCTGTCCTAAAGAGCTTTTTCTCTTGGCAGATGTCTACAAACAGGTTTCTGAAGCTCAGGAGAGATCTCTCTCTCTCATGGGGCCTAAAACTCTCTCTTTTCTTTTAGTTCCTGATTGTAGAATTGCATTTTACTTCATTCACTTGAAAATTATGGGTCTTTTAAAAATAAAAGTCTATTCAAAAGAAGATAAAAGTTGCCATGAGATGCAGAACTGGTTTTAACTACCACCAATCCAGCTGAAGAACTGGAGATGTTGTATCAAGGGCACATGAGCCTAGTATGAAATGTAGTGCAAAGATGACAAGGTCTTGTGTCCAGACTGGGAAATAAAGGGACCACAAAGTGTCAGGAAAGCCCATGGGAGTCTAAGACTTTAATTTTTATTTCTGTTTGCACATTTCTCTTAGGAATATGGAAAAAGGGATAACTCTTAAATGAATCTCAGTGTCCTGGGTCAGCACAGAGGGTCCATTCTTCATTGCAAAGGTAGGTTAGGAAAAGCAGCTGTGGGGGAAAATGCAATTTGATTCCAAATATTGTCTGCAAAATTTGGGATTTAATCAGGATTTAGTCTAAGTGAGTTCTAACTGATCAATTATGACCCAACTTTTAGCTGCCATGAGAAGAAGAAAACATCCATCCATAGGTTGGAGGGAATAGTGGAGAAAACCCGAGTCAAACTTGCTTAAAAACCTCTCTCCCAGTCTAAAAACTCCAGGGATGCAACTAATCTCTCAGCCTCCATTAATGTTTCCCTGAAAGAGAGAGGCATTTGGAAGGTTTGTGACAACAAAATGTCAATGGTGACGTTAAAAGGGAAACAAAAGCTCCCCGTGGATGCTCAGAGAACGGAGCTGCAATGGATCTGAGGAGCTTGGCTCTGTCTGCACAGGGATTTTTCCCCTCTGCAGATCTCCCTCGTATTTTATCATTTTTCCTTCTGGATGAACACTGGAGGCAGCTCCTGAAAAGTCAGGAGACTTCAAGACCCTACAGGTTTTCTTATGCAGCTTTTAATTGCCATGCTCCCTGTCAATCCCAGGTTTTATGGCTACTCCAAGGTAAGACAGTGCTTCCTAGGAGAGNCCCATCCCATCCCATCCCATGGATGGATGAATCCCATGGATGGATGAATCTGTGAATGGTGATAAAGCACCTGTCAAAAAAAAAAGTACTGAGTTTGCATTTTCCTACATTTGTGTTGGGATGTGCTGACCTCAGGCTTAGGGATACTCTAAACCAGAGTCTTGCAATTATTCCTGCTAGAGCTGNCCAGGGGTCACAATTGTCACCCTGCAGATCCTCAGTGCCAAGAGGCTGATGGAGAAACCAAAATAGGAAAATGACATCTCAGCAAATCGTTACCTTTAGATGCTGTTAGTGCTGCTGGAGGGGGAAAAGCTCGAAAATAGAGGAAGTTGGAATCTTTAGAGAGCAACTTTGAAACGGGACCAGAACCTCTTGCACCTGAAAGTCTCACTGGGAAGAGATGCCTTGCCATGGTCCTGATTGCTCGATCCCATTNTAAATCTACTCTCTTTCAGGTTTAGAGCCATTCCCCCTTGTCCTGTCACTGCACATCCTTGTAAAAGGTCCCTTCCAACCCAAAGCATTCTATGATTCTATGATTAGTTTAATAACAACTGTTAATTAAGTGGCAGTAGGTGAACCTCACATTCAAGACTGATATCAGCAATACAACAGATAAGTTGCAATGTGAGACATATGAAAATGTCAATAAACACTTTATTATTTCCAGACACCCTTCTTTAATTGTTGCTGAGAGGCTCTCAGTACACACATTGAGCTGGGTGTGAAGGCTTCAGCTCCCACACAGAACTTATGGATTGAAACGAATGTGGGTTTGTTGCCCTTCTCCCCTATCATCCTGCAAAAATTTGTGTGTTTATAAATTATCTTGTAATTTCATAAAACTGCTGTGTTTTAACCCCAGAGATGCTCAGTCATCCCCCCAGTGAATGGAGGAGAGAAGTGAAAGGATAAAAGTGACAAAACTCATGGGTTGAGATAAAATCAGATTAATAATTTCTCCAATAAAACCCGGTTTTATGCATGTGCAGCTTTGCCTCCAACTGCCCCTCTTTGCACACTTTGATAAAACCGGGCCATTAAAAAATAAAATAAAATAAAAGAGATGACTTCCAAATTAGATAATAAAGCTGGGGCCAAGCAGGTCATTAGTGGCTGTGAATTTTTTATGGCTGTGCCATTGAGGTGATTGAGCAAGGTGGGGAGGGAAACAGGAGCACTTTGCTGGGGGATTGGGCTCTCCTTGGATTTAACAGAGAGTGCTGGACCCTGCTGAAGTCATCCCAAACAAAACTAGGAACAGTCACAAATCTTTCCAAAACCCTTCTGCTGATTGCAGGCAAGACCTAGGGCAGTAAGAGCTCAGACTTCAGTGGTTTCCAGCTTGTATTACAAATTCAGGTTGCATGTAAGAGGTGCATCAACTGTTTTTCGCCTCTTTCTTTGCTCTTGTTCAGGTGATGAAGTGGAGTAATGAAGGCAGGATAAAAACTCTCTTGGGTTAAATGAACCCAAAACAATCAACTCCTTTTGTTGAAATAAACTTTCAGCTTGAGTTGAGCGGAGCAGTTACTCAACCAGCATCAAAAGCTTTTTGGCTCTTAATGGTTTGTTGTTTGGGGCTAAATTTCTAAATTAAATATTGTCTGTGAGGAAAGAAAAAGGACCTCATCCCTAGAGAAATGCTTCTTTTCCACTGAGGAATTCAGCTGTTAAATGGACCAGAATTGTTACAGTCCAACAGTTCTGAAGAGCAAAAATACTTAAGCTCATTTTTTTTCTGTTTTTTCTGCATTAGTGCCAATTCACTGGTTTTTTTTGGAACTTATTCTATTGCTCCTCTGCTGGTATCTGTGGACCTGCTCATGGCAAGTTTCTCTTCGTAGATAAACGTAGTGTAAAATCGACAGTAAGAACACATAGGAGGTAAATGCAATAATTTCTATGCACACACTTCAGTTGGGTGAGGGGGAATGGCCTCAAGTTTCTCCAGGGGCAGTTCAGGTGGGGTATCCTGAAAAACTTTTTCACCGAAAGAGTGGTTAAGCTCTGGAACAGGCTGCCCAGGGAATGCTGGAGTCACCANATGGCCCTGGAGGTCTTTTCCAACCTTAATGACTCCATGATTCTGTGGATTTTACTTCGGAAGCAGATGTGCATGGTTGTGGCTGGGCCTGAGCCAGCTGTGAACCGGAGGAAATGTGGGTATTGCATGGTGCTAAGTTGAAGAAGAATTAAAGGGAAATGGTCCACTCAACTCTTTTTCCATGGAATCGTGGAATGGTTTGGGTTGGAAGGGGCCTTAAAGATCATCTCATTCCACCCCCTGCCATGGGACACCTTCCACTAATCCCAGGTTGCTCCAAGACCCTTCCAATCTGGCCTTGGACACTTCCAGGGATGGGGCAGCCACAGCTTGTCTGGGAAACCTGTGCCAGGGCCTCTCCACCCTCATAGGGAAGAATTTCTTCCTCCTATCCCATTTAACCATATAAAATAAACCAATTCCAGACCATAGCATTCCATGCAGACCAGAGACGACAGATGGGCTTGCTCTGTTTCACTCCTGATATATTGTCTCTGTATTTTGACCTTGTTTTTCACTTTCAAACTTCCACCACAGTTATGAATGTTCTGCTTTGCTTCTCACAGTGATGGACACTGCTTGAGCTGTGAGTCACAGCCACTGTTCAGCACTGCAGGCCAGGAGAAAATACAAAATCCACATCCAAACAGAAATGTGGAACTGGGGACAGATCTGATTGTTTCCCTCCTCCCAAAGTGGATGAGCAAACCCAGGCCCTCAGATGATGTGTTCCATATTACTTCACTCCCACCAAGGGAGGCTCTTCCACGAGGAGCAGGATTAAAATGAAGAAGGTTGAGGTGTCCTAAACACTTCAGATCTCCCTCTAACTCACAGATCCTCTGTTATTCATCACCACACAGACTTGAGGGAACTGTTAATTGAGGTATCACTTAGTCCTGCGGTATTCTGAGAGGGCCACGTTATCTACCTTAGCCAGGAGCCTGCAGTGACTTAGATCATTAAGCAGAGATGGATTTGATAAATAAAAAACTCATATCTCACATCATTAGCGTTCAAATCACCCTCTACGTTTTATTTCCCTAAATAAAATGATTTGGAAGCCTGCAACAATAGGGACTGGTGGCATTGAAGCCTCACCAGGCATGATTTGAGGGGATAAAACATGAGAGGAAGGAACAGACACGTTTTGAATATCTCCAAATATTAAAATATGTTATTTTTTTTACCTGTGGTTTCATTTTTTTTTTCTATGACTGAACAAACCCAGATCTCACAAATAATGTTGCCCTGAGAGTGTAATTGCTCTGGGAAGTACTTGGTCACTGCAGTGATAAGGAAAATAGTTGGAGGTGTGGATGAGAGAAATCTGAGGAGATGGGATGATACAACCCTGTAGCCTTGAGTCCTAACAGAATTTTTTCATCTCCAAATTAAGATTATTTCATTCCTCCCTCTACTTCTTCATCGTTAGCTCTTCAGAATGCTGCTGGATTGCCTAAACCATAAAAAACCCTGAATTTTGAGTGTTCACCCTGAGCTGTGCCAACCTTCTTTGAACAAAATATCCAATGAACTCTGGGATGAGTCTCAGGGATCAGTTGCAGAATCTGTCTCAACTAAACATGGCACCAACAGCCTTGAGGTTGGATTTGAGCTCAAATTCACATTCCCTACACTGTCTGAGTGTCCAAAAGGTGGTTTTCATGGCAATTTAGCCATGATTGTCCAAGGGTGGATTGGATAGGTGTAACCTTCCCATCTGGACCAGCAGATGAAGGTTTGAGGGACATCCTGAGGTCTAGAAGACCCATATCAGGCAAACAAATTGTCCTCCAAGCAAAAGGTGTTTGAGACTGATGTGAAGGAGGTAATTTTTGCAAGAGATTCGAGAAACAGTGTCTGTGAGTGGAAATAAGAGCAAAAACAAAGTGGAATTTTTTTACAGATAATATAATTAACTGTCAGACACAGCTGCCACAAGAGGGAGGAAAATTTCAGCTTAGAAATGCCTCAAAAAAGAACAGGTTTTAAAAGGTGCAGCTTTTGTTCTTGTCTATTCTTCTAGAGATGAGACAGAAAATGTTTGTTGAAACAAGATTTATGCAGGAAGATGAGCTTGATAATCAATAATGCTGTATCACAGAATAATGGAATGGTTGGAGTTGGAGGGGACGTTAAAGATCATCTATTTCCATGCCCCTGCCATGGGCAGGGACACCTTCCAGTTGACCAAGCTGAAATGTCCAAATTTCCTGATTACTTCAGTGTGAACCACTCAAAAGCAGATCTTTCTGCACGATCTCAGACCAGAATTCAGTGGGAGATAAGAGGTGGCAGCAGGTCCTCCACAAGCTTCCTCACAACAGAAAATTCCTCTTACATTTCCCTTCAGTATCCCAGAATCATTTCAGTTGGAAAAGACCTCCAAGATCATCGAGTCCAACCTGATCTCCACCTTGTCACCAGACCAGAGCACTGAGTGCCACATCTGATCGTTCCTTGGACACCTCCAGGGATGGGGACTCTGCCACCTGCCTACACAGACCCTTCCATTGCCCGCACACACTTTGCATGAAGAAATTCCTCTGATGTCCAACTTGAACCTCTTCTGCTGAAAAAGAAGTGTTCAAAACCACAGCCCTGCTATTAATAACCAAACTATATTGACATCCCAGTGCCAGCTTGGAAATAATGACAGGCTAGCAGAACTTCATGGAAATTACCTGCAACTCCTGAGGCAGCTGAAGCCCTGAGGACTGAGACAGTGCAATTATCAGAAGGTCAATATTCCCTCAGAATTACCCCCTGCTCACAGTGAAAACAGCCAGGCAGTTAGACTGGAAGAGAATTTGGGATGATAAGGAAATCTGATGTTTATTTGGCAGCAAGGGTGGATTTCCTGAGGAACTGGAGAGGCTGGAATCCCATTTTGCAGCCAGTGGGCACCTGCTGCTGGTTATGGGGCAAACAGTGTTCTTGAGGAATCACAGAATCTCAGGATGGTTTGGGTCGGAACAGAATTGAAGATCATTTTATTCCAACCCCTGTGCCATGGGCAGGGACATTTTCCACTGGATCAGGTTACTCCAAGCTCCATCCAGCCTGGCCTTGAACACTTCCAGGGATGGAACATATGACATATTTGAGAGATAGATTTGGTTTAGCAGGACACTGGACATGGAAATTGGGAAGACCTTCTAGAACCAAGACTGAAAGGCTCAAGGGTGAAGGTTTACGCAGATGAAATTTTGGAAGGTGTCAAACTTTGCTATTCAAACTTCCAGGTGTTCTAAATCCTCATAGAATCGTACAGAGTTTGCAGTAATACTTTAATACCAGTTGGTGACAATAAAGATCCCTTGATCTCCCCACTGAGGGCCAGAGGGGAATGTTTAGGCATTTATTAAGCAGGGATGAATATTATTTTAAGATATTATGGAGAATATTTCTATAGCTGCTCACAGCATCTTTTCTAACTCCGATTGTTTTCCAGCTAATTGTCCCTTGTTAGTCAGGCTCCGTTGCTGTTTTCATGGTTAAAAGGAAGCAAAATTTAACACTGGTCAGCTGTGAAATCTCTGAGAGCTTTTTAATTCCAGCATTTGGTCATCCGGGCATGTTCAGCAGGATCCAAGCATTTATTTTGTGGAAAATCTCACTGGGAAAGGGAGAGATTGTCTTGCTTCCCTCCTGGTATCCCTTGCTCTGAGTATGGGATCAGGGCCTGTGCTGACTCATCTGAGATAAAAAGAAAAGAAAAAAAGAAAAGAAAAAAGGAAAGAAAACATAAAAATAAAATAATAAAAAAGAGTAATAAGTAATGCCTGGACTTGACTCCCAGGGAATTTTTTTGTGAATTTGGATCAGTGGCAGCCCATTCATCACTGTCCCTCAGAGAATTACTGCAGACAACAGGAGACTGGAGCTGCCCAGCTGGGGATAAAGCCATATCCAGCTTTATTACAGGGTTTTCCAATAGAAATCCCAGCCATGCTGGTCAAAGGACACAGGAAAGGAGACAGGAGGACACAGCAGACTATTCAGCAGCTGTGTGCATTGGGGAGTTTTCAGGGATCTGGCAGTTTTCCATCTCTGGAAGAGGAGAGGAGACAGACTGGAAAAAGTCCCATGGAAGCCATCAAGCTGGTCAGGCAGCTGGAGCACAAGCAAGGAAAAGGGATTAAGGAATGGAGGTGTTGGAATGAGTCCAGAGGAGGCCACAAAGATCTGAGGGCTGGAGCCTCTCTGCTCTAGAGCCAGGCTGAGAGAGCTGGGGGTGTCCAACCTGGAGAAGAGAAGGTTTCAGGGAGACCTCAGAGCCCCTTCCAGTGCCTGAAGGGGCTCCAAGAGAGCTGGAGAGGGACTTTGGATGACAACATGGGGTGACAGACCACAGGGAATGTCTTTCCACTGTCAGAGGTCAGGGTTAGATGGGATATTGGGAAGGAATTCTTCCCTGTGAGGCCCTGGCACAGGTTTCCCAGAGAAGCTGTGGCTGCCCCATCCTTTCAAGGCCAGGTTGGATGGGGCTTGGAGCAGCCTGGAATAGTGGAAGGTGTCCCTGCCCATGGCAGGGGGTTGGAATGAGATGATCTTGAAGATCCAACCCAAACCATTCTGTGATTCCATGATTCTTCTGGAGCTAAATTTCATGGGACCAGAGTTGTGTCCGTGGTCTCCAGGTTGTCCCCAGACCCTCAGTCTTGCTCGTCTGGAAGGCATCACCAGGACTGGACATAAGGAAACATGTGACCCCAAATAAATGGACACACCAAAGGTTTCCATGTGGACATCGTGGACTTGTCAACACAAGCGCAACATCTTCGAGTTGAGCTCGGGAAAAAATGGCTTCTATTTGGAAAAAGGCAACAAATTCCAGGAGATTTTGATGAATGAAGCTCAGCTAAAGCCAGCTCAAGTTCTCTTAAGGAGATGATCATGTCAGTTGAGGAATGTTGGTATTAATGTTTGTTGATGAATAAGGACCTGTGACAGTGCAGGAACTTCTTTAGGCTGCTGAACTCTCTGGAAATTGAGCCGCAGCCACAGCCCTGGCCAAGAATTCCCTTGTGAGAGTACTGATAAATTGTACAATCCACCACGAATTAATTCAGTTCCTGAGGAGTCCAGATAACAGCAAAGTGCTGACACAATTTTTTCTTTCAGATTCTGGGTTTCACTGCAAATACATCTCCTCTTTATTTTAGGAAGGTTTCAAGAGATTGAGATAAAGGCAATTCTGAACTTTGCTTTGGGAAGTCATCTTGACATGAAAAAGAATATTTTCGGGCTGATCTGTCCTCTTGTTCTACTGAACAGCACATTTTTGCACTCTTAGGTGAAAGGAGAACTGATTTTGGGATAAAATTCACAGAACTCAGACATCCTGAAACACTTAAATCAGTCTGGAGACCTTGTTTTATTATAGTTTGTGTGTGGGACGCGATTCTGAATTTTCACCTCCTTTGTGCTCCAAAATACCCCAGAGCCCATTGAACCAGGCTGAAATTTTGCAATGGCAATAAAATAAAATAATAATAAAAAAAGGTGCTGTTTCAAATGATAAAATAATTAAATGCAGCTAAATTTGAAGCCAGTCTGGCAAAGTGTAATAGTAAAAGGCCATTAAACGAGCTGTCCATTTATAGAAAACATAAGCCATAAAATTCATTTTTAATGGACTGTTTCCATGGAAATGTTCTTTAGGAGGGCCGTTTTATAGGATATTAAGCAGCACAAGGAGCTGAGCTGAGTGGAGTGGTGGCTGTAATGCAGGGTCTATGGTTTGTAAAAAATTGAAGCTGTTAAAAGGTTTATGGCCAAGAGAGTGAGGAATAATTCAGAGCCGTTTATCACTCACCCGGCAAAATTAAGTGCTAAAGCTCAGCACACCTGAAGTGGAATCCCCTCATTAGCTCCTTACCCAAATGTCTCGGAAAGAGAGCGAAAATCTGTTCCCTGATTATGGAGGCAATAATAATTATAGGTAATTTGTACATCCTCGTTCCGTTAATTGATGGAATCTTGAGGTGTTTTTAAAATATTAATTAAATAACTCGCTCTGCGCAGTGAAATCATTCTGCACAATAAAACCTTGCTTTTATTTGCAGCCTGCTCCTTATGCCCAGGCCTAATGGTTGTCATTTAATGTTGGAATTTCATTAACGTGCTGCTGAGGCTGTGGTCTAGGCAGAAATCCATGGCTGAGGTCCAGAGGCAGCTTGCTTCATGTTCCGGGGACTGGAAAATCCGGGTAAAAATGAAAAAGGCTGGGAGAAAATAAAAGCAGAGGTTTGGAAGGGGAGAGGTCTACCTGTGACTCTGAGGCATTTCTAGACAAAGAAGATCTCCCAGATAGGTTCAGTCAGTGTTTATTTGTCAGTGAGTCAGAAAGCTGGAATGGTTTGGGTTGGAAGGGATCACATTGTCTTAGACCCCTCAAATCGAGAAATTTTGGCTGTCCCATCCCTAGAAGTGTCCAAGGCCAGGTTGGATGGGGCTTGGAGCAACCTGGGCTAGTGGGAGGTGTCTCTGCCCACGACAGGGGTTTGGAACTGGATGATCTTTAAGGCGCCTCCCAACCCAACCCATTCCATTCCATTATTCCTTATTGAATTCTCCCTCTATTTCAGGGCAGAAGGTGCAGAACTTGGTAGAAAAAAGAGACCTAAGTGACAGAAATGCATTTAAAATTCAGCCTGGCTGAATGTGGGTCTGAGTATACAGACAGAAATCGAATTTGGAGAAGCTTTTCATTGACTCTCCTGTAAGGCCCAGCCATAAAAGCACTTTGGAAATACTCTGAAACAC
Organism: Aleadryas rufinucha; assembly: GCA_013397815.1. Taxonomy (NCBI): domain Eukaryota; kingdom Metazoa; phylum Chordata; class Aves; order Passeriformes; genus Aleadryas; species Aleadryas rufinucha. Next base: position 5,739 of record VZTH01003352.1, on the reverse strand, counting down.
TCAAATCCGGGCACAGCAGGAGCATCCCCTCCTGTTCTGTTTGAATATAGACGAGGGCAACCTCAGCTGAGGGTCTGTGGATTATTCCAGCCTCACACACATGGGTGAGAGCTTTTCCTTTCTCCACGGCCACCAGCACAGTCCTCTGACACAGCTGTCCCTGCACAGCACAGCAGGAATTTAATCCAGATGTCAAACTGCCAGGAGTTTGGCAAGCAAAGGAGCTCTTGGAAATCCACAGGGAGGCTGCACCCAAAACCACGTTTATCCAACACCTTCCTGCCTGTTACAGAGGGAGCCACTGTACTGGAAAGAGCTGTGACAAATGACCCTGCTCCTTCCTCCACATAGCAATGGGAAGGGTTTATTTGGCAGCCAGCTGGCCCTGGTTAATTAAAGGTTCTTACCAATGACCCTGAGGGATGTTCAGACAATTCTCTGATTTTTGTTGTTGTTGTTGTTTCCCTCTCTGGCGCTCAGAGAAGCGGAAGAAAGTTGCTTTAATGGGAAGTGACAACTCACAACTGAGACCATTTCTTTCTGTCAAGGAGGGTAAATGGGCAGGAAGAGCCTTCAGGTCTGCAGGTGTCCAGCCACAGGAGTTTGCTCTGATGTCACTTCTTGTCCCTTCTCCAAGGGTCAATTTACAAAGTTCAAGTGATGCCCTGGCAACTGCCATACCCCAGAACTATTCCTATGCAGCCAGTTATGTCCTGAAGCTTTAATAACTCCAAACCTGGGCTTTCCTTCTGCTCCAGCAGCATTTTTAACCTCTCTTTTAACCAAATCTTCAAGGATTTTGAGCACTTTAGTACTACACACACAAGGTCTTATTATAAAGGGCTTAAAAGTTCTTCCTTAATCTCTTTAATTTCCCTTTTAATTTAAAAATGTTACAAAATTTATTTAGTGGTGGGGTTTGTGTTAGCCCGGTGATATCCCACGAATCTTGTGTTTGATTCTGGATGAAAAGTTTTAGGGCAAAGCAATGAGGTCCTTTTTGGTTTGTTTTGTATTGTGTGTGTGGGGACTCAAAAGCACAAATGCAGGCCAATCTCTCGCACAAATCTCCCAAAGAGAAATTACCCAACTGCTAAAACCCCATGGGCCCCGTGGGTGGAAAAAATTCCCCAAAATAGCAGCCAACACATTGCAGCACTCCCTTTATTAACACAGTTACATTCATTTTCCTTTGGTATTTGCTCTTTCTATGGACAAATGGCTTTGTTTATGAGGTTAGTATTTTTTTTTCAGGAGGCTGATCCTGTAGTTTGGCCAGTGAGATACAATTAAATGTCTTTGCCTTCTCTCCTTGACCCTGGTTGTAGCTCCAGACAGGATGTTTAAGACCGTTATCCATTAAAAAAGAGAGAGAAAAACACTTCACTAATCAGACTACCTCAAAATAAATAAAAGAAGAAAAAATAGGAAGTGAGACAGTATTCTGAATGATCTTGGATAATACAGGAAGTAAAAATATCAGGAAGGGAAGAAAACAGCTTCAGAATGTGATTCTCTGGCCTGGATCCTGGATACTGCATTTGTTTGGTGGGGATAAATCAGAAGTAAAATATCAGGAAGGGGAGAAAATGGAGAATGTGTGTCTCACTGGAGAACCAGGAATTGTGAAGGAAGAGCCAAAGGTGGGGAATCAAAATAAGCACAGGAATTGGAGGGCCTGAAAGATGTTCCCTCTCATCAGAGAGACGAACTCATAAGGGATCAGAATTAAACACTTGGAAGCACCGGGACCATCTGTGGAGTTGAAGCTGTTGCTTGGTGATGACTCCAGCAGAACCAGTTTTACTTTTTGATTTTATTTTTGTTATGTATGCATTGATTTGTATCTCACACGGCAAAAAATTACATCAAAAAACAAACAAACAAAAAAAAAACCCAAACCCCAAATCCAAACCATAAAAACATTAAAAACCTCAAGAAAACACACAGCCCTCCCCCCCAAAAAATATTTAGCTTATGGAAACTGCCCACTCAATTTACTCTTGGCCACAGACTCCCAAAAGGAAGGCTTAGACCTGAATAAACCAAACCAAGGCACAGGTTGCACCATCTAAAACCAATTGAGGAGAGAAGAATTTGTGCAATTCTTCTTCTAGGAAGGGAAAAACACCTGAGGAATGGGAAAAATGGGAAGGTCAGACTTCAATCAATGGGTCATGGTTGTTCAGAGAAGCTGTGGCTGCCCCATCCCTGGAATTGTCCAAGGCCAGGTTGGACAGGGTTTGGAGCAACCTGGGATAGTGGGAGGTGTCCCTGCCCATGGCAGGGGTTTGGAATGAAATGATGGAATTGGAAATCCAGTAAGGAAAAGTGAGGTAGAACCATCCCTTTCCCTCCCTTGGCCTATAAAAGCGTGGATGTCTTTGGGCTAAAGTGAGCCTCAGCATTGAGCAGATATTTAACACCCAGTAAATCTTTACCTGCAGCAGGAAAAACTCCAGATTTGAAACTTTCCCCTGCTCAGTTTAGCAAAGCATTGCAGTGACCAGACTTGGAACAGCTTCAGGGCTTGCCAAGCCATTTGGCATCATCTGCTGTCCTGTCTTTTATCTCAAGTACAGTCTTCTTTTTTTAATAAGGGCTATAAAATATTCCTTGCTTTTATGGCTGCACAAATATTCCTCAGCTACCAAAAAAAAGCCTTTTCTCACAAAAATCTGAGCATATGTGGGTGACTTGAAACCTTGCTGTGAGAGATGATCCAGCCTTGACAGAAAGCAGAGATATTAAAGAAAACTCTCCTTGGGCTGCCCATGCACCTAATGAGGCTTTTCGATTTCCCTCCCCCATTTTATCTCTGCTGTCCCATTAATGTCCCTTCCTCTCCTGGTGGCTGCTCCTCACATGCTGCCCATTAAGGACAGATTAAGCAGTGATGGATGGCAGCCTGATTCCCTGGAAGCACGGCTGACGTTCAGATGTGTGGCACTGGAATTCATTAGGAGCAAGACTGGGTTTGGGGATAATAAACACTTCAGCAAAGTGCTCAGAGAGTTCCCTGACTCCCCACTCTTCTCTTCTGTTGGGGCTGCAAATTGTTCTTCCAGGCAGAGACACGGAGGGTAAAACTGAAAAAAAAGGAATAAAAAGGCAATACAGGACAGACTCCCCCTATGTGGGTTTGAGTGACAGAAAGGTTAACATTGAGGGGAACTGTGAGAGGAAATAATGCAGTGCTATGTTTAATGAGGAACTGAGTACTGGTGTTGTGGGACAGGGGAAAACATGGAATCATTAAGGTTGGAAAAGACCTCCAAGTTCATCAAGTCCAACCTTTGACCGAATGCCACCGTGTCCACTAAACTGTGTGGCAAAGTGCCAGGTCTACTGCTTTTCTGAGCACTTCCAGGGGTGGTGACTCCACCATTGTCCTGGGGATCCTGTTCCAATGCATAAGCACTCTTCCAGTGAAGAACTGTTTCCTAATATCCAATCTGAACCTCCCCTGGCTCAGCTTGAAGCTGTTTCCCCTTGTCCTGTTGCTTCTTCCCTGGAAGAAGAGCCCAACTCTCACCTGGCTGCACTCTCCTGTCAGGGAGTTGTAGAGAGTGATGAAGTCCCCCCGATCCTCTGTTTTTCCAGGTTGAACATTCCCAGCTCCCTCAGCTGCTCCTCATCACTCACGTTCCAGATCGATCTCCATGTCTGGGAATTCTCACGGGAAGTACAACACTGTGTGACTTCCAAAGGCTGTCTCTTCTTCTGCTCAAGTCTAGGACTGACCCTGAACAGTCTCGCTCCAAGAAATAATCCCACCAATTCAAAGCAGGACTCAGAAACTGCTTGCTCCACTGGGGACCAAAACACCTTTAATTCCCGCAAGAATCAGTTTGTTTTCCTGACACTGAAGAAGAAAATCGGAGGTATGGAAGGGGATCCAGCACTAATTAACCTTGCCTGGGATGGAGAATTACTACAATTATTTCCCAACACGACTCCACAGCGGGGAGCACTGGCTTTACACATCCTGCATCCCCACGATTACGAGCTGGAGTAGCCCTGGCGCGGTGTGGGATTATCCCACTTGTGGTGTGTGTAATGTTCCAAGAGGGAAAACCAGCTGGAGACATGGAGAGGGCACAGAGCCCTCCCTGCAGCAGGGCTGCCAGAATCCAAATTGCCACTGCAGACTGCATTTATTTTTAACCAAGAGCTCCAAGGAGCAGCCACGAGCCATTCTTCAGGGAAGTCTCAGATGGGAAAAAAAGGAACAAGCTGTTACATTTACCCCCTGGCAAAAGTTGAAAAGTTGAGCCACGGGAAGCAGCATCCATTGGAAGATGAGGATTTGCTCCAATCCAAAGGCTGTGCTCATTTCTCTTCCTTGTTTTCCACCACTGAAAAATGCCAGAGGGCAAATGGCAGCCGAGAGCTCCTTCCTGTACCTGGACAAAGAGGTTTCTCCAGCAATAGCTTTCTCTCATTTATCATCAAAAAGAAAAAAGTCAAAATAACCTTGGACACCAGCTCACACCAAATGACTGGGAAGGGAGGGAACATTTCCAAGTCCAAGGACAAAACTTGCATGTTTGCTCAAACCAAAGGCAGACAGGAGAGAAACCAAAGGCTTTGGAGTCGGGAATAAAGAGGGTATGAAATGGTTTGATCTGCTCAACCTCCTGGGACAATTGCACGCATAATGTCTTGAGGGGAAAATCTCACATTCCTAAGGATCAAAGCTCAAGCACAGGCTGGAGTTATCCCACACCAGCCCTTGCCATGCATCATCTGGGCTTAGGCAACCCCTCATCCCAGAGCAAAGGCACGATGCTGATGTTCCCTAAATGACTCCATGTGAGTGCAAGGCAGTCCCAGCATTTATTTAAACCCTTAAAAACCCAGGAAGAAAATATTTGTTTTCCTAGGAAATGCAATGGAACAAATTGAATGTTCCCAAGCCATGTGGGTAATTCCAGTGCCTTAAGTTTTCCTCATGTCTCCATTCCATTTGGCCTTTTCAAAGTTTTGGTTGCCCTTCCCACTTGTCCTGATCTGTTTGAAGCCCAACTTCAGCATTTTTTAAGTGCCAACTTCAAAAATATTTTTCTCTGCTGGATGTCTTCACACCCACAAATATTTGAAGGTGTCTTTGATCTCTGGCTGCAATTGAGGATGCAGTTCTCAAGAGGAATTTCTTCATGGAAAGGGTGGTCAGGAATTGGAAGGGGCTGCCCAGGGAGGTGATGGGGTCCCCATCCGTGGAGGTGTGCAAGAAATGATTGGATGTAGCACCCAGTGCTCTGGTCTGGTTGACAAGCTGGGGATTGATTGGACTCAATGATCCCAGGGGTCTTTTCCAACCGTAATAATTCCAAGATTCTATGCTGGAATAGCCACTCTGAAGAGGAGACAGCTCTAAGGAGGATGGCAGAGGTCTTTAAAGAGCTGTATTGAAATTCTCCCATCATCTGAGAGGGTTTTTCCCTCTCTCCTGTCATTTTCTTAAAGAGTTCTCATTCTCCACACTTTATCCTGGAATCATTTACTCTGCCTTTGCATCCTTAGTCAGCAGGAAGCAATCTACTTTCCCACATTTGACACATCAGTCATTTGAGGGATGAGGTACAGAGCCAAAAAACAAATTCCCATGGGGAAAAAACATCTACTTCCTTCTCCTTTGAACGGTGGGAGCAGCTGGTACAGCCATTTCAAAATTCAGGTGTGGTGTGCCCTGTGGAAATGACTGAAATTTTCTTCAGGGGAGATTTAGATTGGATA
>VZTH01003346.1:32771-48406 GCA_013397815.1 Aleadryas rufinucha | reverse complement strand
GAACCTACAGACGGGGCGGGGATCATCGCCTCCCGGCCCGGCGCTGCTGGAGGGCATCGGTGACCGCCTGGTCCCCGCTCCTGTCGCCTCCCTCGGGGGGAGTTCACTCGGCTCCAGCTGTGTCCGCTCGGCTCTTCCCTTTTCGGAACCCACGAGTGGCCCTGACCGGAGGCATGGAGTGCCCAACGCCTGCCAGACGCATGTGCTCCCACGTCTGCAGGGACTCCCTGGTACTGACAGAGCTGGGGGGCTCCCGGAAAGTTTGGGGCTTCCCGCCCTGCTTCTGCCCCATGGGGCTGGGAAGGGTTTGGGTGACACTGGACGGTGTTCCCCTCATGTGAAGAGGGAAGGGCTTGTGCTCCTGCCCATCTCTGCAGCCCTCCTTGGACCCCAGGCCCAGCTTGCTCTCACCCCTCACTGCGTCCAGCTTCCTGCTGACAGGAGGGGGCTGCCAAGCCCCCTGGCTCTCAGCCTGGTGCCCAGGACCGTTTTTCAGCTAACACTCTCTCCACAGGAGTGCCTTCACTGCATCGCCCGCTCTACCAGCCACAGCAGCACCTGGATCCCGCTCCTGGTCCTGCTGCACTGGGAGAAGGCTGACTTTTACGGTAGGCAACCGACACTGTTCTTCCCTTCCTATGTGCCTGGGCACCGTGTGGCACCACACAGGCTGTGCCAGGGACAGCGAGTGCTCCAGGTGGCCACCCAACCTGTTGTCGTGGGTGGCATGGAGAAAAACAGTCAGCAGCTGAGGTGTACTCGGGGTCCATGTGCTGCTTTCTCCTCACTGCCCCATCCTCTCTCTTGCAGACCCGTGGTGGGACTAGCATGGGAGAAGCCTTCCCTGGGCATGGGCAGCGCTAAGGAGCCCGAGGGGCTGCAGGTGCTGAGCCTCCAGGCCGGGGCTGAGGACGCCTGCGAGCCCAGTGCCAGCTCCCCTGGCTGCCCAGTGGCAGGCGAGTGCCCGCCTGGCTCCGGCTGTGCTGCGGGAGCCCGTGCCATGAGGACCTGCTGTGTGGCCGAGCCAGAGTCCCAAGGCACCAAGGCCAGCTCAGTGGCAGAGAAGAAGGTGCCATCACCAGCAGGACCAGCTCCTGGCACACTTCTCCAGGACACCAGTACAGAGCAGAGTGTGGCAGTAACAGGGAGCTGCGGGGGACCAAGTGGCGCTGCCCCTGCCTGTGGTCCCACAGGGATGGGGGTCCCCAACACCCCAAAGGAGGACACAGCTCCCACTTCCCCCGTGCCTGATTCCTGCCTCCAGGCAACCAGCAAGGACATGGGGAACACGCTGGCTCTTGCCAAACCTGTGGCATTCGTGGAGCCCACTGCAGGCACTGGGACAGCTGAGCTTCCAAACCAGGAGCAGCCCCCGGACGGCAAAGGGACATCCCTGGGTGCTGCTCCCCCGACAAAGAGCAGTGAGGCTCCCAAGAACCCCCAGGGAGGCACCGCAGACCCCCCCAGCACCAGCACAGTGGGGATCGGTGGTCGAAGTGAGGCAGCACCGAGCTCCACCACTCTGGGCCAGGGCAAAGCCAAGGGGAGCTCAGCCCGGGATGTGGGTGCTGGGAGCAGCCAGCAGCCCCAAACAGTCAAGCAGCTCTGTGAATCCTACTCGTTTGAAGTGACCCCTCCCCAGGACACTGGGACACAAGACATGGGGACACAAGTGGACAGCCGTGTGTCCCTGGTGTCGGTGGCCTTAAGCCCCATGAGCCCCCCATGCGGGGCTGCTGCCTTCACCTTCCCCAAGAGAGAGACGGCCTCTGCAGCCCCACGCCTGGAGCCTTTCAAGAAGGACGCGGAGATGCAGGTGTCTATGCCCGTGGAGACCCGCTCAGTGGCCACTGGGCCGATGACACCAGTGGCCAAGTCCCCGCAGACCTCGTATCCTGAGGTGCAGGTGAAGGGGACGGTGCCAGAGGTGGTGGAGGAGGAGCCTCCAGAGCCCATCCGGGAGGTGAGCTGGGATGAGAAGGGGATGACGTGGGAGGTGTATGGGGCCTCCATGGAGGTGGAGGTCCTGGGCATGGCCATCCAAAAGCACCTGGAGAAGCAGATTGAGGAACACGGGCGGCAGGTGGTGGTGACCCCGCAGAGCACCCGCACCGGCTCCGTCAAGGGAGGGCCCCGCAAAGGCGAGGCCAAGAGGCAGCCCAGTGTCTTCCGGGCTCTGCTGCAGAACGTCCGGCGGCCCCGGTGCTGCTCCCGCGCCGGCCCTGCCATGGAGTGAGTTGCTGCCCATGCTGGCAGAGCAGGGGTGCCTCGGGGCTTCTCAGAGAAGGTGGGGATGGGTCCCTGCTCCGGCGTCCTGAGACACCCAGTGCCAGTGTGCAGGGCTGCAGTGGTGATGGAGCACTGCATACTGGGACAAGGTATCTCCTTTTCTGGGGTCCTCCCTGTCAGCCTGGGGTTCTCCCATGAGTGTAGCCCCATGGAGGTGCCCTGGGACGTGAGACTGGTGGCCTGTCTCTGTGCTTGGTGGCTTTTTTCAGCACGAGGAAGCACGTGGCTCCTTCCAGATGGAGGCAGCTGCTCCTGTGCATCTCCTGCCTGTGGCACAGGTCTGAAGATGACTCAGGTTGGCTGCTGCTGGCTGTCCTGAGCTCTGGCACCCCAAGCAGCAGCATCACTTCCCATGCTGGAGAGACACTGGTGCATCGCCCTGCCATTGCTTTAACTGCCCCGGGCTTGGCCACACTCCAGCAAGCCCGTGGCCGTGCATGCATGGGCCGTGCATGCCACGGCTGCCCACAGCAGGCACCAGTCCCCCAACAGCCCTGTCCTCTCTGCCCCACTGCTGTGTTGTGAGTGCCCTGGAGCTGGGAGGATGTGGCCACACAGGGCATCAGGACAGATCTCAAATGGGAGAGACAGGGGCCAACCACGTGTGTGATGGAGAGCTGCTCATCCCTGTCACCATGGCTGGAAGTGCTTGGGGAGTCTGTCCCCATGGTCCACAGCTCGACCTGGCTGGAAGCAGCACATCCTCTCCACGGCTGGTGGTGGGCATGAAGCCTGCCCTGCTTCCAGGCCTGTCCAGCTGCCCCAGTGGTGACAGAAGGGACCTACGTGCTGGGGACATGGGCATGTGTCCTGCTGGCGCTGCTGGCTGCTCTTCTCCGACGGCAGCTGGGGACGCAACGACTGCAAAACGCTGCCACTTTTTACAGCTGGGGTTTTACAGGTTGGGGGGGAGGGGAGCTTTTATTGAACTGTGTTTGCATTTTTGGAGCTTTTTAAGAGACACTTTCAGCCATGAGCGTCCTTCCTGGAGCCACCTCCTCCACGGTGGTGTGTGGGGCTGAGACCATCATTTCAAACACTGTTCCTACCTTGCCTGTGGTCTGCTAGGCTGAAGAGCATTGGGAGTGAAGGGTCAGTCTGCAGGGGGTTGAACATCCCTGTGGCTGGCCAACATCCCTGTGGCTGGCAGCACCTCAATGTCCTGCCAAGACATGGATCTTGGACCCCCCAGCCTGGCCCCATACAGAGGACCAGCCCCACAGTGCCATAGCAAGGGGGGCCCAGGCCTGTGTCCAGCACCTGATGGGCAGGAGGCTGCAAACAAGGGGTGCTTGGGGGGCTGCACCATCCCCTCTGGGCAGAAGTGCAGGAGGGCTCAAGGTGCCAGAGTCACCACTGCAGCCGTTTTCCCTCATTAAGGGTAAAGTCTTGCCCACCTAAACCCACACTGTACATCCTGGGCTGGTTTTGTCCCTGTGGGGCCGCAAAGGGCTTGCTGAAGTGCCAACTGGCAGCCGGGACCGTGGCAAGTGCCCACTCTGCCGCGGCACTTGCCGGGACCTGGCTCTGCTCAGTGCCTTGGGCTGTGGGACCGGTGCCACGGCCGTGCCAGGAAGACCAGGAGCCCTGGGGCATCCCCCTGCCACCCTGCCCCAGGCTGTGCTCACCTCCAGCCCTGCACTGCCAAGCTGTGGCACACCAGAGCTGCAGCTTCATCACCTGTTTTCTTCTTTTTTTCCTCTTCATTTCTTTTTGGGGGGGGTTGGGGGGAGGAAGGGGTGGGAGGACCAATCTGTCAGTGTGGATGTTGGGTAATAAAACCTTGCACAAACCTCTTCGTGGGGCTGCCTGCACCTCCCTCCCCTGGGGTGGAGAGGGTCCTGGGGACAAGAAGCCAGGCTAAGCCCCACAGTGACACCTCCTCTGTGGCACCAGCTGGCCCAAAACCAGCACTTCGTGATGGGAGAGATGACTCCAAGCTGACTGAGCCCCCCAGGCAGATGGGCTGATGGCCACAGGACACCGTGACCCCTGTGGAACAGTTTTATTGCCAGACACCAAACATATCACCACCAAAGCAGCTGCCTGAGTCCCGCTCCGGCCCCGCTGCACCCCGTGAGTCTGCTCACAAGTCCGTGGTGGTGAAGGCGGTGTTGAGGTACATTGTTTTGGTGGGCTCCTTCAGGTTCAGGGCAGCCACCAGCACCTCCTTGTCACTGGGGTCTGTTGGCTGCATTTTGACCTGCTGCAGGAGGAGAATGTGGTCAGAAGGGATGGGGACAGAGATGTAGGGCAAGGACACTCATCCTTCCCAGGGGCTGAGGGCTGTTGAGGGGTTCAGAGGAAGGGACACAAGGGATCCATGAGGCCTTGGGGACAACAGCAGAGAGAAGAGGATACAGGGTGCTCTATCAGAACTCCCAGCTGTCGAGCACTGGCAGCTCTTTGCACACTTACCTCGACCTCCAAGTTGTCATCCGCTGGTGCATTTACTGTATTTTCATCCAGGGAATTCATGCTGTGGAGAGTGGAGGGTGGGAGGTAGAAGAGGACCCAGGCACTGGAGAAGTGAGGTATAGGGTGACAGCCTGTGGCCTTTGGGACCTGCCCACAGAGCTCACCTGGTCACAGAGATGGAGTCCTCGTGGAAGCCCAGGTCGTGGGAGGGATCGAGGGGGTGGTTCAGCATGGGGTTGGCCCTAGTCAGGGATGGGTGGCAGGTAAATACTGCCCCTTGGGGCACTGCAGCCCCTGGATGTGGGGACATGCCTGGTCTCTCCCCACCTGCTGCAGAGAGCCCCCGACTCACCCCTCGGCGTTGTACTGGTTGGTCCCGGGGATGCCAGCTCCCTGCTGTGCTGTGGCAGGGTTGAACGTCGTGGCCACCTTCAGGGCCTTCATCGCACTCAGCTTCCTCTTGTAGCTGCAAAGCCCAGGGATGGGGTGGGTGAGAGGGGCAGGGGGGAGCTGGGCTGTGGCATGGGGTGGGCAGGAGCGGGTTGGAGGATGGGGATGGGTCTGGGGATGCTGGTGAGGATGGGGGCGGTGGGGGGCAGTAGGAGGGGGTGCAGGCAGTGCGGTACCTCCTGGTGGTGAGTACCAAAACCAGGGTCATGACGAGTATGAAGATGAGCAGGAATGCTGCCAATCCTGCGATGATGCCAATCAGTTCCATCTCCTCTGTGGGCTTTGTCACCTCCCCGGGGCCCTGGCACAGAGCAGAGGTGAGGGCACAGTTCCAGCCAGTGGAACCCCCCAGCCAGCCCCAAAGGGGTTGTTACCCTCTCCCTGTGCCCCTTGCCTGGCCCCACTCACAATGACAGCCAGGCCCAGTTTCACCAGCTCAGCCAAGCCCAGCGGGTCGAACATCATGAGTCTGCCAAGGAAAGCAGAGGTGTGAGCAGCTGGGCTGCTTCCAGCACGTGGCAGTGCCTGTGCACAGCCCCAGCACTCACAGGTCATTGACATCCAGGGCAGTGCCATTGCTGTACACGAAGTAGGCCTCCATCACTGACTTGGCATCCATCCTGCAGATCAGAGAGACGGGGGGAGTGTGGTGCTGGGGTGCAGGTCATGTTGTCCTGCCCCAGGGTGACACCCCTGATGCCACCACCATGTCCCCTTCCCCACCACCACTCACTGGGTGGCACGAGTGTCCTCCACGCTTCGGATGGCCACCACGTAGACTGCTGCCTTGGTCATGGTGGTCAGGACCCTAGGAACAAGAGATGGGGGAAGCTGGGCTGGACATCCTGCTGTTCTGCTCATGGGCACAGGAAGCAGAGGGACCCCCTGAAGCCCCCTCCTCTGGTGAGGACCTGCCTGGCCAACCCCGTTCACAGTCGGTGAAGCTGAGAGACACAGCCAGTGGGTCCAGCTGTGCACACCTAGCCCCGGCCCAGCACCCCTTACAATTTAATATTTTCGGAGTTACTCTGGACTTCTTCCACCGTTGTCACGAAGTGGAGCTGAATGCGGTAGCTCTGATCCACCGTGAAGATCTGCATGTGGGGAGCAGGGGTGAGCGGGGCTGGGCCGGGTGTGTGGCAGCCTGGGACGGGGGATGGGGGTGACACTCACATTCAGCACAGTCTGTGCTCTGTGCACCGGTTCCTCTCTGTCCTGAGCCTCCACCGTCACCTTGTACTGCCCCTTCACTGATTCAAGGTTGCTGGCCACCCTGTGAGGACAGGGACATCAGTGATCCCACTGGGCTGCACAGGATGTCCCCAGGATGGCACTGCCATCCCTCAAACTCCATCCTACCTCCATGTCCAGGCAGGACTCCAGAAAGGCTTTGTCCCCTTTCCAGCCCATGCTGGCCCTGCAGCAGGCAGGAACTGAGCTGCATTCCCCCACCCTGGCCCAGACCCATGGCCTCACCGGATACTCCCGATGTAGGTGCCCTTGTCGAGTGTTGTCAACACCCTGAAGAGGTTCTCGAAGGGCCGACTGACCCCGTTGTCCTCCACAAGCACCACGCTGACAATGGTGAAGTTGATGGCTCCCCCCAGCCCTGAGTCAGCATCTGTGGCCTGCAGGGACAGAGCATGGCAGGAACACGGGTGGGAATGGCCCCTTTCTGCCCGTGCTGGGGACAGGTGAACGAGTCTCCACAGACTGACAGATACAGGCTGGCAGCTCCTCACCTTCACAGTAGCCACTTGCAGGTCAACAGGAGAGATTTCAGGGACAACCACTGCCAGGGACAGACAGACGGATGGTGAAGTCATGCTGGCGAGCAGCCACACTTGCTGCAGACCCCATGCCCACACAGCCCCAGGGTTCCAAGCACCCCCTGCTGCCCTTGGCCCCACAGCCTTCATGGAAAGCACTGAGTAACCCCAACCTGGCCCCCCCACTGCTCGCAGCCCTGCCCTGGGCTCGAAGCCCTTCCCCGGGCTTCGGAAGATCCTCACTGCTGGTGAGTGCGGCAGGGCATGTGTGGGTGCAGCGAGGAGCCCATGTGATGTGCCAACCCCAGCTGCTCACCAAAAGTCTCTGAGATAGCCTCGAAGACTGGCGTGTTGTCATTCACATCAATAATGATGATCCTCAGGGTTTCTGCAAATGTCCCAAAAGCAGAGCTCTGATCACCAATAGAGCAGCCCTGCAGCACCATCCTCTGCTTCCTGTGGGAGCCCTGTCCTCCCAGCAGCATCAGGTCAAAAGAGCTGGGGACACCCTCTCTCCATAGCCAAACCACCCAGCTCCCGCCCTGCTGCCCACAGCTTCTCGTGGGAGGTGGGAGAGGCAGGTCCCAGCACCTGCCATGCCCAGTGGTGGTGGAAGGAGCGGGCAGTGGGGGCCGTACCATTCTGGCTGTAGCGGTTGCCCTTCTCAGTGTACAGGTCCTCAGCCCGCAGCGTGAGCAGGACCCTGTCACACACCTCGTAGTCGATGTCCGAGCTGTTCACCAGCACCGAGCCATTGGGTGTCAGCACGAACCAGTCCCAGCAAACGTCCCCAGCACTGCTGTCCCCCTTGAAGCAGGTGACCGCCAGCTCCTCGAAGACCAGCAAGTGGTTGGTGTCAGGGTCGAAGGCGTTCAGCATGTGGATCAGACCCTGCTGCGTCCCGTTCTCAGCCACCGACACGCCCCGCAGTGAGTCTGGCAGGATGGTGGGGGACTCGTCATTGATGTCTAGGATGTGGACCATCACTGAGACGTTGGCCTTGTCCCCTGCGTTGTCTGCGGCCGTGTTCTCTGCCAGCACTGTCAAGGTGAAGAACTTCTGCTGCAGGGTGTCATAGTCCAGGGACATGTCAGGGTCTACAGACAGCTGTCCACTGTAGTTCCCTGGCCCCAGGCGGGATGAGCGGATCAAGAAGTTGCTGGAGCCGCTGCCCCTTTCAAGTTGGAATGAAATGCGGGAATTGATCTCTGTCCGGTCGGCATCTGTGGCCTTCACCTCGCCCACAAAGGACCCTGCAGGTGGAGACAGACACTCAGTGGGCAGTGGGCACTGACTCAGGGCCACTGCTGGTCCCACAAGCCTGGCCATGCAACTTCTACCTGGAGAGTCTTCAAAGACTGAGAACTCATAGGACTGGTTGAGGAACATGGGAATGTTGTCATTCAGGTCCTGCAGGAGACAAAGCCCATGGTGTAGCCCTTCCAGGAAACAGGATTCCCCACAGCCGGCTGGGGACAGGAGTGTGGGCACCTGCCTGCCCACAGGCAGGAGCTACACAAGCCCTCTCCTGCCTCCCTGCATCAACTATTCACTCTGCCCCCACAGAAAGCCTGGAGACGCGGCACCTCTGCCACAGCCACAGATTCCACATCCCCGCCCTGCCCATCCACCCCAGTTCCAAGCCCCAGCCTGCCCCAGCATGTCCCTGCTTGTGCCCAGGGCTCACCCCCACGGTGATGGTGACGTTCACCGTGGTGTTCAGCTGTGGCTCGCCGTGGTCATACACCACCACCGCCACCACCATCTGTCCACGCTCATCTTCCAAGGCCTCGCAGTCCAGCGGCTCCTTGCTGTGCATCTCACCTGTGTCTGCATTGATGGTAAAGTTGTTGCTGAACAGTCCTGGCAAGATCTTGAAGCCCAGTTTGCTGTTGAGGCTGCCAGGCTCATCATTGTCGATGGCCTGAAAAGGTCAGCATTTGAAATAGGGCTGTCGGGCACCTCAGGGACAGTCCCTCCTCTCTGACAGCCCTGTCAACCCCTCCACCTCTGTTGGTACATACCTGGATCTGTGTACTAATGTTCTGCCCCTCTTCCACCGAGATGAAGTAGGAGCCGATGATGATGGGCTCCATGTCATTGGCATCCAGCACGGTGATCTCCAGCACCGTAGTACCCACTAGGTTGCCCCCATCCTTGGCCTGGAGGTTGGCATAGTAGATGGAGCGAGTCTCCCAGTCCAGCAAGCTCCTGTTGTGCACCAGCAGGGCCCCGGTTGTGGCGTTCACGGTGAAGACTTTACGGCTGTGGCATACACAGGGCCATCACTGGGGTTCAGGCCTGGAGACCCTCTCCAGGATGATGCCCTGGTTGTGGCTGGCTCTGCCCTTACATACATGCTCTCTGGGAGCAGCTGGTAGGTGATCTGGCCCAGGACACCACTGTCTGGATCATAGGCCTAAAAGATAGAAGGAAGCATCTGGTCAATCTGTTTCAGTCCCCAGAGCAGTGATGAGTCTGGGGCAGTGGCTGCTGGCAATGAGCACCCAAAAAATGTGGCCCTGATAGGCAAGTGGTCGCACCCTTGAGTACCTACTGGCCCTGACCCCTTCCTGTATGCATGAAGAGATCAGTGCCCTCAGCAAAAGCTGTACTAGAAGTGCCAGGTGTGCCCAGTGCCCTGCTTGGAGATGTAAGCTGTGCCCACTCCCTGCTCAGTGCCTGACCGTGATGTTTTCGGAGATGATGGTGCCATTAGGGCTGTTCTCCATCACAGTCAGGTTGTAGGTGCTCTGGGGGAACTCAGGCATGTGGTCATTGGTGTCGATGAGGTCGATGGTCACAGTGGCCGTGGAGCAGCAGTCTTTGGGGTTCCCCCTGTCATTAGCAATGATCTGCAGGATTGAGAAGGGACTGTGTCTCACATGGGTCCCCAAACATTAGAGAGACCTGTCACACTCCAGCCCATCTCCCCTGCACCAAACAAGCTGCCAGGGCAGAGCCCTTTTCTGCTTTGGCTCCTGAAAAGAGAAGGGCCATGTCCCCACTGGGCCCCAATGCATGCAGGGAGCAGGAATTGCCCCCACAGAGCAGGCCAGCCCTGTGTCCCCCACAAGTCCCACCTGCACCACCATGACATGGCTTATCTCGTAATCCACTAAGGATGAGTTCTGCACCAGGATCTGGACTTCCCCTGAGCCCACAATAGTTGTGGGGAACACAGAGAAGGCGGCAGCATTTGGACCCTGCAGGCTCAGCTCAAAACTGCTGTTGATGCCCTGCCAGGGAGGGACAAGAGTGAGGGTGAGTGGTGCAGCCAGGACAGACACCTCCACCACAGCCCAGCCCCATGGACAGGCTCCTACCTTATCTGGGTCGTAGGCAATGATGTCGAGGTTGGACACAGGCAGTCTGGAGGAGGAGTGCTCTACGATGTTGCCCATGAAGTTGTTCTGGGCACTGGCAGAGAAGTTGCAGCTGGACAGGGAGCAGTTGTAGAACTGGGGCTTGTTGTCATTTACATCAGCCACCAACACTGTCACGAGGGTGCTGGTCTGGGCCACCTTGCCGTGGATATCCAGGTTCTTCTCCTGTGCCTGGGCAGCAGGAGAGAGCAGGTTGGAGGGGCCCAGGGAGAGGAAGAGGATGGGGTTCCCCTCGCTACCTCCTACTCACTGTGACTTCCAGCAGCAGTTCCTCGCTTGGCAGCTGCTCGCGGTCCAGGGGCTCACTCACAGTGATGGTGCCCGTTGTGACATTGATAACAAAAGGAACACTGGCATCTAGGACAAGGGGACAGCAGGAACCAGTTGCAGCCACCGGGAAAGGCAGTCCTGGCCCTCTCTCTGCCAGCAGGTCAGGCTGGCAGAGCCTGGGTGCCCAGAACCAGTTTCCAGGGTCTCCCTTGCTGCCTGACCACCCCTCCTGCTCATGCCACCGTGCCATCCCCTGCCTGTCTCATTCTGCCCCATCACTCACTGGTGATGTTGTAGAAGATTTCATCATTCACCCCTGTGTCTCGGTCCATGGCAGTGACAGTCAGCACAGTTGTGCCCTGTGGGGACATGGCCATCAGGGCAGGACCTATGACATCTCCAACTGCCCACAGGCCTGGTGGCCCAGACATTTCAGGGCATCAGAGCCCCAGTGGAGGGCCAGGGGCAGGGACATGACACTGGGGCAGGCAGGCTCCTGACCAGGTCACAGTTCTCAGGCACAGAGCCTGAGTAGGGCTCATTGAGGAACCGTGGGTCCAGGTTGGCCACGTCTTCAATGGTCAGGGACAAGTAGTTAGAGCTCTGCTGGGCAATCCATTCGTTGTGCAGCAATCCTCCACCATCCTGAGGAGCAAAGAACCTGTCAGTCCCACAGCCCCCTTACCTGGCAGCCCTGCACCCCCAGCCCGGCTGGTCCCCACCTTGGCGAGGATCTTGATCTGATAGAATGTGTTCGTGGCATAGTCCAGTGAGCCATTGAGCACCACACTCCCATTGGGCAGGATGTAGAAGAGCTGGTGATTCTTTGTGTTGTCTGGGATTACCTGAGCAGGGGACAGCAGCCTGTGTCACCAAAGGAGAGAGCAGAGGTGTCCCAGCAGAGATGGGGGCTCAATCCCCATCCTTTGGCCAGGCTTGGCCCATGGGCACCCCCTACAACCTGGCTCATCCCCGGCCTGCAGCTGTTCAGCACCTTGCACCCATTGCCCAGTGGGTCCTGACCCAAAACCTCCCTGCTCCCCCAGAGACATGGGGCTGCCCTGGCCGTGTCCCCCAGCACCTCAGCCCCACAGGGGTGGCTCGGGGAGGCGGGTTGGGTATGGTATGGCCCACTGCACAACGCTCTGTGCTCACCTCCTCAATGCTGTAGCTGACTTTGGAGGCGTTCCCAGTGTCGCTGTCCTTGGCAAACACGGTGTAGATGATGCTGTGCAGACTCTTGTTCTGGGCACACAGGGAGGGGGTGGTGGCAGAGCAGGGGGCTGATGCTGGGCCCGGATCCTGCCAGCCCTGCCCTGGGATGCCCTGGCCCTGCAGGGCTGCAGGCACTGCCCAGTGCCACGGGACACACGGGGATGAGCTGCTGCCCTTGCTCAGGCCGGGCAGAGGCTGGATCCCCTCACAACCCTCCCTGGGGCTCCTTGGGAGCAGGGGCTGCACCCCAGCCCTGGAGTTGCTGGATGGGGGCCGGACTCAGCCCCACACCCCATCTAAACCTTGATCCAGCATCATCCTGTCCTGGGCTGAGAGGTAGCTTGGGCACACCCTGAACAGAAACTCATTGCAAGGGCAGAGTCCCAGCCACATTCCAGTGCCTCAGGGTGACACAGAGGCTCCCATCGGGAATTGTCCCGCACGGAGCGCTCCCAGGTGCCGGCTGCACTCTGGATAACCCCACGCCCAGGCATGCTGTCACCACACACCCAAGTGTGGGGTCACACAGTTCCCAGCCCGTTGTTGTCCCGCTGCTGGCACACCCACGTCACAGGAGCCACCCGGCACCCCTGCCCTGCTGCCCGTGGGAGCTGGGAGGTCCCAGGAAGGTACCTCGGGGATGGAGGTGTTATACGGCACGAACTGGAAGACCGGGGCGTTGTCATTACGGTCCTCCACGATGATGATCATTTTTTGGGAGACCTACCAGGTGTCAGAGAGGGCACAGGATGGGTGTGGGAGATGGCGGCCAGCAGAGCTGGGTGCAGTTCTGGCACCCCATGCCCACTCTGGCCAGCCAGCCAGTATCACCCATCCACTTCCAATTGCCTTCCCACTGAGCCTTGTCCATGGCCCTGGCTGGGACCCTGCTGCCTTCCCACTGCAGCCACCCAGCCCTTGCCCCAGCACTCACCTCATTATTTACACCATCAGACACTCTGGCGGTGATGGTGAGCCTGGCCTGGAGCTGAAGGGACACAAGGCAGGACTTGGTCAGGGCCAAGGTGGAGCTCAATCATTGGATGACTGAGCCCTAACCTCTGTGTAGGATGCTCCTCCCAGACAACTCTCCCTCCAGGGGCTGGGTTTTGGGGCCAGGGAGTGACCCTGGCTCTGCCCTCCATCCCCATACCCCTAGACTCCCACTCAGCCAGGGACATCTGCCCCCATCTGCCCACACCTCGCGGTCCAGGGAGTTCCTCAGCGTCACGTCGCCTGATTTGGAGTCGACAGAGAAGTAGAAGGCGTCTGTCCCTCCGATTTGGTAGGTGAGAGGGTCGTTGTCTAGGTCATAAGCCTTCAGCTGGAAAGCAAGCTGGCCTGGGAGCACAGGCAGTGTCAGCCCCTACCCGAGAACCCCCCAGTCACTCCTCTGACACCCCAGGCCCTTCTCAAGTCTACCCTACTCACCCAGCTCCAGGTCCTCAGGCACGTAGAAGATGGTCATGTTGAAGATGGGGACTGTGTTGCCTGAAACTACGGGGAAGAGGAGCTGAGCACCATCACTGTGCCGGGCTCTGCCGGCAGACCCACGTCTGGCAGCACCACTCAGCCCCAGCCCCAGCTCCCAGCCGTGGTTTGGGTCTCCATGGGAGGCAGGGGAACCCCCCAGCCCTCACGCCCTTGTGCTCATCCCACACCTCCAGACCATGCTTCTCTTCCAGCTGCAGCCCCCATGCTCTCCCCTCTGTCCAGCCCTGCCCTGCCCTGGCTCTCCAGTGGGGTAGGCAGCTGTTTTGGGGTTGCAGCTTCCCCCAGGGAACTGAGAAAGAGTTGGGGGTTGAAAGCAGCTCCAACACCTCCTGCCCACCCATGCCAGAAGCCAAGAAGAGTCCTTACCTGTTGCCAGGAGGAAGGGGAGCAGCACCGAGGAGCGCCATGCCATCCTGCCAGGGTGCCTGTGGGCACACACCAGGGAACAAGCACCTGAGAGACTGAGGGCTGCCCCCCAAATCCCTCCTGGGGAGCCACCACTGTGGCACGAGAGGTGCTGGAGGGGACAATGCCCTCTGCTGAGCTGGGCCGGTGAGCAAACGCCAGGCTCCACACTGCACCCCCGGGCATGGGCTCCCTGGGGACATGGCATGGGAGGACAGGGTGGACCTCCAGGTAGAGGAGATTGTGGGTGTGCTTGGGGGACCCCAGGAGCCTGTCCTGGGCATGGCTGGAGGCTCCATTGCTTGCGCCCAACAGGGCCTCCCCAGGCAGTGCTTGGAGTCCAAGAGCAGTCCATGGCACGACCACGGTGTCTCCCTCCTTGTGCCAGGGCCTGTGGGCAGCTCCACGGCTAACAGACACCCCCACCTCCCCCTGCATGGAGCAAGGTGCCTGTGGGGGCTGGGATAGGGGCCGACATCCCTTACCTGTGGCTGTGTCCCTGGGGATGCTGCCTCTGCACTCGCATCTTGGCACTGCCAGACCTTTGCCTCCTGCAGTAAACACGTTCATCAATCATTAACTGCAATTAAGGGGTGAGAAATCCCTATCCTGCCTTCCTTATTCCTTGTGCTCATCCCACAGCTCCCACCCAGCTCATCTCCAGGCTCACTCCCCAGAACCAGGTCCCCAGGTCTCCATACTGGATGCCGTCCCTCAGGATTCAGCCACTCCCACCTGCTCCCATGGGACCCCTGCTCCCAGAAGGGGTGTGGAGCCCGCAGGGATGCACAGGGATCCCAAACCACCCCAGGAGACCAAAGAGGGGTTAGGCAAATGCCCTGCATCCCGTGGGCTGGGGACACTGGGGTCCCACCAGGACAGGGGGTGGGCACTAACCTTGTGGTGTGGCCACTGGGGCGGGTGCCTGGGGCCCTCTGCACCCTCTGCCACCCACTCCCCTCCCCAGGGGCTTGGCCCAGCCTCCCTGACCTACTTCAGACCCGCTGGGGACAAGGCTGGATTGTCCAGCTCTGCTCAGGCAGAAAAGGGCTGGGAGGTGGTGGTGGGGGGGCACAGCCAGCCTGTTGGACCCCCGCAGCCGTGGCCCTGTTCCCTGGGGAACCCACAGGGCCTGGATACAGGAGAAAATCTGGAGTCTCCCCAGACACTCAGCCTGCTCTGAGGTTCGCATCTCACCCTACACCCGGGTCAGAGAACCCC
Source organism: Aleadryas rufinucha (assembly GCA_013397815.1). Lineage (NCBI taxonomy): Eukaryota > Metazoa > Chordata > Aves > Passeriformes > Aleadryas > Aleadryas rufinucha. The sequence goes on along the minus strand of VZTH01003346.1, from coordinate 33,489 downwards.
CAGAGAAGGGGCTACAGGGGACAGACTGTGACCACCCCTTAGTGAACCTCTCCAGAGCTGGTCCAGGATCACCCCAGCTCCTGCAAAGGCTGCTCCAGGACATCCTCACAGACACCCCATGAGCTGCTTGGGGTTACCCCTGGAGTCCTCCAGGGCTGTCCCAGGATGCATCTCCCGAGACTCCTGGGGCTGGTGCTGGACACCCTTCGGCAAACTGCCCCTGGCTGTCCTGGGACACTTCCACACCTCCCAGGGCTGTCCCGAGACATCCACAACTTCCTGAAAGGAGGTTGTAGCCAGGTAGGAGTCGACCTCTTCTCCCTGGCAACCAGTGAAGGTTTAGGTTGGACATCAGGAAGAATCTCTTCAGAGAAAGGTTTGTCAGGCATTGGAATGGGCTGACCAGGGACATGGATGGAGTCACTGTCCCTGGAGGTGTTTAAGGAAAGGTTGGGTGTGGCACTTAGTGCCATCGTCTGGTTGACATGGTGGTGTTGGGTCATAGGTTGGGCTGCATGATCTCAGGGATCTTTTCCAACCTAAATGATTCTGTGATTCTCTGTTCCTGTGATCGTCCCCAGCTCAGTCCAGCGTGGCGCTTATTGCGCTGCCATTCGGAGCATTACGGCCGAAGAGCTCCGCCGTGCGGTTCAGCGGCGCCGCTCTTGGGCTCATTACGGCAGGAGGCGGCGGGCGCGCCCATCGGCGCGGCGCGGGG
>VZTH01003346.1:0-16459 GCA_013397815.1 Aleadryas rufinucha | reverse complement strand
ATATATATATATATAAATATATATATATAATTTTTTTTGCTCTGTTACTTGCACATTTTACAGTTACCTCATTTTTCCCATGTATGTATTTGAAAAAAGGCTAATATATAGAAAAAAAAGGTTCTTAAAGCTCTAAAAGTGTTTGTTTTTTTCCATTCCATTGGAATCATATTGGTTTTGTAGCATTTAACATAACTAGTATGTTGTATTATATATATGTGTATTATACTGATTGAAATTTTTAACAGATTTGTACTTTTTTTAAAATGAAAGTTGCTAGTTCTGCTTGACCAAGTAGTGCAATCATTATTTTTTTTAATGTTGTGGCTGATTTTGAGAGGGATATTCACTAATAAATGTATGATGTATACCAACACGCTGGGCCCAGCTCTTGTCTCCATGGGGGCTTGAGGGGAAGTGTGGGGGCCAGGGATGGGAGGGAGCTGCAGCACCTGGAAGGGCCCTGGAGAGAGGCTTGGAGGGGAGCCCAGGAGAGCCTGAGGGTGGGAGCAGGGCCCGGTTGGATGCTCTGCCCCAGCGGGATCTGGTTTTGAGCAGCACCACAGCCCCCGTCCTTCCCGCCTTGAGACCCCTCACAGCTTGCAGAGAGATGGAATATCCTCCTGGTGGCTATCCTGGGACAGCAGAGCTCCCTGGGTGGCTGCAGCCACGGCAGAGGGACACCTTCCACCCCTCATCCATCCCAACTCTCCAGCATTCCGACGCTGGGCCAGGGAAGAGGCTATCCCTGTGCTCCTGTGTCCCTGTGCTCCCATGTCCCTGCCCATGGCAGGGGGGTTGGAGTGAGATGTGCTTTGAGATTCCTTCCACCTCCAACCATTCTGTGGTGAGCTTGGCTCCAGAGCAGGTGAGTGGAGGTGGGTAGGGAAGGAACCGGCTCCTACCACTCTCCCTTTGGGCAGCTGATGGCACTGCTCTGCAGCCCTGGCAGGGACCAGCCCTACACTCACCTCTCAAACCTTTTCCACCTCCCACTTGCTCCAAGAGGGTTGACCCAACCCCATCAGCTCCCTCCGTCCCAGCCCAAGCCCAGAGCCGATACCACAGGAGGTGGCACAGCAGCACCCCCAGCCCTGCCATGCCCCGTGCTGGGCATGCCCTCGTCTCACCCAACAGCTCCATTGGCACAAAATCACCAGTGTGAGGCTGGAAGCTGCACCCAAACTTTTGGGAGCCACAACTCCCAGAGCAGCTGACCCCCCCTCCCTGGGGCACGGGCCGAAAGCACCAGCACAGACATGCTAGAGGCAGAGTTTATTACACTACGCAGGCTAAGAACCCTGGGCAAGACCCCACACGGGTAAGAATCGAACCAGCTCTTTATCAAAAAGTTAATACTAGAGTCAACCCCAGTCTCCTTTGGTCATTACAAAGCAAGAGAAATATTAAAAGAACAGTATTTATACACAGAGGGAAGCTGAAGAGAGTCTGTCCAGCCCTTTCCCCCCACCCCACTCCCAGCACGTTCCGGTGCTCGGTCTTGTGTCTCTCAGGAGCAGCAGAGTATCAAATCTTCACGAGATGTTGGGTTGTTGGGGTTTTATTATTATTGTCATCAATAAAAGCAATAATTACCAAGAGCTGCCATTCCTGTTCCTCCCCAGGGAGGGCGGGGGGGCAACACCAGCTCCCCCCGTGTGCCCCCCTGGTGCAGGGGATGGCCGTGCGCACGCGTCCTCTCGCCAGCGCACGCACGCAGCACAGCTGGCACAGGCCATGTGGTCTCTGATCCCTCGTTTGTACGCAGTCTTTTAAAAAAAATATTGTATTATAATAATAATATGAATTTCTCTTTCCGTTTTGTGTCTTCTGGAAAAAAAAAAAACGAAACAACAAAACAAACAAAAACAAAACCAAAAAGAAGTGTCAATCGTCCGTGAGGTCCTGCACAAAGAGGACTTCCGTGTGGCTGAGTCCGGCCTCCTGCAGCGTGGGGGGGTTGGGCCACTCCTCTGTAGGGAGGCAGGGCAGGACACGGCGAGGGAAGTTGGCCTCAATCTGGAACTTCTCAGGGCTTTCTTTCAAGGAGAACAGGAAGTCGTGGATCACCTGGGAAAGAAGCACGGAAATAACTGCCAGCTGGGGGAGCAGTGACACAGCCAGAGCAAAGCCCTGGCATCTCACGGGGGAAGGTTACCAAATTTGCACCATCACTGCACTGTAGACCTGAGACAGCCATTGCCTTGGCACACATGAAACTGGGCTTGGCACAGAGCACTTGGGGAGTCCAGACACTGTTTCTGGCTCTTCCTACGCTTCTACTTCTTAGGGAGCAATGGAACTGTAGAATGTTAAGTGTTGGAAGGGACCTTAAAGATCATCTAGTCCCACCCTACCCTGCCATGGGAGGAGACACCTGCCAGCTTTTCAGGAGGAAAAAAAGCTTCTTCCATTTTTTCCCCTCTTCTAAGCTGGTGGAACCAGACCCCCCAGCACTCTCCTTACCAAGGAGCAGCTCTGCCTGCCAAGGCTCTCAGCAAAGGTCACCATTTGGCAAAGTGCAAGGGAAATAAAGCTTTGCTGAGCCACCTGCAAGTCTCTTGACCCCCTTGCTCTGGAAGACCCTTCATCTCTGCCCCAAACTCACCGTCAGTGACTGCGTGAAGTGGAATCGCCGCTCCACTCTGGAATCGTTAGGCAGCTTGAAAATGATCTTGACGCTCTCTGGGTCGTCGGGATGTGGTTCTGGAGGAAGGCATTCCGACTTCCGCTCCTTCTCCTCCTGCAGCGTCTGCAAGGCAAGGAGGGAGCAATGGCTGTGCACTGAGCTGACCTTTGCGCCTGTCCCTGCAGCACAGCCGCTCCAGGAGCCTCGAAGGCTCGAGCCCCAAGCAAGACAAGCAATTCCTACTGCAGGCCACAAGACACTGCAGCCTCTCCTGCAAACCCTCTGCTCTCACCTGCCGCCGCCTCTCCTCTGCCAGCTTTTGCTGCTGCACTTCCTCCTCCTTCTTCTTCTTCCTCTCCCGTTCCTCCTTCTTCTTGCGCTCCTTTTCCTGGTCCGCACGCAAAGATGCCAGATATGCCTCGTCCTGCTGCTGCCTCAGGACTTGGGTTTGGTTCCTCTCTTCCCTGCAAACATGAATGGGAAGGGGTCAGGGTTAACAGGCGTTAAAGTGAGGGGGTGGCAGGCTGAGGGCAGACCCGAGGGTGCAGGGACAGCCTCCAACTCCTAGGAGCACACAGCGGGTAATGCCTTGGGGTACCACAAGCTCCCAAAAGGCCAAGCCAGGTCCCCACAGTCCCTGACACACAAACTGCTTCCCAACGGTGGGAGGAACTGAACTCAAAAGGCTTCTGAACCCCTGCAGCTTGACACAGCTGACAGACAGCACAAAAACAGCACCCAGGATTCCTGCCTCATATTTGAGACTCTTCCTGGTTTTATCTCCTTCAGGTAATTCCTTGGACATTTCAGAAACCAGAATGTGTTACTGGGTCCCCACACAGAGTGTGGGGCAGAGGAGGGAAAGACAGAAGGTCAGAAGGTGGAATCCTGTTTTGGACACAACCTGTACATCTCTCTAAGAGTCACCAGGGCCTTGTGAGGCCCCAGCAGAAAAGCAGACAGAGCTCAGCACAACCAGGGCAGCTGCATGCACTCACCAAGTGGCTGTGGACACCAGCTCTCATGCCTGCAATGCCTTCGCTCCCACTTGGATCCTACTGGCTACTGTCCAAGCTTTCCCTGCAAAGCTCCAGCATGCCAAGGGTGTGCTCCAATTGCAGAGAACAGAGTACTCACGCCCACCTTTCAGTGGTGGGATTGTGTGTGCAACACATCTGGCTCCCTGGCTATAGGGTGGCCTGAATTTAGGCACTGATGATCCCCCTGGGAAGAGCAGAGCCCATGGGCTGTTACAGAACAGGAGGTGCTAAGCTGTGTGCCTACACACAGTGTCTGGAGGGAGGAAGGGGACAGAGCAGAGCCTGCCTCAACAAGGTCTGTGTTACTGGAGCTCTGGTCCCACCCTACCTTTCCAGGCGCTCGGACACCAGGTATGTCTGGTTGGCATCCATGATGAACATCAGCTGATTGATGAGGTCATCAGCCTGGATGAGGCCTTCCAGCCGCCCAACCACGGTCATCCTGCGGTCCTTGAGCATGATCACGGCCAGGAATGGGTACGTGTTCTCCCGCAGAGCCTGGGACACTGAACAGGCACAAACGTCACTGCCTCGTCCTGAAGGGCCACCAAGGGGTACAGCACAAATGCTTCCTATCACTGAGGGCCACGGGAAGCACCTTCCCCAGACATTCTCTCTTCCAAGGCAGAAGAGGCCTCAGGCTCCATTTTGAAAATTAAACCCTATAAGTCAGCAAAGGGAGGAAATGGCTTTGGAGCACAGAGACTGACAGGAAAAAACAAGCTTTGAAGTAACCAAAAAAGGCCCTTTAACTCCAGCAGGAAGAAAGTAAGTAAATGGCTCTGAATGTCCATTCAAAACAGGACAAAGCCATGGGTTTAAACTGCAGGAAGAGAAACACAGGACAAGCACACGGAAACACTTGCTCAGGTGATTAGGGATGGTTGGACTCTGGAAAAAACTGTCATGGGGAAGATGGTAGTATTACCATGTTGAACATTCCTGAACAAATTTTGGTTGGTTTTGCTGGAGGCAGGCTCTGTCTGAAGCTGGGAACGGAGCAGATTAGGGGCTTAAGTTACTCTTCATGTATGGCTGCTGATCCCCTCCTTAAAACACACATGGTACATCATGCAACTTGGAGCTGCTGTTAACAACAGAGCCCTCCAAACAAAATCAGAGCAGCTCAGGGATTAAATGGAAAGCCACGATCCCTTCCAGCTCTGCTTTCCAGGCTGTGACTCCAAAGCATTGCAGCAATGAAACAGGAATAAGTCAAAGACTGTCTCCTCACAGAGCTGTTCTCTCAAGTTGTTGATAACTGGGAGTAGAACCATGGAGCCCAGAGTGACCCAAATTTAACAGATTTCCTGACCATGAAATAGAAATGGTGGAAACAACACAGAAGGCAAGAACAGAACTTTGGGAAAAGGCTCCACTTGCAGCAAAACCTTACCAAAATGCTGTCTGGCCAGGTATTGACAGCTCTCAAACACTGTGGGGGCTTTTGGAGACACAGAGACTGGGTGTGGATTCAGATGACTGTCTCAGAAAGGGAAAGAATGCACCTAACAAGTCCTTCCTGGCCTCAGGCATCACAGGAGCCAGCGTTAAGGACACATCTAGTAGGATACTTGTTTCTGCACTCAGTTTATCCCCAGCACATACCCATCAACTCCCATTGACAAGGCACTGAAAGCAGCCTGCATGCCCACAGCAATGAGCACAGAACTACAACTGCTGAGAAACACACAGAACGGTGGAGGTGAAGGTCAGAATACATTTCCCTGGCATCCAAATCTTTTGAGATATCCCAGGAAACCAACACATGTATTTCTCCATGCAATCCTGAAATCTCTTGTCTACTCGCACTAAATAGGGCAGAGTGGTTCACATGTGTAAATTTGTCAAAGAGCATCTGGCTTGTTCCAGAGACAGGAGGGGACAGGTAAAGCCTGGGAGGGACACACTCACCTCTGTATCCCTCTGGTTTATTGGTTGAGCAAGCCCAGAAGAGCATTCTAGTGTTGATGAGGGTGATGACCTCAGGTGCACACAGTGTATTGCTGGGGGATGAGAAGAGACCATGTGAGGGAAGCTGCATTTCAAGTGCAAAGACAACTATTTGGGAAAGTCTCCTACCTACCGGCAGAACTCATCTGTGTCTTGGTGGTCATCTCCATGAAGATAAACCAACAGGAAGCGCAGCTCCCGCTTGGCATCATTCAGTGCCTTGGCATAAGAGCAGAGGAGGTAAAGTTACAGGGTCTCTGGGCAAGGGGAAAGCAGCACCCACAAGGCTGGTGTGACCCAGGTCATCTTAAAACCACTAGAGTGGTTTTAGTGAAGCAGCAGTGGAGAATGAACCTGTCAGACCTTCTAAATAAGCCTTTATTTAAGAGGGCTACAATGGCGTTCTTTCATATCCTCTCAGGATGTGGCTTTGGAGAACACTGAACTCAGAGTGAAACGGGGTAGGCAATGACAGGGATTGACACCCCAGCTGCTTGCCAGACTCAGCTGGCAGTGAAAAAACTCCTTCACCCCTTGGACTCACAGCAGCCAAGGCTGAGCTTTCCCCTCAAGCCTGTACAGGACACAATCTTCAGATCACACCAAATGAAAATTCTATTAAAACAGGTAATAAATAATGCTGCAGGCCCTCTAAAAACCAGACAACAAAGAAAAAAGTCCCTCCCTTTCCACATCTACAGTGTCTGGATTCCACCCACCCAAGAGCACTTTTAACAAGACCACAGGATAAGTGCACAATATGCTCCCTGTTTTACTGGCACTGCATTTTGGTAGCCTAACCATTCCAGGATTATTTAAGTTTGGATTCCAGGAATGACAGAGCAGCCTAGAAGAGCTGCAGAGGCAGTGAGCTCTATCACTGTGCAGTGTGGAGCAGACGGGGACTCGACACTTTTTTCCCAAGCACTTGGGAGGCAGTGCTGATCCAACTGTCTGATGGGATGCACTGCAGGAGACCCTTCCCTTGGCCAGGCTGAGAGAAGCTGTGAAGAAGCAGTGTTTGTGGGGACATCCCTCTTCTACAGAGAGCCCCCACAGATTTGATACATGGAACACTCGCCTCCCATAATTTCTTAGGGGCTCCCTCTCAATTTTGAGGCCCTGCGCTGTTGTGAAGTTGCATTGTGATACAAGCCCAGGCAGTTAATCCCAATTCGGTGAACAGAAGGACAGACTCTGGCACAGCACACCAGTTTGTAAAAACAAAGGCAGGATTACAAAGAAAAGCTGTCGGCTACAGAGTCACACAGACGGTCGAGGAACAGCCAGAGCAGCTTTGCTTTCCAACTTTGCAGGCTTGGCAAATCATCAAGCCTGGCAGACACTGGTTTCCCAATACACTTGTTCACTAGCTCTCCATTACCCTGTTAAGAGAGTTTGGGGACAAACTCTGGGCTTGTAGATGAAAAGCAATTTTGCCATGTAGGCCATGATATCATGTGGTAATATCCCCTCTCTCCACCTCCCCAGGATCTATGCACCCACACGTGACACTGACCTGGCTGTAAGTTCCCTGGTAGAAGACAGGGTGTGTCCTCCCATATTTTTCCTCAAACATATGAATAAACGAAATAATGTCACCCACTGGGTCCGTGACCCGACTACGAGGATCAGGGCGTATAAAACGCAGAGCAAACCTAGGAAGGAAGCAAAGGACACTGGAAATTCAGCTCACTGACTTCCCGAAGAACAGGTTTTCTTTTTCACAGACAGGCACTGGGATTCATAAAGAGGAAAAAAGTCACACCTGAGACCCTTGAACATTTATAATCTGAACCTAAACTAACACCTGCTCCAAACTGATACCACTGCTACAGAACCAACCCCCAATCAAGTATCGTCTCATGCCAGGCATCAGCAAGGATCCGAATTCTGTGTGATTAAACAGTTTCAGCTTCCTCTGAAGCATCAGGCATAAGCCACACCAAAAATAGGAGGTTTGAGGAATTTAGTCAAAGATAGGCTGTTAAAAGCCACACAGTTTTGTCCAGATAACTTTGAAAACTGTATTTCTGCTAATCCAGAACTAACGATTCCAATGTACAAAGAGCTGCAGAAAGTGAACATTACACTAGGAGTCCTATGAAACCGTCATTCCTCTGAAGCTGGAAACGGTCCACTGCAAGGCAGATCTCAGTGTTGTTTAGTTCTACTGATGCACAGAAGATACACTGAATTTTGGAAATGTCTTTAATGGGGAAAAAAAGTAATCCAACAGGGAAAATTGCCAAACCAGTGCAGATGGCAGGGCTGCTGACTATTTACCACCCTTACCATTCCCTTTTCCCTCTATCAGTGCTGTAAGGAGACAAGAAGAATTAATGCTTTGGGGCAGTAAAGGGAGAAGAGGCAACAGACACCAAAGGGAATAAAGCAGAGGTGTTTATGGTTTGGGTTTTGCCAAGTAATGTCCAGGAATTAGGGCAGGTTAACCTGCAGCCCAGCCCAATGGGACACGATTCTGTTGTTTGTCCAAGAATACCAAACAGCTGGACGCTGTTTTGCAACCTCTTTGTGTGGCACTCAGACTGTAAAGCTGTGTGGAGTTAGAGCTCCAATTAAACACTTCATTTACAGAGCTGCAAGGTGCTCTTTTTCTCTATAAGATTTATTTCTTACTGAACAGCATAGGAACTTTACAAGGCTTCAGATAATGCCAGTTAAACAAACAAATGGAAAATCTGCCATGAGGCTTAAAGATCTAAGTGACAGATCCAGCCAAATCTGAGCTAGTGTGTTCCCTGATGCAGTCAATAAGTGAGTCAGCACAAACAAGGACTTACCTAAATATATCAAGTAACGTGTAATAGGTAAATCGGAATGGAAGCATTATGAAGTAGTAACCCCATCCTAACAGGCCCTGCAATTACAAATAAGAAATTAGAACAGTCTCCATCCCTGCTGCAGCAGTGTCCACCAACACCATGTACCCAGGCATGTGTGGGATATCAGTGTTCCAACCACAGGAAAAAAACCTCAGCGATAGTTCCTGGCTTCAGACATGTCAAATCAAATGTGACCAACGTGGTTCATTCAGAATTCAATGTGACATGTCTGAAAACTGGTCTCACTGGCTATTCAAGCAGCAATGCTTTTGCTCTGTGCTAATTTTCTTAACTATACAAAGATATTAACAGCACCAAGTCTTACAGGTGCTTGTTCAAATTCATTTGTGAAACATTAATGAAAGTAATTGATACTGTATTCTGGTTAATACACATTTAAGGGGGACTCTAAAAAGAAAACATTATCACTGCCACATGGAAGGGACAGTCCTTTGTTCCAATTCAACTGATCAAAAGGCTTTACTACATCACAGCAAGACACTCTATGACAAAAAAACCTGTCCTCATACTGTGAATCACACCATGGAGAAAATCTCCATAGCACTAACAGAAACTGAAGGAATAGCTCTACATTTTCTCTTCTTAAGATAAAACATTTAGAAAGGAGATAACATGTAAAAAAACCAATTTCTTTCCCTGCTTGCAAGTTCTGTGTTCGTAAGAGTCAGCCAAGAAGCAGGACAAAATCCACTGTAAGATAACTTGCCCTTGGCTGTGGCCTTGAGACAACGTAGCTGTAGATCCTGTGGTCAGCTGTATTGACCTGCAACGGCCGCAGTGGAGGAGGATTAAAGACACTTGGGACACCCTCTTGCTCATTCAGTCGGTCCTGCACAGCTGCCTTTGACACAAGAAAGAGCAAAGGGAGGTTTCAGGCATTTTATGGTTTTTATACTTTGGACACTGACAGTGGGTATTACTTGTCCACAGCCCCCGAGCACTGCATAAGCACAGTTCCTGACAAACAGCAACCACCAATGCTCTTTTCCATGTGGAAAGCCTTCTCCATGGCAGCGAGCACACAGGCTCCACGGGAGGCCACACTGTGAGCCAGTCAAGGGATTGTTCACAGCCATAATGACTCTGCTGTGTTTGGCTGAAACCAGCTCTCCAGACGTGTGGAGACACAGCTCTGAAGAGCTACTTGGGTAAATCCAGGGGTGGACAGATTAACCTTACTGGTAGGGCCCCCCCCCTCCCACAGAGGGCTGCATTTAATCCAGGTACTTGGAAACTGCCACAAATCTCATTTTCAGCGGTACCTCTATGTTCCAGTTGTGCTGCTCTAGTGTGTGGCGACATTGGTCCATGGACTCTATGCCAGTCAAGTCCTAAAGAAGGAGAATAAAAGCAGATGAGTGCCAGGAAGCGTTGCATTTTTACTGTACTTTACAACACATGAGCACATGATGGGATTTACCACAACACATTATCACAATGCCCATTTTTTAAGTGCCTTGCTCTGAGTTTAAGCGCAGAGTGACTTGAGCCAACCCAAATCCATAAACACACAGGAGGCCTCAAACAGGCCTTTGCACTCTTCCAGCATCAGCCAACTCTGTGTGCCCAAGGTCTGCCACTACAACAGCACTCAGCACAGTCAAGGGTTTAACACAACACTGCCCACAGGCTTCACTCTGAAAAGATGTGCTGGGCCAACGCCCTCAAATATCACCTCGAACTCAAAATACAAACAAAGCCTTTCTGAAAATTCAAGATGACTGTTACTCCACTTGCTGCGAGCATAAAGAGAAACTAAAACCAAAATGAGCCAGGCATTACTGAAGGTGATGTTCCCAGCATCACAGGGGAAGTAAAAAAAGTATAGTAAACAGTGTAGTAAAAAAAGCAGGAACAGTCCGACACGGGGCCCAAAACAGAAAACAGTCCAAACACACAGGCAAACCTCAAAGCCACTGGGCATATTTTAACCCTGTGCCAATCAGCATTTCCGCACAGGAGATCAAACAATTGTGTCTGTTATTACAGGAAGCCACATCAATATCTCCTGAACAGAGACAAACGTTTGCTGAAGGGAACATCCCTGTCACTGTGCCACAGAAACATCTCTCCCCACTGCACTTGCTTTAAGGTCTGAGCAGACGTTTTCCTTGCTTCCTTGAAAAGCCCCTGACAGGCTGACCATTTAAGAATGCACTGAATTGTTTTTTTACTGGAGAAGGATGGTGCAGCTATTCCCCTCCCTGCCCCCATTCATACATTCCACATGCCATTTCCATCCGAGTAACAAACACTGTGGACAAATGCCCTATTCAGTCTCTGGGCTTGGTTCACACTTTTGAGCATTTCTTGGCTTCTTTCTCACAAAGTCTCCAGATCACCACCTTCTCTCCAATCTACTGGGCAAAAATCATTGTTTCATTCTGCTGCACAGAACCAATCAGACTGTTTAAAGCATTGTGACTGCAGAAGCTCAGAAAAAAAGCACTTCAAATCGCTGTTCAGGGGTGTATAAATACTTATTAAAAAGTAAGTCTGCAGCAAGCCTTGCAAGGGAACACTGCAGAATCTGATTTCATAGAAGAAATAAAGCTCAGTGAACTCAGCTGTTGCTGCTAGAGTACCTTTGATTATCACTCAGTTTCATCATTTAATGTTTTAGTTTATCCTTTCTTTAAAGATGTGCTTCACAGAATAAAATTTAGGTTTTGTATTCTGACTTTATTTTTTATTCTATTTATTTTGCATCCTGACTTTATTTTTTTAACCTGAACTCCTACAGCAGGCACTTCATTGTCTTTTTAGAAGGACATCATAAAAGGCACTGCAATCTACTCAATTAATTGATTTTACAGTGGAGTCACAATATGTTTATTACAAAGCCTTGAAAGACTTCTGATCACCATTCCTCACCACCCTGGAAATTCTGCTGGTGGTTACAAAGTTTACAAGATTCAGAAACTCATTCACACCTTTGTCTCTAAATGCCTGGATTATCTGTGAGCACTAAGGACATCACTGAGCATTCCCTCCTTTTTGAATTATGCAAAATGCTTCTGCAGTTTTAGGTCAGAAGGCAGCAGAACTACCAACAAGCATTTAATGAGCACTGAATCACTGCAGCATTTGCAAGACCTCCTGAGCTCCAGAGAGACATCAGAGCCAGCCAAATTCACCCTTCCTGACCACCACCACAGTGACAGGCAGCTCTAGTCACTTCTCAGTCTTCTACACTAGCTCTCCAAGCAGGTGAATTTCCTCTTTTTTTTTTTTTCCCTTAGCATCTTAATTTAGCTGCTCTCAACTCAAACCACAAGTGACAAAACTACTCCAAGCAGCACAGTGCCAAGCGCTCCCACCACTCGTCTGATCAATGAGGCTGCACTCTTAAACGCTGCAGGAAAAAAACTGCCCGTGCAAAGGCAGCTTTTAAAACTCAACACCTTGTTGGCTGTTACTCTGATGTGCTCCACGGGACACACCACAGCTCCAAGATGTTCTGGGAGACACACCAGGGTTCAGAATGACCCACACCCGATGCAGGGAACGGCAGGACCACAGTTCAACTGCCACTTCAGACAACTCTTGCTGGCAAACACCGATACTGGTCATTATCACCCCCATGACATTCCTATGGCTGCTGCTTCACCAAATCACAGAAACAGATCAGAAACTTGAAATATCACATCATTTCCATTGCCCCACTCACAGCATTTCTGGTGAACCACATTCAGCTGCAAACTGTTAAGCATGTGGCAAATGAGCACATTCTTAGTATCATCAGGGCTAAGAGAATAACCAGCATCTTCAAACCTTGCTGCTTGGATCCTACTCACTGTGGTCTCTTATTAGCTGCCTTTAAGAGTACGTATCTTACAAACATAGTAAGTAGTTAAAATTAGTCCCATTAAACCAGCACTCTCAAACCTTCAAATAAATCCAAGCTCAACACAGTGGCTAATATTTCAAAAACAAAATATTAAAGTCCACAAATGCTAGGAAAATTCAATACTGCCTTCTCAACCACCACACAAAGCAAGAGTGTTATTGTAAAGCATAATGAAGCTTTTGCTGGAGGTAATTATTTGTATCTCTCACCTTTGGGACTGATCAGAATCTTCTCAATACTGAAGTAGTGGAAAGTAGAATTCCATGCTTCAAAAGCAGAAGGAATACTCCTGAGTGGACAAAGGTTGTAAACTGGACTTACGAAACCATTGCCTCAGCAGATACGCTCCGATGTTGAAACACAGCATGAGAGATGCAAATACACAGCACTAACTGGCACTGCTCTTACTTCCCAACCCACTGCCAAATTCCAGAGAATTATGTTTCCAAGGGTAAAGAACATCTGAGTTCTAACTGGAAAAAAGCCTTAACCAAGAGTTTCTCATTGCATATTACAGCAAATGCCTTTCTGAGGGTTTTGATCGATACACTGAGTGGGAAACATGCCTGGAGTTTCATGTTTCCTCCTTCCCCTAAATCAGAGCCATATCCAGCCCTGAGCATTGCGTTTTCCCCAGCTGAAGTCAGAGATGGTATCATGAGTGCCAACTCTTTTGCAAATAACACTCCATTACTCTACATTAGCATATTACAATGTTAGACATCAGCCCAAGTGTAATGGGCACAGATCAATAACCAGATCCTACAAAGGCTGCTCTGCTGTTTCTTCCATCTCCCAAATTAATCATATCTCCACAGCTTTCCTAAACTATTCACATCAAACTTCTCTCTCCTAATGTCAGGACAGTGAGGTCTTGACAGATGAAAAATTTAGATGCTTTTATTCTCTTACATTATTAGCCAGTTCTCTGGCAGTAAATGGGAGGCTGAAAGCAAAGAGGCTTTGCTGCTTTCATTTCAAGTTTATCCCAGTTCTCTCTACTGTTTTGTTTTTTTTTTTTTTGCCCTTCACTAACCTGCCCCAGCATGGTGCAGACAGCTGCCCTGTTCCAGCCCTGCCCACAAGAAGAAAGCTGCTGGTTTCAGCATTCTGCCAGCAAAGCTGTTTGTACGAGCACTACAGAACCCGCCACACAAACATCAGTGGAATTAATGCAGAGCAGGCACTAACACAGAACTGTGCCCAACAGCTTGGGCCAGCACAGGACAGCACATTCACCTCTGCCTGGAAAGGTGCACTCTCCAGCAGAAGTAGGATAAACGTTTAGGGCAACAGCATCTTCACCCCAAACAGCTATTTGCAGGATGAACAGGAGTCCTTGCTCAATGCTTCCCTCTGGCTCTCTGTTTAACTGAGGGCCTTCTACTATTCCTTACCTCATCTTTGTCATCCTGCCTTCTTTCCTAGTCTGCTCTCCTGCTCTATTCACACTGCAGTGGGATATAACCTTCTGTGGAAGTGCAATGCTCTGTCACCATGGAATGCTGTACAGCCTACTTATGATGGCACATCACAAAGTGTGAAGTTATCCTTGAAAACACTGAAGTGTTCCCTGCTAAGTCAGCAGGGATCCCTGAAGGCTTTCCAAGCTGACTTGTAGCAGTGTACAAATTATTTTAATGAGACTTAGCCCATCTCTCCAAACACCAAATTCTTCTCATCTGAGTCCGAGAAAAAAATCTGTTCCAGGTGGACTGATTTAGTTTCAAGGAAGCAGCAGAATTCACTCCTGAGCCCTTCTCAGCCAGGTGTGACATATCAGAGAAGAAATCACCAGTGGGGCCTGTCATTAGCCCTGGAGAAAGCTGATCCAACATACCCCAGGAGACAGAAGAGTGAGGATCCTGGCTGGTATCCAAGCCTTCTGGACCACAGCTTTCACATCTGGCTCTCCACAGCAGTGGTTCCTAACTGAAAAAATGTCTCCCCTTTATAGCCTGAGGAGTGTTTCCCTGTGCCTCAAACCAGGGTTTGACAGGAAGCTGGACTAAAGCACAAATCCTTCCTTCTGCCTCCTTCTCATTCCCCACCAGCCCTCTGTCTGTGACAACACCAGGTAGCATTGGGAAACAGGATTCTTTTGTTTCATGCCCACAGGGGTTTGAAAAATAGCAGCAGGGGCAGTGGTGAGAGCAGCTGGTCCCATCTGTCCACACCAAGCAGATGAGCAAGAACCAGGGTATCTCACAGCAAGAGAATGGGACCTTTTGCTCAGCTACATGTGCAAAACCCTCACCTACTCACCAGGCAGCACGGGGACAGCAATGGTTAACAGTGCTCTGTGCCCTTTGCCTGTATTTAATTTGACTGCCCTAACAGCTGAATTTGCAGTAGCTTTAGAGGGGACACCTGTAAAGCAAGTTTCCTCATAGGTCCAGTCATGGGAAAACACCTCAGCACATTAATTAAGTCAGGGGGCTGTGAATCAGGTACAGGCTTGGGAAGTCAATGTGTGGAATGATGAACACCTGCTCTGGCTCACCTGGGGAAGGCAGGGCCAGATGCCTCTGGAGTCCCTTTAAATCTACAGTTACATCACACCGGAATTCCAAAGTACAGTCTTAAAAAAAATAACGTAAAGCAAGAAAAGCAGACAAAAGGCTTAAAATTAATCACTGTATTTGTAAAAGAACTGCAATCCAAGGGACACCACATGATGTCCTACAGCTCAGAAACAAACCCAAGACACCTGAATGTAATTTTCGTTGCTCAGCACACTTAATTACTCATCGCTGAGCAACCCTAAGTATTACAGCTGCCCAGCACTGTTTTCTCCCTAATAAACCACATCTTCAGATTGTGTTTATGATTATTCATCTGCTACACAGCCTGAGGCTTCGCAAAACAAAAGTTAAGCGACCCTGCCTGTGTTGTGAAGCAGACACGGATTAGATCATTACAGTCTCCAGTGGCGTTACCCAATCGTGAGGGGCAGGAACCATGTTCCATAGAAACCCACTGGGTAACTCTCCTTCGGTGCAAGGAAGGGCTCTCCAGGTACGACAAGGAAAAATTTCAGACGAATTAAAATGGCCGGGACTTATCAAGGAGTTTTTCCTGCACGGAGTTTACTCAGCAGTCACCTCTCGCTTCCCCACTTAGCGATGACAGAACATCGCCCCGATGAAATACTCGGGGTACAGAAGTCTCACTCGCCCCGGCCAGGACTGGGAGCACAGGTGTCTCTCCTCTCACCGTCCCCTCAGGCCCAGCCCGACACCCCGCTTCAGGACGGGCCTACCCGGCTCTGTGAGTCCCGTACCCCCCAGCGCCGGCGGGGCGGGCCCAGCTCAGCCCGTTCCGTGCCCATGCACCATCTCCCCGGCTCCCGCCGGCCGGCACGGGCCCCCCGGGAAGTGGCACCTGGAACTGCAGCAGCTTCTCGGTCTGTTCCGCCGTCAGCTCCCGTTCCTCAGGCGCCGCCATTTTGCCGCCGCCTCTGACCCGCCGCTCCGTCACTCTCCGGAAGTGACGTTACTCGCCCACACTTCCACCCCGGCCCCGCGCGGCGCGGCCAATGGCTGTTTATCGGCCACCGCCGGAACTGCTGGGCCGCATTCCGGACAACACCGAAGTGCTCTGGGGCTTGTCCGGAAATGCCCGAATCCCATCGGCGGCGGCCGCTCTCGGGCGTCCCCGGCGGGCGCAAGTAAAGTTCCGAAGTGTGCCGAGCACCGCTCGGGTGTTCCCGGCGGATGCACGAGGAGTTCCGAAGCGTGCCAAGAGCTGCTCGGGTGTTACCGGAGCAGGCCGGGGATGGCGGGGGGGGGCAGCCTGTGGCCGCCGGAGCGGGCCCTGAGCCCAAGGGTGGGGGATATGAGCCCGACACCCCCGGGAGCTGGTTGTGTTCCCGTTACGCGGGGGCTGCCGGACACCGAGTGGGTCCTGCCCGGGCACCTCTGGTCCCGCCGGGTGGGTCCTGCCCGCTACCTCTGGTCCCGCCGGGTGGGTCCTGCCCGGCACCCCTCGTCCCGCTGGGCCGCCCGTGCGCGGGGCCCAAGATGGCGGCGGCCGCTAAGATGGAGGAGGCTGTGAGGGGCCCCCGCTCCCACCCGCAGCTACGAGTGCCCGCGTAAGGGGTCGGCGCGGCGGGACCTCA
>VZTH01003342.1:0-49534 GCA_013397815.1 Aleadryas rufinucha | reverse complement strand
CTGCTGCAGTCACCTGCATGAATCTTGTGTGCCTTGGGGTCTATGGGTGCCAGAGGGGGAGAGGAAGATGTGCTCGGAGTACTCATGAGAGCAGCAGCTTCCCCAGATTTTGTGACAAAAACCAGTATTTTGTTGACAGCTGATAGCACTGCCACATAACCTTCCTGCTGCTTCTCCCCAAAGGGCTCTTTGCTATGGCAGTGCTCTGCTAGGTGTGCTTTTTGGACAGTTCCCCAGCTGGTGCTGATGGAGTGGGCAGGTGCCTGAGGAGGAGGAGGCAGCCCTGGGGCTGCATGGTGGATATGCTGGGGCTTTGCTCTGGGCCAGGGCTCTTCCCAGAAGCAGGAGATACTTCTTGTGTGGACTGTGGCTGTTGCAGTAGCTGTTTGGACTTGCCCAGGCAGAAATTTGGAACAGCTGGGAGGTGGGTGGTGATGGCAGCAGAGCCAGAGGTTGTGAAGCTCAGGTGGGCATGAGGAGATAGGTGTCAGGAACAGGGAGGAAGCCAGAGGAGCTGGCAGTAGCTGTATGAGGAGTGGAAACTTGGAGGTAGGGGCTGGGGAAGAAAGATGTGCTGAATGCAGCAGGTGAGGGAGTGAGGCCAGTGCCCTAGCAGGAGCAGGGAGACTCAAGATGGGCCTCTCTGTGTGCACCATAGCTCTGACATCATGAGAGTGGACTGAGCCAACCCATGTTCTGGTCCTGAGCAAGTTGGGTGGAGCTGCAGTGGAGAAATGTGTCACTAGCCCTGTGCTCTGTTTTGTCAGGATACTATTGCACAGAGGACAGAAGGACTAAGCCATCCAGCTGTGCAGGAGAGATTAGTTCTGCAGGTGCTTCCACCTCAAGCCCCCTTGAGCCAAGCACTGTGGGACCTAGTCCTCAGTCCACGCAGATCCTGCCCCACCACCTTCTCTGAGCTCATGCACCCAGGGCCTGGCTCTCAGGCTCTCAAGGTCTTTTCTCCCCACCTTCATCCAAGACAAGACACCTGGTGTCTGGCTGAGGTTGTGCCACCACTGTCCACCACCATGGCCCCATGCAGAGTACTGTGGGGCCTGGCCTTTAGCCATGCTGGGTCAGCAATTTCAGGCTCTTACTTGATAGGAGAGTTGTGACACTGCTTCCTGAGGGCAGGCAGACCTTTACCATCAAGGCTGCCCAACTCTCAGCACCCCTGGAGCTGGCCCTGGAGCAGTGCTGGGCTTTGTTCTCCACCGCTGAATGCTGTGGCTTGGCCCCCATGCTGTCAAATGTCATGACCTCCCCCCCACCCCAGCTGTGTGAAACATTGTTCCCCAATGTCTTGCTTTAACCGCATCTGGCAACTGAGAACCACACAAGCCACTCGCTCACTGCCCCACCAGTGGGACTGGGGAGAGAATTGGAACGGTAAAAGCTGAAAAACCCTTGGTGTGAGGTAAAGGCAGTATAATACGGAAAGCAAAAGCCATGCACATAAGAAAAAAACCCCCAAAGAATTCACTCACCACTTCCCATGGGCAGGCAAGTCTTCAGCCATCTCCAGGAGCCCCCTTACGTCTCACGGTGACTTGCAGACACAAATGCCATCACCTCAAACGTCTCTTCCTTCCTCCTTCTTGCGCCCAGCTTTAGATACTGAGCATGATGTTGAATAGTCTGGAATATCCCTTTGGTCAGTTTGGGTCACCTGCCCTGGCTGTTTCTCCTCTCAACCTCCCATGTATCCCCAACTTCCTTATGAGCTTGGCAGTATGAAAAGCAGAAAAGGCCTTGGTTCTGTGTAAGCCCTGCTCAAGAATAACTAAAACATCTCCATGTTATCAACCCTATGTACAGCACAAACCCAAAACACAGCCCCAGTCTAGCCACTGTGAAGAAAATTAACTCTAGCCCAGTAGAAACCAGCATACTCCAGCTCACCTCAAGCCACGCACCACTGAGGCTGGCTGCTGGGCCATGCCTTGGGCTGCCCTGTGTCCCTTTACAAGCAAATTTTAGAGAGCCAAACTCCCTATGCCAACATTCCCCCTACAGAGGACTGGGTCCCTTGTGCCCTTCCTGTGGTGGGCTGCCTCCAGGGCACAGCTTGCTAATGCTTCCCCAGCATGTGCCCCCTTCCAGAGGGGGAATGCCAGCTGCAGAGCAGCATCCCACACCTTTCTGCCACTCCTCCCAGCAATGCTGCCTGCTGCTCCATGGGCTGGACCACCTCACTGCCTAACGAGACCCAGCAAGACCTGCTGGCGACACACACCTTAGCAACAATGGGAGAGCAGTCTTAAAAGCCTGTGCCCTCAGTACCCCACCATACTGCCATTTGTTTTCTTCCCCATACTGACTATAATTTCAGAGGAGGATTACCTTAAGAAAGATGGAACAAAATTTTAAAATCCATGAACCAAACAGGTAAAGCATAAACATCTTTGCATAACTACAGCACATTGTTTCTCTTAAAATAATTTTTAAACCAGAGCAATAGCACATCCAGTGTCTGGGCAGTTCCTGAAAGCCTTTCCAAAGTCAGGGGAGGATTTTGCTATCCTCAGTCAGAAAGCAAGAGGGCAGCAACCTCCAGTTTAACAGTGAGTTAACAGGCCAGAAAAATCATGAAGCGGTCAGCGCCCACCAGCAAATGTCCGTGTTTGTATTAAAAAAGAATTGCTAGAACTAAAGTCCCTGTTTTAGTAGCATGGTACTTTATTGACACTGCTTTATTTTTGTGCCAACACTCATAAAACTTGGCATACACCTGGAAGGATATTTATAATTAACAGAAACTCGAGCAGCTCCCCCTAACAGGCAGATATAATTGAGACCTTGGACAGGTTTTAGCAGGACGCAGGTTAAAGTTTATGACCAGAACTGCTGACACATCACAGTTAAAAAATTTTAAAAAGACTGAAAAAAATCCTCACAATGTTCACTTGCAACCCAAAGAAGCCTGAAAAAGGTGTAAAATGTTTCTGGAGAGCAAATATGACAAGCCATTGTACAGAGCAGTAATGCAGGAGCAACGACAAGTCCTGTGACGGGAAGGGCTGATGAGGAGTTAGGAAGAGGATGGAGGTACCAGCAGGGGCCAAAGACTGGGAAGCTGAAGTGGGAGAATGTAGAAGAAAAATGCGTCACCCAGTCAACTGAAGCAGTCTCCTTTCCTGTAACAGTTCTGATGGAGTCTCTTCAATTCTGGCATGTCCTAGATGAGTATCATTTCAACACGTGTTTTGCAAACATGCTGAGACTCTCTCAGATGGCCTCCTCAGCCTCCATAAGTTTTTTCTGAACTGGAGATGTTGGGGTTTGGCTGTGGGGACTGTGGCTTATGAGACTAAGGGTCATAGAAGACTTGCTGTCAGCTCTGCTCCATGTTTTGTAGGGGAGGCTGCTGCCTCAGAGGACACTAAGCCATTCCTGTTATGACAGAAGGATATGGGAGCAGGACCTTTGATGCAAGGTTGTGTAGTGACCACATGACTGGATTAATTTGTTTCAACTTGGCCAGTTTGAATCAGGACGGGCAAGATCCACATGGCATTGCTGCTGGGAATGTTTTGTGACTTCTGAGCTGCTTGTGCTTTGGGAATTGCAGGAGGGAAAGCTTCTTTGAGCCAGGAGGTCCTGACTTCAAAAAACAGTGTGGAAATGAGTGGAGTTATGAGCAGCATCCCCAGAAATCCTGGGCTGACAGCAGCCTCATAGTTATCTGGCACAGACTTGAGGGCACTGCTCCAGCAGGGGTGCCAGCACTTGCCTGTGAGAGTGGCTGATTGTGGTAAGTGATCACTGATTAACAGCACAAATTGGCTGAGGGAAGCCCTGAAGGTGACAGAGCTTGTCCCTACCTCATTTTTCCAGTGTGGAGTGAGGTGTTGGCTGTGTGCAATTTCATGGTGTGCATTTTCTGACGCCTACTTTGACCCCGACCCTGCCCCTGATTACAAGGGCCCGGCATTAAGTCAGCAGGCTTTTGGTCAGCGCAGCTTGTCTGGGCGGACTCTGTGCCTGATCCGTGCAGGCTGTTCTACCTCTCTAACCTGTCTATAACCATTTTGTTGTTGTCAGTTTTCCCCTCCCTCTCTCTCTTCCTGTGATTCCCTATTAGACTTTTAAGCTGGATTTCTTGGTTTCCAGAACCTGAAAGCCAGGTTCTGGATAGACCAATAAAGTATGGTGCCAGCTACAAGAGAAGTCTGGGTAAATTGTGAGAGACAGCGATTCATTCAGGAGTGAATGTTGAGCCCCATTAGTTGGTGAGGAGGCACAACCTATTCATGTCAAGGTTGCTTGCCTGTGTGTGGGCACCTGCATAGGCACTGCTTTGTGTCTGCATGGATTTGTTTTCAAGATGCTGACACCACCACCACTGTGTGTTCCAGCTTTTGGTTATTCAGCCCTGGCAGGAGGGATCGCAGCTGCTACAGTCCACCAGTTGTTCACAATAAGAAAGCATCTGGTTTAGGGGCCCAAAGCTGTCATCTGATGATGTCCAAAATGGTTCAATTAACCCATAAATTTAATTTCCTTGTGACTAAATTATTTGTCTAAAAGGGTTTCCTTGTTTAGCTGTGCTTCAGAGTATTGTCTAACTGGTGACTAAATCCACATTGAAGTTAAGCTAGGATTTATCATGGTCAAACCCATCTTTCCCATTCTCAGACATCAGTTCCCCTTGATGAGAAAGTGGTTCTAGCCAGATTGCAAGGCAAAAACCTGTATGGGCAGGAAGGGACTGCTGGAAGTTGTCTACTCTCCTTGCTGTTTTCTCAGGTCAGAGGAGAGCAGAGGTAAAATTCATTTCAGATTTGGATGTTTTGTGTTTTTTTTTTATTTTCTCTGTATGAACGTCAGTGTTTTGTTTGCTTCCCCTCTTTTCCCCAAACTGTAGCCCCAAACTGAGTTGTTCCATGTATGGTTTTTAAATATATGTTTTTAAATGTACATTTAAATGTAAATGTTTTTAATTGTAGCTGCTTCAGAGCTTGTTGATTTGCAGTCCAGCAAGGAACAGTAAGGTTTCTCCAGAGGTGCTGGGACATAACCAAGGCCTCCTCAGTTCCGCAGTCAATTGTTGAACAGAGCAGGGAGAACCAATTGCTCATTGCCAGAGGCAGGGTTACTGCAGCAGGGACAGCCCAAGTGGTGATGTCCAACTGATGGAACCCCCACCATCAATGAAAGGCAGACCTTAACCTCCAAAGAGGGGTAGGTTGTCCACCAACAGTGGGGCAGAGTTTCCACCTGGGCCTGGCTCACTGGACAGCCCTTCCACTTGTCCCAGCTGACTCCCTCCAAGCCAAGGTCCATGAGGTCTGGCCTTTGAGTTGTGCAGGCCAGGTCCACCACTGCTCACCTGAGCCAAGCACAAGGCTGTACGTGGGCCTGTTACCCACAGCCTGAAAACACCAGGTCATGTGTTTCTAGAGAAGTGCAAACAGGGCGAGCAATTGTACAAAACTGCCCTGGAAAATCTGGATCATCATTAAAGTAACTCAAGACATCAGAAATGCTTAACACACTGTGTGTGGTGCTATCACAGAAAGACTTTACCAGTTACAGTAAGTGCTATCCACAGAAATAAGGGTTCTAGAGGTGCTTCAGTGTTGCAGGGATCAAACTTAGATGTCATCTTACAAATGAAAACATATGAAATCACACTGTTAGAACACAGCCACCCTTTCACAGGGCATGACCCAAGCTCAAACAGCAAGGCTACAGAATTCCAAAAAGCAGTGCCCAGCTGAGATAAAGTATGTTTGTCTCTGCAGAAGTGTATTCCACTATTTTTAAAGCATAACTACTCCACAAACATCCAGGGTAGAAGAGATGTTGTATTTTTCACAGCAAATACTAGTTACAGATCTCTGGAACTTGTAAATAATATTCAGAATACAATATTTCATATTGGTGCAAAATGTACAGTCAAACACAAAACATGTATTGCAAAATATACACAAATTTTTCTAAGAACAGAACCCCAAGGATGAACAGATGTTTAAATATAAGACAAAAGTCCATCTTTTATAAATTACTTTTAAAAAAATCTATTACTACACTAGGTATGTTATTTGTAGACAAGTTACCACAGTTCAGTGACATGTCTCATTTGCAAGGCAGACATTAAGAAACAAGTTACATCATTAAAAGCTAGTTTTTGAGACCAATCCACAAGTAAAGGTGTGATAATGCATTACTGGTTTGAGGCACACAGAGTGGAAACTGTTTTGAACCACTTTAATGCTTATACTTAGGCTTTTTTTTTTTTCTGAGAATTAGGCAGATGCACAAAGAATAAGCACTAGACAATAACTTGTCAGCTTACATTAGTTTATTGGGTCAGGATTATTTATTACTGATGTATTAGAACATTCACAAGAAATGCTATGAGACACCTTAAGAGTATCTTGATAATAAAACAGCATTCATACAACTGCATAAATTGGATGATTTAAATAACCAGAGGTGAAAAACAGTTATTTAAGCGATAGTTAAGTCATAGTTTGAGAAGAATTAAGATGTCATCAGTCATTCATAAGTAGGAGAGACACTGAAATCTATAGTGAATTACAAACTCTGATGCTCTGCATTCAAAGCAGAGATGTTCTCTTCCAATATTCAGAACGTGTAGCTTCAAGATACTGATTGCTACTAGCTACACCATTGCTAACTAAACTATCACAAGGATAACTTGCTTTGGGCATGTTTGGAATGCTAGAGGTTATACAGCTATTGCTATGCTACAGATCCCCAAATTTTGCTTTAAAATAGCAGTGAAGGCTTTATAAGCACCCAAAATTACACAATAAATACTCAGTAATACTTCAAGCACCTCTTACTACCCAATTTGGCAAGATAAGCAGCACTAAGAAATGGATGCCATGGTGAGACAAGCTGTTAGCAGTTTGACTCAGGCACTCTTGATTTGGGCCTGCCTGCCTTAAGAAAGCAAAAGAACTTGTGTGGCACGCTCTGTGACAGTGAAGGAGAGGACTCTAAGTGCCAGACAATCACCAAACTTACAACCTTTCTGCAGTCAAGCACAAGGGCAGGCTCTCTGCTCTTCAGCCTGCAGTGATCTGTATGGGGGAGAAGCCCTGCCTTGTATGGTTGATGTTTGTATTAGGTGTTGCTGCTAGAGGTGTAATAGGGAATACACACAATATAAATGAAGCCATACCTTCTGAAATCAGATTAGTCCTTAAGTAACACACCTGACCAGTGCAGAGTGACATGCTAAATAGGTATGCTGCGAGGAGAGCTCAGAGGGATAACTAGACTAACAGTGCCCTATTAAAAAATACTTTGCTTTGGGATAGATCTTTAATATCTACACACATTTATTTCAAGACTTCAACTTCTTCAGCACTGATCTGCTATAAAACCTTCTCATAAATTATCTTCACAAAAAATAAAGACACTCTTTCAGAAAACATGTTCAATATAACACACTTGTATCAGTATAAATTCTGTCCTGTGAGTCCATGGCAGAGAAGCCATAACCCACACTTCAATCTTTCCAAAGCAACATAACCAGGACTCTAAAACCAGAAGGCAACTATTCCATTAATTACCACGGTAAGCAGAAACAATGCTTCCAAAACACATGAAGAGTGCACTGTTTCAGTGGACATGTATGGGTTTAAAATGAATAGTCACTGTCCTGTAAACATTGAAACTGCTGCTCTAACTGCAGGTTAAGATTAGTAATTTGCATTTATTTCACTGCAGTCCACACATACAATGCCTACACTGTTAAAAAAACCCAACAATACAACAAAACCATTAAATAGCAAAAGGAACGAAGGCTTTGGGCTGGATGTCTCCTGCAACTAAGTGTCAAATCAGTAAGTGTTGACATAATAAATAAAACTTGAACATTATTTTATGCATTATAGAAGCAGTCTAGTAAAAACTAAAACTTAGAATAGCAGCAAAGTTGCTCAAAAATGTACATGAACTTTCAGTCAGTCAGCTATAAATACATTCTGTGATGTGAGACGCCATCTCTATCCCCAAGAAGACTTTCAAGGAGAACAGTGTTTAGACATGGATGGGGATCAGGAACACTGCAGTCAGAGAAACTCCTAAACAATTGTATTCTACAAACTTGTTCTCATTGTTATCTGAAAGTGCATCTTTGTATCTGTAGAATCATCCCCATATTTACAAAAAAAAGTACAAACATTGCAATTTTGCCACACCCTAAGCCTATCTAACCTGTATTTTCTGTTAAGTGCAAAAAGTATAATGAAGTTATACACATTCTGGTGCATATAAGATCAAAGCCTGAAAATGACGCAATGTTGTCACCGGTGAATCCAAGACAATTCAGTAGTTGCCAAATCTTTGCTGTACAGCTGTTAGATGGCTGAAGTAGAAGCCGAAGCAGAATTTAAAGAATATTCTAAGCCAAAGTGACAGAGCAGCATTCAGAGCAGGAACTCCATTCCCCCACTCTCCCCACATATTCACCGGCACATGCTCATACCCTCATTACCAGTTTCGGTACAAAGGCCCAAAGGGCAGGAGGGCAGCCTGGCAGAAAGATGTACCATCACTCTGAAGGTGGTAAGGAAGAGATATGAGGTGCAGACTAAAAGAGTATTTACTGCCAGGTCTCCCAAGTGCACAACTCCGATGAGCTCCCAATACTGGTGCTGGAATATGGACTGGAGATGATGAAAGACAGAGCATAATTACAGTCGGTACATTATTAAATACATATGCAACCAAATCTGTTTTGTCTTCAACATAAGCCCTTTTTAAGTGTCACAACAGCTCCTCTTACCTTCTCCTCCCACAAACAGAGGTTTCATTTGATAATGACATTTATATGCCAACAGACTGCTACAGAATCACATGCATGCATAAATGCTGAGCAATTCAAACCAGCTGATATTCAGATCAAGAACATTATTTGCTCTTTAAAGAAATTAAATCCGTACAATATTTGTAAGAGGGTAACTGTGAAGATTAACAACAATTGTCTATATTGTTAATTTAGTTTTGTTCCTTAGTTAAGTTTTGCAGTGGACAGCTTCTTCCTGGTTTTTAAAATGCTACAATAGCCATTGCCATTGGTTTTAGACACACAGATACTTCACTAAAACCTAGAAAGAGCAAGCAGAGCTCAAACTGCATACATGCAGAGACTGTACTCTAAACATAGTTGTGCTTTCATGATATTGCCATTATGTCTTGTTGGAAAGTGCAAGTCCTGCCTCATGTCCAAAACTGGTGAGAGAAAGATCCAGAAGTGAGTGCTATCAGAATGTAACAGGGCAAAAGCTGTATAATTAGGCACTGTGGAAGGAACTACAATAAGGCGTATTCTTAAAGGATGTGTACACATGTATGTATACACATGTATGTACACACACACATATACACATATAGAAACAAAAGGTTTTTGGCAAAATAACCATTTAACCTAAAAATCAATGCAGTGAAAACACCAGCATTTTAAACTGAACAAATCAAGGGTAAAAGCCATGGGGAAAATAAGCAGCCAATTTTCTGAAGTAGCACCTGTATCTCAGGGATGAGTTTTTGAATTTTGGTTCTCCTAATTCAAGACAGAGGTAATGTGTTTATCCATCAAAACAGATTTTAACCAACTGACCACCTGCACTAATCTGCAACACTGGGGTATTTGAAAGGAACCACGGTTTTCAGGACCCTTCTCTCCCCAGTGCTGGCAATGCCTAAGTAGGACACTAGTAAAAGGTCAGGAGAGTGCATCTCAGCAGGAGAGATGCTAGTTGTGCTATTTGTGCCTGCCATGGTTTATAGGCAAGGTAAAAAGGCAGTGGAGAGAGGATGAGGAAGTGTGCTCAGGATAGCAATGAGCCTGCATCTCTTCCCTGTCCACAGTTGTAGCTCGTGGTCCTACATCCCTCATGTTCATTAACACCTGTCTTGACAGAACTGAGCCTCTTCCCCAACACTTTTGTTGCTGCATTATTTAAAGTACTTGGCCACGTGACCACTAGGTTCTCACACAATACTATTCAAAGAAACAGTATGGAGAATCATCTGTCTGCCCACTGTCACATAAAGTATACTGCATTGTTATGTTCAGTGGAAAGGCTAAGTCTAAATGTTTCATATTAACAGCAAAGAGTTATCCCCTCCCTTCATGCAGGCCTTGCATACCACAGAAGAAAATATTAGGCCTTCTCAGACACCATATGCAATGAAAATGTGAGCAGGAAAAATACATACACACATATATTCTTGGTATAATGGTCTTTACAGAATCTGAAATTGAAACATTATCTTAATAGAGGGGTTAATGAGTGAGTTTGTCCTTTTAAAAGCTTTACAGGGGGTTTTCTATCTCAAATGCCCAGGAATCTGTTTGGTCATCAAAACACATTAAGCATCATCTTTTGCTGCACAGAGGCCTTAGATGCTAAGTGTGTTTTTCTTAACCTACATTTTCATTCCAGTGTAAGCACTCATCTGCTCAAACAATATACGGCAGTTGGTTTCTGGAAAAAAAAGAAAAGGGAAAGAAAACCAAACTCAAAACTTTCTTGTCCTTCATGGAGACACCCTCTGGAAGTTGGGAAAAGAATACACTCACCCTTCAGTGTCACATTGCTACCACGATGCTACCCCAAAACAGGCTTGTACAGAGTTCCAGGGATGGGAAATCTCCAGGAAGAATATGCCACAGCAAGGGGCCCTCTGATTAAAATATTGTGACCTGTGAGTTTCATGTTATTTCAGATAACAGATACAGAGCAAAAGGAGAGACAGCCAGGTCCTTACCAAGCCAAGAACTTGAAACACTGTCAGCTACGTGCTGCAGGATTATATAAGCCTGGAAAAATAGTAAGACAGGTTTATTTATTTGGGCTGCAGAAGACAGACAGTACCAGCAATCTTAAAATTTCTGCGTGTTTTCTGTAACAAAAAGTCCGGCTTCCATTACTGAGTCAGCAACTGGAAAGTAGAGTGTGCATTCTTTCTGCTGCCCCAAGGATACAAAGCAGTTTCTCTGTCCTTCTGGACAATTATGAAGCAGCAGCCTAATCCAGATTTCCTCTCTAATTTGTGAACTTCATTCAGAGAGTGCACAGATCAGGAAGACAAGGCTTTTAGCTTTGTACTATTCAAATTATTTCCTTCATAGCATGAATCCAGTTTTCATGTTGAATAAAAGTTAAGTTGTAGTCCACACTGTGAGACCTGAAGAACATCCCCAAATTTAAATTCAGAATTGAAACAATTAAGAAAAAGTTTCACTGAAAACAGGAGTCATTTCTCCAACTGCATCTCTATCAGAAAACTGAGAAGGAATCACTAGATTGAAAGGAGAAGCTGCAGGCACCCGCCAGTTTTCCATAACTGTTTTGTCTCTCTTTATAGCTTTAGCTGCATCATTCTGTTGCTAGAGATGACATTCACCACCTCATTGCACCATGACTGGAAAGTAGAAAGCACATGTAATCATCAGCTGTTGCTGAAGCAGGCACAGTGCTGAGAGTACAGGCTCATCAACAAGACCCAGCAAAAACTGCCTCAGCACGTAACTGGCTCCATCACAAAACAGCTTTTGCATATTTCAAAGTTACACTTAAGCCCCCTGAAGCAGCTAGATATGTTTTTCTACACATACTGGCAAGAGGGAATGCTCCTAAAGCTGACACTCACATGATGAATTAATGCCACCCACAGCTGAAATAGTTATTACTGTGCAACAGAGGACAAGTAAGCCCACTGTCTGGCTAAGTGGGCTCTAGCCAACACAGCTTAAGTAGCTCCAAGCAGCAGATGCATACAAGTGGCAAAACCTTGCAAGCCCCACCCCCTGCCCACAAGTGGCTCACAGAGCCCTTTGTGTATGATGTTGACCCAAAGTGAAAGGTTCAGTCCCTGGGGAACCACAGTGAGATGAGACAGCAGAGATGTGAGTGAAGAACAACATGACTATGGCTATGGATAGCAGATATAGATAGTGTATGGCAGGACCAGGATGGCTGCTCCAGCACCAGTCTCCAGCACGAAGCTGTAAAAGGAGTACTGGATCCCCACACCTTCAGCAGATGGGTAAACACGGAGAGGTGATCTTGGCCTCGCAGGAGCTGATGGAGAAACAGCCTCTGAAGAGCATACACTCATCCAAGTGTGAGAAGACAGTCACTGTGTTCCTGGGCCCACACCTATTAACACCACCCATCAACGAGGGTGAGAAACCTGATGAGGTAAGTGAATTTTCATGATGCCTCTCGCATTCCCAGTTATTAGAAGCCTAGAGCATGTTATATGCACACTACAGGCTTCAATACCTGCTAAGGCTCCTCAGCAAAGCCATGCTGTACATAATGCTGCTCTAACATGTGACTGTGCTAATTTACTTAACACTAAATGGTACTTCTTTTAACCTAATTAATGATGATTCTTGAGCTTGCTGTTATATAATGGTACAAATTCATGAAAATGAAACAACACAAGTCAAGACAAAAGGTCTGGTGTCAAAGATAATGGTTTCAGTGATAGAAAAATATTGGTGTAACATAATACTGCCTTGGGTATTCTTATTCCCTTTTTATTTTAAGAGTTGTAGCTGATGAAATTCAAATGCAATTCAAATTTTAAAACAGGCTTTGGCTGAATAATGAGAAACTAAGCTACAGTTGAAAAATTGCTCTACAGGCTGTTTTCCCTTCATTCATGCTGTCCAAATACTGTTGAAGTAAACGCTCTGAAATATTTTGACTCAACTGTTCTAGTACTTTCTCTCTTCGCAGTGCACTAGGATCCTTTTATGGAAATAAACTCTCCTGTGTTTTGTAGTTTTCTCTTTACACTTGTACTGTTTCAGCTGTGCTATTTGGACTGATCTAAGGAGCTCTCAGCAACTAATGTGTTCGCCTTATTTTTGGTTAGGATGCTATTGTGAGCATTAATTTAAAGAAACACATTTTCAGTTATAGAACAAATAAAAAAATTATCTATGGAATGATTTTCTTTAAGAAGGAGCTGAGAGGAGGGAAGGATTTTTTGTGAAGGCAAATGCAGAAATCTCAGCATCTTGGAATCTCTGTTTGGCTGGGAAACAGCTTACAGAAAAGCAACCCAAAGTAAACATTTCAGATGAGACAAGTGGTACGTAACAGTTTTTGTGACAATGAGGCACTATCTTTGAAAGACAAAGAGGAACCCAGTACTATCAAAATGTAATGAAAGGCACGCTCATAGACAACACTCTTCACAAGTTGTCTGCACTCAGTTTTACGGAACCAGCATGGTATCTAGGTGTCGACACAGGTCTCCCCTTAGCGTCCTCCTTCAGAGACTGACATGCCATCCACTTTCATCTCTTTCAGGCTTCCAGTTTTTTTCTGCTTCTGCTTGGATTTTTTCAACATATGGACCTAAAATTGAAAAATTTAAAAGAAAGTGAGTGAGTAATAAAATCTCTGTAGTCACCAATAAGCTGATCTAAGGCAACTAACTAATAACCAAGTAAAAAGCTGGAACTGCAACAGAAAAACATTTAAAACCACAACTATTTGGTGCACCTATCCTTATAAAGCTATAGGATTTACTGGTTTTTTTACATAAACTTATACACATTATGTGTATGTATGTGTGTGCATATATATTCCTGTACACACATATATACATACCCATATATAGAGATAACTAGTCGGTAACCTGGTAGAAGAAGAAGTGCTTCCCACTGAAGGACAAGTTAGGTTTGTTCTTTCTCTCTCTCTTTCCATTACCCCCCCACTTCTTCTCCTGAAAAAACCAAAGTTTTAACATAGTCTGAAACTGTGAGGTATGACCCACTCATTTCTCCGCAGCAAGGGCAATTGTTCTGGTAGCCCTCCCAGTACAGCTACATATCCTCTGAGCTTGTCTGTAGCAACAAATTTCTGTGAGTTGAAAGGGCATCCTTAAGGTAGCAGGCAGATGNTAAACATTTCAGATGAGACAAGTGGTACGTAACAGTTTTTGTGACAATGAGGCACTATCTTTGAAAGACAAAGAGGAACCCAGTACTATCAAAATGTAATGAAAGGCACGCTCATAGACAACACTCTTCACAAGTTGTCTGCACTCAGTTTTACGGAACCAGCATGGTATCTAGGTGTCGACACAGGTCTCCCCTTAGCGTCCTCCTTCAGAGACTGACATGCCATCCACTTTCATCTCTTTCAGGCTTCCAGTTTTTTTCTGCTTCTGCTTGGATTTTTTCAACATATGGACCTAAAATTGAAAAATTTAAAAGAAAGTGAGTGAGTAATAAAATCTCTGTAGTCACCAATAAGCTGATCTAAGGCAACTAACTAATAACCAAGTAAAAAGCTGGAACTGCAACAGAAAAACATTTAAAACCACAACTATTTGGTGCACCTATCCTTATAAAGCTATAGGATTTACTGGTTTTTTTACATAAACTTATACACATTATGTGTATGTATGTGTGTGCATATATATTCCTGTACACACATATATACATACCCATATATAGAGATAACTAGTCGGTAACCTGGTAGAAGAAGAAGTGCTTCCCACTGAAGGACAAGTTAGGTTTGTTCTTTCTCTCTCTCTTTCCATTACCCCCCCACTTCTTCTCCTGAAAAAACCAAAGTTTTAACATAGTCTGAAACTGTGAGGTATGACCCACTCATTTCTCCGCAGCAAGGGCAATTGTTCTGGTAGCCCTCCCAGTACAGCTACATATCCTCTGAGCTTGTCTGTAGCAACAAATTTCTGTGAGTTGAAAGGGCATCCTTAAGGTAGCAGGCAGATGTGTGCACCACTGTCACCTGCAAAATGTTTATTTCACAATTTCAAAGTCAAGAAATTGACTTTGAAATTAACTTTTTAATTTCAAAAAAATTTCAATTTTGAATTGAAATTTCAAAATTTTCAAATTTTAACTTAAATTAACTTTTAAGAAGTTAAATTCTTAGGGAGCTGCCTTTTATGTACACATTGAGATAATCACGAAAAAACAGACAATGGTTACTCCAAAGTCACTTTTTCACAGACTCTGCTCCTCCCTTAGTAATTTTTCTCCTTTGTCTGTCTGACAGACCTTCCCTTCTCCAGCAGACTGATTCCTACCTTGCACACTGCACTACTGCCATGGCCTTTGTAACTGCGCCCTGCTTCAAGACAAGCAACACTGCCTGCAGACCACAATACAGGGGAAAAAATTAAGTCACTAGGCCAAAGCTCAGGGACTATTTTTTAAACACAAGCCTCATGTGAGCCAGTAGAGAGAGCCCTCAAACCATCCTCTTTAGAAACTGCTGTGTCAGTTACCATACAGTGTTAAGCAGCTCCTTTAGGGTTAAGCATCAGAACACATAGACAAGCAAGATAATACAGTAAAATCCAATGCAGGAATAAAGTCAACTTGCTAAGAGAAACCTACAGCCAGTACCTTTGGTCCTGCAGCAGAAATTATAATCTGGCCAGGGGCCTGAATCCAGGGCTCTCCATCAACTTGAACTGGAATTGGCTTTAGGAGTGTTACACGGAAATATGAGCCTTGGGCTATGCGGATTCCTGATCGAAAACCACCCTGGACTTGACCCTGTTAGGGAATAAAAGCCAGGATATCAATCACCCAAACTAACAAGAAGTACAAATACTAGCTGCAATTAAACTGGGTGGATATTACTTTATTCTCACCTGACATTTTAAGTTTCAGCTAAAAAAAAAGCTTAGGCAAAACTAGGATGCCTTTACTGCCCCAGTGTTAATTATTTCAGCTAGTCCAGGAAGAACTCAGATACCCCTGCAGGCTGTGGGAGGCAAAACAACATCCACAGCAAAGCCATTTGTACACAAAGGTTGGCCAAGGAGCATACACTCAAAAAGGTCTTGTTTGCTTTGGCTTCCCCCTCCATAACACAGTAAATACTTCTAAAAACACCTAACTATACTGTCTTGGGGTGACTTGTCTCAACCTACCACAATACACACAGACTTCAGCACATGTGAAATTCTAAAGTCTAAAAGTACTTTATTAATCAGAGGGCTTTTCCAAACTCAACTCCATATAGCTACAGAAATACATACATATACACACTGAACTTCTCACACACATACTCAACTACAACTTAACAGCTGAGTTAACTTTTTAGAGTTAACTGTAGAAGTGAAACAAAGTGAACTTTGCTGCTACACATACTGTAGGGTAATGTGTGCAGAAACCAAATATGGGACTAAAACATTATCACAAACCCAAGGCACAGGTTTGTTAACATTTATACTCCAAAGCTGCTTCTACTTTCACAAAAGATTTAAGGATTTCTACCAAAACACTTCTTTAGTGTCTTTTGGAAGACCTAAATTACAAAATGGTAAAGCTGACCAACACCAAACATTGATCGAGCTCCACAAAATTTAACAACATTGATCAAGCTCCACAAAATTTAACCACTCACCTTTCCATTTTTGGTGGCTTTATGGATTAGTTATCTCTAGTTACCCGACCACATATACGTTTTTAGCAGCCGATTTCTTTAAATAGTGGTAAAATATGAAGACAAAAATAATCTACCATCCCACAGGACCGTGTTACTAATAGCAGACCATTGTAACAACATGCAATACATGAAAGAATTAAAGTTGCGTAAGTTGAGTCATCATATTCTTTGCAGAACAGCATACCACCTGCTTGACATAGCATTCAAATCAAGAGCAGTGAGTATCAAATTCTCAGCAATAGAGGTTGGAAAGCCTGTGGCAGATAATTATAAGGCAACCTGTCTTGATGGAATCTCCACTGTGATTGTGGTAAGGTATGACAAGATTTTTCGCAGCTACACTAGGTGAAGAGGGCATGTTTCTGTAATATTAGAATAAAATCTTGTTTTCATCCCATGAACTGTTCCATTTGGACACCATGATACCTGTTATGAGAAACCTAGTGCATTCCATAATACATACATCTATTTGGATTTAATATAGATATATTGCATTATATATATATGCACATATGTATGTTTCTCTACATGGTTCAAAGTCTAGTTAAATCATGAAGCATTTCCCCATGGATTTTTAACA
Source organism: Aleadryas rufinucha (assembly GCA_013397815.1). Lineage (NCBI taxonomy): Eukaryota > Metazoa > Chordata > Aves > Passeriformes > Aleadryas > Aleadryas rufinucha. The sequence goes on along the minus strand of VZTH01003342.1, from coordinate 32,509 downwards.
AGTTCTCAATTCCTATTACTACTTCTTATCCAGCCGTAACAAAGAGGCATAATTTTTAGGACTATGCACTTGCAAGGCACTGTTTGTTACAGAAATAAGCCTGTCCCATAAAATGTGTGTTTCTTCTGTGTTTACTGGGATGCCAACTCACCATGTGAACGACGCCAGTCACACCAACCACTTCCAGCAGGCCATCATCGATGCGTGGTTTCTCAAAGCGGTTATCACTCTCAGACCCCCAGAGGTCAGCTCCAGAGCCCCAGCTGTGTGGAGAGCACACCGGTGACCACCTGTGGGTCTGTGGTCTGCCCCCAGGCACACTCCCTGGTGCCCTGCTAAGGGTGGCTGGTTTGTCAGGCTTCAAAAGCTACACACTCTGCTCCCCCACCAGCTGGAGGGAGCAGTTTTCCTGCATTGTAAAAGCAAAACTCTTCCTAAAATCTGGAAGAATTTTGATCAGATATTTTAGTAGTAAAAGGAGTGAAGTAAATAGTTTCCATTGGAAAGAAAAGGTGTAAATTGGAATAAGGTAACTCTTTAGAGTTTTAATTTGCTGAGAAATACAAGTTACAGCTACACTAACCCTTAACTTTAAAGTTTAAAGAACTTAACATAGCTCTTACTGCCCTTGACAGCATTCATGGAAGCAACTGAAGAGAAACTAAAGCTAAAACAATTATCAAGATTTTATTCTTGTACCTGGCCAAAAGCACTTGTAGTTAGGCAGATATTCATGCACTTCACTCCTCTGAAATGCTTCTGACAGTTTAAATAATGCTGCTTTTTGTGCAGTACTGACCCTTCCCACTCAAATCACTTGCTTATTGTTTTGGTGCATGAACTATTCATCACTTAATTGGGATCTTTTCTTCTCCACAGCTCTCATGTGCAATGTATATTTGTGTACATGTGCATTGTGTGTGTACATGTAAAAAGATGTATTTGAATAAAATATTTTCAGACTAAAATGCAAAGAGATACAGGTTGTTTAAGAAAAGGTAGTACTTGAAAAAATATTAGTATGGCAGCACTAGGTACTTGAAAAAATAATAGTATGGCAGCACTAATTACCTGCTGGTTTTGTGAAAACAAAAAACCTGCCTCTATCAACATCACATCTAAGGAAGCCAGATCTCCTGTGGATTTGGCTTCCATTCTTCCACAACAGTAACTCTAGCTCCCTGCAGGTGTCAAGGAAGCACTCACAGGCCTGTAAAGGTATCTGAACTGTGGGTTTTCCACAGCTACCCACATAGCACCACACACTTCATGTACATTAACCAGCTGCCTGTAGGACCTGGGCAGTGTTTGACAGTTGAAATCTGTCTGGCCTTCACTGCAGGAACTGCTTAGGTACCTGGTCCCTAGCATGTCAGAAAGTGTGTGCAGGTTGATTGTCTTTGATCCTGCTACCTGTTACCTAACTATTTGACATTTGATGCTCAAATACCAAGCAGCAATTCTACACATACAGTCAGGCATGCATCCACACGGGATCCTTCCTCTCCTTTTTACCTGGGTATATTAATAAAAATGAGTCCTTCTATACTTGGTAACTCCACCTCGTGTTGGTCCACTTGCAGCTTTATGTCCTTGTGAAGATTTCTAGTATGACTTATCTTCTGCAGTCCAACTTTCACATAAACTCCCTTGTTGTGAAACCTAGGAGCAGACAAGCATCTTGTAACCAAAACGTAAGGCCAGGCATAGCACTCTTCCCTGTATGTACATCACTATTGTCCTCTAGCAGGTATGTTTAAAGAGTTTTTCACTTAAAACCCATTTCAAATGCTTCTAGCTTTACTGCAGAAACAAAGCATAAGCCATGAACTGTTACTTTACATACCTTTACTTAAGGGATGATTCTTCTGTTGAGACATGTGCAGATTGTGAAATTTTATTACAGAAAAATCATCCCTTCCCAAAGTTTTGCCTGAATACAATGCCTCTTTGAAATGTAAACTCCTGGGCTGGAAGATTACATTTTTGATTAAGACTTAGAGATCATCATGACCCATTTTAAATTGTTTTCTCATGCAATGCTACAGTACTTATGGCACAAAAACATTTGAAAATCTTTGCTTTACACATTCCTAATTAATATGAAATATACTTAGCTGCAGCAAATTAAAATAGGCTTAGTAATCTCAACTTGTGACAGAGCTCTAATTGTGACATCTCTAATTTTAGAATAAAAAAGATGAGGAAGATTTTTATGGCATCCCTAGAAATGGCAAAATATTTTAAGAATAACATAAGCAAAAGATAGTTAAACACACAGACTATTTTCTTCTATAATAGAAACCTTTGGATACATGGCCTTCGGGGCAACCTTAAAATAAAAAGCATAAATTTCCATTATTTGACCCTACTAGCACATGGGCGTCATTGGAATTCAACTCTGCAAAATCTCTCTAGCATTATGTCTAAATACCGTAGACATTCAAGTGGGGAAGACAGCCAGTGCAGGTTACAGCCAAGTTTTCAGACAGAGACTTTTCAGTCATCTTAAATTATTACATTGGGAGTGATTAGTCCTATGTCCTAACAGTTAAAAATAGCACCAAATTAAAGGTACCTCATGTAACACATTTAACATACACTTCTCCTCCAGACAAGATGTGTCTATGCTAAGACAGTTTTTGTCTAATTTGGATACAATTGAAACATATTGGAATATTGGTAGGAAACAACACTTTCAATATCCCCAAGAAGTATTAATTTTTGTTGCATGAAGAAGGAAGCCTTCAGAAATTGAAAGAATAATTCATAGTGACCTAACTGCAGAACAGTTGTGTATCTCTGTAAAAGATGTCTAAACTTGCATTAAGTGATGCAGAATATTCTTTCTAACTTGCAGCTCAAAACTGCTTGCCACAGCAATCTGCTGCCATTTTGGATGGCACAAACAATACGTGATCTCTTCTGTAATGCGCAGTGTAATTCTGGAGACTGCTCCAGGATCCTATAGGAATGATGTGGATGAAGAGCCAGATGCCTCCTCAGCAAGTTCACTGATAACACAAAGCTGGGAGGAGAGGCTGATACCTCAGAGGGCTCTGCAGCTCTTTAGAAGGACCTTGACAGGTTGGAGAGATGGGCAGAGAGAAACTATCTAAAATTCAGCAAAGGCAAATGGAGGGTCTTACATCTGGGGAAGAATAATCCCATGAACCAGCAGAGGCTGGGCACTGAGCTGCTGGGATGCTTTATCTGCTCCGCAATGCAAGATCAGCGTTGAATTCCTGCAGGGATGTTCTGCACTTTGAGCTGCTAGCTAAATGTAACCAGTCCAGAGCACGTAAAGAGACTCTACTGAGTGAGGCCAGAGAGCACATAGCTTTTGGGATGTTTATCAGTTTAAGGTCTTGCTTCAAAAGAGCACTAAAGCCCATATTTCTTCCAAGGACTACCTGCAATTTCTGTTGCCACAACCTGAAACTTCCCGTTCTGCACTCAAAAGTAGCCAGTTCTTATGCCAGCAGCTGCTGCATCTTGCATTAAGTAGATACCATTTTTAGTTAATTTACTAGAAATAATAATAATAAAAAAGCTAATATTACTGACAAGAGCGTGCACTTGCTTATCACGGGGAAGCATAAAGTCAACTATTTTAACAGTCATTGTCACAGGCAGTCAAAGGTAAATATCGTGTCAGACTGCACAAGCTTTTTGTCTTCTGCAAAAATGTATCTCAGTATCAATTAATTATTTCATGTTTCTTTTTCAAAAGTATATAGCCTTTCAGATTTGGAAAAAAACCCAAAAAATTCTCTTCTTTCCCACAAGCCCTTCAAGTCACCCTACAAGAATGATACCATGACATTGTCCACTGCACTGATGCTGCACACTGGGAAGTGACTGAGATGAAGATCATAGGGATGAAAAGCACACAGGACAATAGCAATGAAAGTGTATCCCTTAAATGCAGTGGCAATAACAAGATCATGCATCTTTTGAAATGCTGCAGTTTTGCAAACATGGAGTAGTATATTTTGAAGAAAGAATGAACATAACTTGTACATTATATTAACTGCACAAGTCCATCTAGAAAAGTTTTGTGTACCAGAATGGGCACTGCAATTATTGCCTGATTTTACTACCTATGAAACTTTCAGTCCAGCCTATGAAACTTTCAGTATTGAAAATACAAACCAGTTCCTAATACTAACTTATGTACCAGGAACCACCTATGTTCACATCAACAACTGTATTAGTCAGTTTTTAAGAAAAGCACCATGAGCACTGCCTGTAATGATAGATAGAACACTACAAGATAGGTCGGATTACACATCATTGCACTCATAACTGGTCAGAGAATATTTTTAATAGTTACAGTTTGAACACTGCATAGTTGTAACTGACTGTAACTCTGGCAACCAAGAGACAATTTAGAAGGCATTTAATCACAAACATAGGGGAAAGCAAACAAAACCAGTTTCTACCAGGAATTACTGATTAATTACACAGATGTGATTTCTTTTGCTCATCAATTTCAGTGATTATGGGAAGAAGAAAAAGTCCCATTATTGGTTGATGTGCATGCCAGAGAGGAGGAAGGTCTCTCTCAACACCTTTTTAATAACATTCTCACTCGAGATACAGAGAGATGTTATCCTTAATACCAGCATGCAGGTGCTACAACAAAACTGGAAAAGGTACAGAAGTTGTTCTGAACACTTCTGAGCACTTCTGAACAGTGCTTATTGCTCATGTAGCAGCACTGCCCTCACTCTTGCTAAAGGCTTTGAGCAAGAGGTATTTCCACTATCTCAGCATTTAACTCAACTCAACAATGCAGTTATTGGCAAACTAAGAATACTGAAGAACAATGATATGGCTTCCAAAAACTGCTTTGGTGCTCTCTCTTGGTAGAGGAAAAAAAAAAACCAAACCAAACCAAACCCAAACCAACAAAACACAGGAATTTTGTGTCTCTGACTTCCTGGCTAGCTTAATTTCTCCTTGTCCCAGCTCTGCCACAAGCAATATTAGTCTGTGGATACTTGTAGCATTGAAGATTATCAGGTGCAGTGTAAGTTGGAAGTAATGCAATACCAGAGAATTGACCTTCACACCTGGTTTCCCCAGGATTACCTGCTATTAAATTTCCCTGGTTCTTCTTCTCTAGCATGATGAAAATCCAAGCTCAACTCTGCATCAATGCCAAGACCACAGTAATTGTTCATCTGTACAATCTGACCAAAAGGAAAAAGAAAGGTATAATTTCCTGCTTACATTTATAAATGAAAAATGAAGAATTTCCAACGTTTTTCAACAAAAGCAAGCTTTGCAGATGATTCTTCCAAGTCACCTGCATCTTGACAGATTCTGGAAAACATTTTCCAGAAACACTGCACTAAAAATAAAGTTGCATGAACAACTGTTGACATGTGTAGTCATTATTTCCAAACTATCAAAAACTTCAAAATTTAATCTTAATTAAAAGTAACAAGCATAATAAGGCAGAAATAAAAACAAATACAGAAATAAACCCAACTCAACCTTTCAAAGCGATTCTATGCAGTAACTTCATAAGCTGCTGAACACTGATGCCACTATTATTTTTGGCATCAGCCATGGATTTATATTACATCATTGGGAAGACACACTTACTTTGGAAGGTGACCAGCTTACAGCAGATGAATGAAGAACTTGACTTCACCTACTCAGCTGTGTTTTAACTATCTCTCTATATGCCAACCTCAAGTTTCTACAGATTTCGACCATTTCTTCTGTTAATTCTTCCTTTACATGCCAGTTCATTCCATAGCGTTTTTATCCCAGTCCTTACTCTCCCATCCTTCACCTTTAAAAAGCAGATTAGGCACCATGGGAAAATAAGCCTCTGTCTCTACCAAGTGAAAAATAGCTGGAACCTGAGCATCTTAAATCCTCCAAGTGACTCATAATGCCTATGATTTTCCAGTGACCAGACTAAGATCTTGGACAATTGCTACCATTGTCATGATTTCCTTCTTTTTTTTTTGCAAGCCCCTTGTCCAATTTCTTCCTTTAATCTGAAGAGAGACAGAACCAGGATTCACATAAAGCTCCAAAGTCACAATCTACAATCAACACTTTTATTTTCCTAAACAGAAACAAGTTCATATGAACCAAGTGACAGTGACTTTCACTCAAAAAAAAATGCAAATAATAGACAGCACACATACAGACACACAATAGCAGTAAGATGACAGAAGGATTTACTTCCTGAGTATGCTAGCAGCTCCTAGTAATTTCTTAAACTGTGAAAGGAAAAATTAGAGTACCTTTTGGGGAAGGGAGTGTTTTTTGGATGACAGTCCCGTTTTACAAGTGTTTTGGAAAGTGTTTTGGCATTCCTTCCAAAGCCTTTTCTTATTTGAGAAATAATTTTCTTTCCAGCTGAAGCAAATAGGAATGCCATTGCCATGTGAATCTTTTCATTAATCCTCTACCAGATGCTTTTTGCTAAACAGCTACAAAACATGCTCTGCATTGAAGCAGCCCCGCCAAAAACGAAACACTAGGTCCAGAAGTGCTGTACTCACTAGGAAACAGCTCAGTAAGGCCCAAGCACAAAGACAAGTGAGAAGCAAAAATTAAACTACGTTAATACCCATCATTGTTGTGATTTTCACTAGAACAGCAGTTCTTAAGAATCACACCCAAATGGTGCTCAGCTCACCTTGGGAGGCTCAGGTTCCGCAATGCCATTTTCTGCACCTTCAGCTGGCTCTTCTGCATCCAGAAGGATAGTCCAGCGATCCATAAGAACATCATCCGCCTCATCCACAGAAACCAAAATGGAGTACGGATCCTCCCCACTGTAGCCAGCTCCCCAGCGCAAGACCCTCCCCAAGTCATTACCTGGGCAACAGTGAAGAACACCAAAACTTCACCGTGTCTCATAACCAGTGCATCAGCCCTGTTTTACAAATCACACTGCACTAAGGTGCTCCAATCAAGTCACAGAATTTGTTCGTTTGGAAGGAAGAGCTAACTAGCAGAAAAAAAATATCTAAGTTGTGTTGTGTCTGCACATGTGTTTACTATTGCATACAGACACGCTGCAACGTTTCCACAAAGAGTGGTGGAAAAACCTGTTATGGAGCTGAGACACCAGGGAGCAACTGAGTTTGCTGTCTTACAACAATGGCTGATACACCTGTGGTTGTCAGGAGGAGGATATGTTGCCCTCCCAACTCCTGTCCACTCATCCACATCCATATCAACACTCCTGCTGCTTGTTTTTCCTGATGCCGTTTTTCAGAAAGCATGACTGCTGACATTTCCTTGAAAAGCTGTTACTTTGGTTTACTTTCCAGCACCAGCCAGAACTGAATCTCACGGCATCTCAGCTGCAAAACTGAGTCCTGTGTCACACAGATAAAGATAAAACTTTCTGGAGGACCTCTGCCCTCAGCAGAAGAACAGTTCTTGCTGTGATTCTCACCTGTTCCTAAAGGTAAGATGGCAACTGAGGGCTCTGAGCACACCAGCTTGTGCCTGATCTCTTCGAGTGCACCAAGGACCCAGCCAACAGTGCCGTCCCCTCCACACACCAGCACTCGGAAAGAGGGGACTTTGGAGAACGTGTGAAACCTCCATTGTGAAGTGAAGCACAGAGGAAAAGAAATGTTACAACAGAATACAGGAAATGCAAAGTCCCAATACGTTATTTAAAATAATACAGCATTATTGGATTTCTGCCCATGCCCCTTTACCATCAGTTTCTGGATCAACTTCAACAAAGTGAATGGAAAAATGTGAATTTGTGGATAAAGATGATTTTTAAAAGAGTAAAAACCATATTCCTCTAAGATTCTTCACAGACAGAGCTAAATGGTTTATCACTTCCTGTTTCAAGGGCACAGAGACCTAACTAGTCATAATTTCAAAGTGAACATCTGTAACTCTCTAAATCCTAGAGGAGATGTTGATTAGTGGTGGTATTTTTGTACTTAGTCACAGGAATCACAGTACATTTTCTTCTTCATAGTACTGTTTTCCTGGTGATGCTTACCTTTTGTGGCTTTTCATCCTACATACCAAGACACTGTGCAAAAGAATTATTTCCCATTGCACAAGAAGCAATAAACAAGTGGGAGCATTTTGCCATAAAGCTACAGAAAGATTCCAAAACCAAAACAAAATGAACTGGTTACTGAAGTTGCAGCTTGAAGTGTGTTAGAAAGACAACAAAATGATACAGTTCTGATAGAAAAATTAGTTTGTGTAGCTTGTTTATCTTGTGTCCTACATAAGCTGCATTCTTCCCACAAAGCTTTTGTTCCGAAGATCTTGTCATGACAAGTTTTTTATTAAAGGAGTAGTGAAGAAATGAGGAATAGGCTACAACCATCGTTTTCAGTTTTATGAAGCTGTAACAGAGTACGATTAATTAAATCAAGTCATCAGTTCCTGCCTCCCTACAAGCACATTATGTCCTGTTCCTTGTAGAAATGTTGCAGCTGTGATCAGGCAGGCCCTGTTAATTCTGCAACTGTGGCCAAGTTTCAAGAGTCAAAATAGAAAATTTTATTATACTTTCCTGGTAGTTCCCATGAAACATCAGAAGAAATAAAAGGAAAAATCCACCCTCATCAGGAAATGTGACACTTCTCTTTCCATCTTCATTCAAATATAAAATCTGTTTATTTTTAATAATTATTGAATATGTGCTATTGTAAAGTGCGTAGGACTTTCCCAGGGCCAGACTCTGCTAGATTTGACAGAAATATATACATCAGGAACTACTCTATTCTCTTTTCTTTAGAGAACCTCAAAGTTTAAGTCTGTTCTCACAGTAAGAACCAGTCAGAAGGAAATGATCCACTGCCCTGGTCTTCATGCATGGAACAGAAGCAATTTAGATCTTCAAAATAAGTGAATCTAGTCCACCCTTTTAAAAAATAAAAAACCAACGTAAATTAAAAAAAAAAATTAAAACGTGATGACTTACCCAGGTAGTGGGCCCCCATTGGTAAGTTCAAAGACCTGATGTGGATTTAACAGCTTTCTAAAACTGTACAGCAGATCCCGACCTTTTAGACCACCACTTTTTGGATTCACAAATACAAGAAGTGGGCAACAATTCTGTGGTATCTTGGAAGCCTGAAAGAAAACAAGAAGAAGGATTAGTCAATGCCATGAAAAGGCAGGAGAATTACTACTGCATCTCAAAAAAATTACCTGATGCTTCCTTGATGCCTAGTAAAAAAAATCCAGATTCTATAAATAAAAAGATTCAATGTCCAGACAATGGACAGGTTAGCTGCTGATCTTGCTTCCCTAGGAAATGAAGGCTCCTTAATCCACTCCAAGTACACATTTGCACCTAACATTAGAACCAAAGGCATTGTAAGTAGCCCTTCCTATACATTTTCAGTAAACAGTCTAGGCCAAGGAACAGTGTGAGGGATAAACGTTCTGTACAATTGAAACTGTTCCCTTGAAAAACGAGAGCTTCTCCCCAAACCAACTGAAAAATCTTTCTTTAGTTTTGTGGTTGTCTTAGAATGCATGTCAATTTACAAGGACAGAACATTTAAAAATGAAGATGTTTGGGGCAGACAGTGGTGTACTTCTCCCTACAAAATTAGAAGCTGAAAGCTTCTTTTAAAAATACATGAGCAAAGCTTTTTCATCATGAGGATTTACTGAGGGGTGCCAGTATCTTATGACCTTCTGAAGCGGCTGCTGAAAGGACTCTCAAAGCCTCCAGAAACCACTGCAAAGGAGGCCACTGGACATGGCAGAGGTGAGATTTCTTGGGGCACTCCATGGACTGCATGGGAACAATACCTGCAGCCTCACTGGAGGTCTAAACTTCCAGCCAACGGATGCACTCCCTTGGGACTGGTTTTCAGCCAGCCTGCCCGCCCATAAATAGTTCTGTAAAATGATTTGTAAGTAGTTCTAGAAAGATCAGAAGACACCAGCACACCTTTCATCCATCCTGCCACAAGGCTGGGGTGCAGGTACATGCCAGGAAAGTCTATTGGACATTTCAACAAGTGCACTTCTAAACAGAAACGTTTGCCATAGTCCCTAAGTTGTGGTAATTCTTATTTACAAATTGGACAGCATTCAGGGAACAGCAATTTGTCACGCAGCTGACCAGATGGATTCAGGGAACAGAACAACAGTGCTAAATATAAGTCAATTTAGACAAGAATGATTCAGGGGGCAGTAAGGCAGCAGCATGACCACAGCGTGCAAGCATGTGGAGAGATACCAACAGCTACAGACGGGAGGAGACTGCACCCAGAGAGCCTTTCAGCTACTGCCTGTGAGTGACCACCAGAGACCATGATCTGAGGTGAACAATGGAGAAATCGGGTCAAATTAATGAGTTACGTTTCCGGGGATGCAAAATGGAGTCTGACATTGAGATACCCAAGACCTGTGAGCTGATTTAGGCACTTACAAGCAAATGAGTGTTTGGGTCTTCACAGTACTTGAGAGATTTCCTCTAATTTTCTGTTCTTAGAAGAGCTGGGTGCTAATCCTCTGCAAGTCACACTCTGCCAGATGCGTCAAGATTCCAACAGACACATAAAAATCCTTCTCCTCTAACACTGCCTGCATGAGAAATGCTCTCTGCCATCCAGTGTGATTTGTCTCTTGACAAAGAGAAAACACACCGAGAAGAGGAACACTAAGCAGGTATGAAGGCTGGTGAAGCAGGCACACACTGCCACTTCTTTACTCATCCTTTAGATTCTACCAGATACATTCAGTTTGCAAATACATCTGCTTTCTTGACAAATAAATGAGCCAAACAAGGGCTGTTTTGGGGGACAAAGAGCCAAAAGAACCTCAACATTTTATTTTACTGGAAAGGTTCCACTGCTGACAAAACAAGGAGGTTAATGAGAAAGAGGCTGCGAAGCTGTGCACACAGCTCTCTCCAAAGGAACCGCCTTCATACTAAACTGACAACTGAAGTCAAAACACCTTTCACCTCTACATTCGGGCCGTATTGGAAAGGGGGAAGCAATTACCCAAAGCATGCCCAACACATAACAAGGGTAATATATTAATTTCTGTTAAGCACATGGAAAGGATATTTGTAGGCAGCAAAGGAAGTCTATGCAAAATAATGCATGCCACTGTCACAAAAAGAAGGATTCCTCGAGTATTAAGTCAACAGCTCAAGGATCCACACATCCCAAAAAGACAAGTGGATTTCATTCCCTTGAGCCATTCCAAGCATTAATGGAAGAGTAAGCAGAGCTCTGGTGTTTTCAGAAGTAAAGGCCATCTTGTTACACCATCAGTTCCTGCATCATCATCAGCCACACCCCACTTAGGATAGTCCTTTGATAATCACAGAATCATCAAGGCTGGAAGACAACTTTAAGATCAAGTCCAACCATCCACCCAGCACTGCCACTGTAATGCCTAAACCATTCAACCACATCACCAGCACCAGATCCAGATGCCTCAAACACCTCTAGGGATGGTGACTGCCATAGGCAACCTATTCCAATGCCTGACCACCCTGACAGTGATAATTTTTTTTTCTAATAACTAATCTGAATCTCCTGTGTCTCAGATTAAGGTAATTTCCTCTTGTCCTTTCACTGCAGGCACGGCAGGAGAGACTGACCCCCACCTCACCTCACCCTCCTTTCAGGAACTGTAGAGAGTGATAGGGTCACCCCTGAACCTCCTCTTCTGGAGACGAAACAACTGCAGCTCCCTCAGCCATTTCTCATAAGATGTGTTTTCTGGTCCTTTCATGAGCCTTGTTCCCTTCTCTGAACATGCTCCAGCACATCAACATCATTTTTAAAGTGAGGGGCCCAGAACTGGACACAGCACTTGAGGTGTGGCTTCACCAGTGCTGAGTCCAGGGGGACAATCACTGCCCTGATCCTGCTGTCCACACTATTGCTGATACAGGCCAGGATGCCATTGGCCTTCTTGGCCACCTGGGCACACTGCTGGCTCATGTTCAGCCAGATGTTGACTAGCATCCCCAGGTCCTTTTGTGCTAGGATGCTTTCCAGTCACTGCCCAGCCTGTAGTGCAGTATGGGGTTAAACCCCATATGCAACAGAAGGCAGAGCAGCTCTGAAAGGAAACACCATGTACCATGGGGTAACAGAGCAAACTGTTCCATTCCAGCACTCCTTGTCCAGCTTTTACTCGGCCCTACCCTCTCTCCTGTCCACTTCCCATTTCTTCCTCTTCAGAGCTTTTTTAATACCTAAATTTAATCTCCAGCCTTTTCAATTTTCTGAATAATACTGGCAACCTGAAACCTCAGGCTTGGTATAATGCCTGGAAACTTGTGGGGCTTAAAAAAAGGGGGTTAACGGGATAATAAAAAAATATGAAGTTCTGCAGCTTGAAGTAAACAAAAACTTTTTCAAAAAAAGAGCAAGAGCAAAGAAACAAGCCCAGCACTGAAGTCTAAAAAATACCTTACTTGAATGTAACAAGAACATTTGACTATCTTCTCTTCTTCAAGAAATCAAGTTTCTAAAAATACTGGTTTGGGACATTTAGAAGTGACATGCTGAACACATGTTTTATATTACTTGCTTTTACAGGCACATTTTAATGCACTGGGTTTAAAATCAAGTAACTGAAATAATTCAAAAGCAACTTAAGGGAATCACAGTTATTTCTGAGACATGGTACACTAAAGCATTCAAAAGCACAGCTGTGTTTTGTAAAGTTGTCTGAGATCTTACCCAAGTATCATAAATTGCTGCAAATACATATTTACAGTTTCTACTGTAAATTGCCTACTGTACCTAAAAACCCCCAAACCAGTTAAAACATATACCCTGAATGCCACTAAGATTCACAAGCAGCTGCAGCAAATGCCTGGAACTAATAAAAAATCTCTATGTAGTGTAAACTGAACAGTCCTACTACTCAAATCCACCTTTGTTAAGGTATCTTCCAATGTAAATTCCTAACTATATGCATTTAGTAGTACATGCAGCTATTCAGAATAAAAAGAAGTGTTCAAGAAACTGCTTATCCTTACAGTGAATTTGCTTCCCATCACAACTGTTCAATAAGCTTAAATGAGTAAGAAACACTGCTAAATCCCCAGATAAAGACCGCCTTCTAAGAAAACAATTATTTTTTTGGTAGGGATTAAAAACCCTTGACAGTTTGTACAGTAGAGCAGGGCTGTTGTTGTGTTTTCTCAAGAGCACACTCTTTGTTGCAATTACAGAGAGCTGCAAGGGTAGCAACCTTATGCTGCACAATTTTTAAAAGTTCCTTAATAAAGCCCCATTGGGGACAGATGACTGAGTTTGTTACTGGGCAGAAGGGAGTATGTGACCCACAGTCCCAGGACTCCCTTCTGCCTTTAGCCCTGGCTTCAGTGCTGTGCTTGAGGAGTGAAATCTGCAGAAAGGTTTCGTGTTGGCTGGCATTCAGGAAGGAATTTATTGCTCCTTTCTTAGAGACAGCTGAAGGAGGCTATGTGATTTAGACACTGGCAGTCCCTGGGAATTGCTTAATTTGTCAGGAGTAGCACAACACTGCTTTCGTCTGGGGCAAGATGTTTATTATCCATGCTAATCCCCCTTCCATTGACTGTACTGTGTAATCACATCTCACAACAAAGCAGAACAAGGCATTCTGTGCCACCAGCCTACCAATGCGACAACCACAGCATATCTTCCCAGGTGGTGGGCTGTCTCCGGGAACTGCAGATATCTCTGACAAGTAAAATTCAACATTTGCAAGCAACTGCCAGTAGCATCTTCCATGTGCAAGGACTCACAATGCCCCAAGCACAAAATTTCTCCACCCTGGCCAGAAAGGCCTCATTATCTGATGAGGAATTACATGCAAGGTGTCTCAACACAACTGGAGCAGCTGCTGGGTCAAACCCCAAGCCTTTTCTTTATTTTTTGGCATATTGCAGAAATGAAAGAATCACAGAATCATTAAAGTTGGAAAAGACCAGTAACAATGAGTCCAACCTTTGACTGAATATCACCTTGTTGACTAGACCACAGCACTAAGTGCCATGTCCAGTCACCTCCTGAACACCTCCAGGGACTGGTGACTCCACCACTTCCCTTGGCAGTCCATTCCAATGCTTGAAAACCCTTCCAGTGAAGGATGAAAAGGGTGACAACCCTTTCAGAAGGCTGAAAACTAATCACTCATGTTTTGGCTAAAAGGCTCATTTAACTACGATGCTTTTAAGATGTAAATACTTGTGTGAGGATTTAGTAGAATGAATGAAATGGGAAGTTTCATCTGTTTGGGAACCTTCTACATCTTTTCCTGCTACTCTTAAGGAATCTAAACACAATATTATCAGAGGGCACTCCACTAGCAAAAGGCATTAGTGATAAAGCCACAAAAACCTGTGCTGGTATTGGCCTCATACAACTGTCTGCTGACTCCCTTGCTTGCCAGTGCTGCAAAACAAGTTCTGGTGAATTAGTTCTGAATTGAAAGATTTAGTCCTGCAATGTCTTTCACCTTGACATGATACCAAAGAGTGAAACCAAACTGTCCCCGCAGTTCCTTACACACAGCAGCTAAACTGCTTTATAAAATACTGCACTTTTTTTTCCCACTCCAGTGAAGAGAGTATTTTCATTTATTTGAATATTGTGAAATGAAAAATGTTTGATTAAATTCTTAAAGGCCTGAAACAGCAGAACAGATCAACACATCTGATAACACTAACTGCTTGACTTTCTAATAAGCAGCTTATGCAAACTGATTCTGCACTCAAACTTCTCAGTAATGGTAATAAGAAGGTGACTTGCTTTGGGTAGACATAAGCATGCCAGACTAGAACTGTGCCTCCTCCTTAGATGGTATATCAGACACAAGAGTAAGCAAATTGCACCTCAGAAAAATAAGATTAGCAACCTGCTAACCACCAATACTTCTGTGCTTTTATCAATTTTTAAGAAGGGTTATTTTGGTTTGGTTTTTTTTGGTTGGTTGGTTATGTCTTTAATTTAATTGCCAATTTGGAAAAATCATTAGCCCTTCATTCCCAATTTCTTTGTATTTCACTTACAAAAAGAATGTTAAACATGGTGTAAATTTAGTATTGTGTCAGTTCCTGTGTATTTCCTGGTACTGTATTTAAATCATCACACATACAAACAAAGAGTAATACTATCATAGGCTAAAAAGATAGCCTGGCTTGGAAACTACCGCAGGAGGTCATCTAGTCCAACTGCTACCCAAACTAAAGACAATAATCAACCATTAGTCTACCCTAGGTAATTAGTGAATGGCATAAGCTGGGTGGACAAATAATGTAAAAAACAACACTTGAAGTATCATTTGGATTAACTCTTGGCTCCTTTCAGTGAGATGACCAAATATAAACAACACATGCTGAAATGGAAACACAGTGTTTGTGCCCTGGTACAGCCTCTCTCTCCTCCTCACATACTAGAAATTAATCCCTAGCAGTTCCCTGAACTGGAGTTTCTAAAAAATATCTTGCATCAGCTAACAGCAATATCCACATTTTCCTGGCATCAAGAAGTTCTCTTCAAACATATCCAGTGTCAGAAAAACAGACATATGTAATCAGCAGAGTGGAGTATGTCCAACTTCACGCTGCAGACATCAAATACAGGCTCATAATACATTTGCCTAAAAACACCAAAAACAAGTATCCAAAAGTTCATGCTGCTTTCTGTTTCTCATACCAAGCACTCAGAAACCTAGTTTGGACAAGGGGGGCCTTGACTTCTAAGGACTTCACAAAATTTAATTCCTATGCACGCATATGAACAAGGCTCTCACTTTTTTAGGAGGGGTTGTAACTTTTGATTTTTCCAGTTGCATGTGAGCACTACCACTAGTATCTACTCATATGATAACCACAATTTTGCCTTCAGAAAGCCTTGGCAAGTGCAGGACTCATTTTTAAACAGTGAAAGCAGGTATGTGAGTAAGCAGCTATGGCCATTGAACTTGATACCCTCCTATCTAAAGATGTTTCCTAATTCCCACTAATAGTGTAATTTTTAGAAGTTTTTGACCTTCTGTGAAGTTCCAAGAAATCAAACCAAGGCTCTCACTTCACTTGCCATAATGCAGCTCCAGAAAGATAGTAACTGCAAGATACACAATACCTCAGCAGAAAGTAACTACGGCAACACTCTTTTTTGGACAGAACCTACATAATCCTGATTAAAAATAGCACTTCACTCAGTTAATAATTTTCCTCTTCTCCTATTGACTCTACTTTATTTACATGAAACCTATTATTAAACCAACTGATTCATATGCAAGTGATTTGTAACAATAAGAATAAATCAGAATCAAGCCTGAATTTGTGAAAGGACTCTTGCACTAAGTCTTTCAGAAGACTATGCTCTTCTGAAATCTTCAAGGGGTAAACAAGGTCAAACTGCCTCTGCTACAGAATGGGGGAAATGAAGATAATGTCAGCGTGAAAATAAGCAGAAGTACTTTACTTCATGGTTAGTGAGGAAACACATTTAGCTCCTATAACAAAGTTTTGTAAGCATTTAAAGACATACTAGCTGAAACTGAAACCCCACTTAACATTTTGATCATTGAAAGAAACAAAGAGGACAAAAAAATTGTTTTTCTCCCCTTTATAGTTGTACAGTTAGGCAGCTGTAGATTGACAATTCAACAGAAACAGGACAAATGGCTAAACTCACTGAATACATCATATACATGAAGTACAGGCTCTGAAGTATTTTTTTTCATCACACTACTTACAGTATGGACTCTTTGAATAAAGCATATTTTCATTTAGTTCCAGCAGAAAGAGTTTTAAGGCAGTTGGGTTTTTTTTCTTTCAAAGACATTTTTTAAATTCAAACCCGTCTCTTACCATCACTGCAGGAATCACCACGGCATTCAGAGGCTTGTCATTGACAAAAGTATCTTTAACTAGCATATATATTCTTTCAGCTTCAGAAAAACATGAAATCTGGAGTACAACAGCACCTGTAAAGAGGCATCAGAACTACTTTTTATATTTTCTATTATTATTAGAAAATAGGTGTCATATTACAGCAAAAGTTTACTCAGTTTACTGAGGACATGATTCAGCAAAACTGATTCTGCAGTTGTTTCTTACCAGTTGAATTGTGTTTTTAAACCTTCCTTCCTACCCTCAAACACACTTCAGATTTTTGTTAAAGCAAAGCAACTTCAAGACAAGAACTGCAGCACAGAACTGATGCATATTCAAAGATTTCCTTTAAGCTTCAGGGGTAGGGCCTATTGGCATACTCTTTATCATAACTAACATTCTGTTCTCATCATGTACAAGTGACAGAGGTATCAGGTTTAATTTTGTATCCGATTACTAAAAATCCATTAGTTCAGTATATTAACAATATCTCAGTAAGAATTACTGCAAGCAAATATTGGGCTGATAATAAAGTTTAGATCTTTATGTTGGCTTAGGTTCTGAATGGAGAAGTTGGGGAAGAAGGGAAGACAAAAGAGAAAAACAAAATAAACATCGACAAGTTAGTATAAAGTAAGATACTTGGTGAGGAGGAAAACAGGGCAAAACAACACAAAAATGCATGGACAGTATATGAGAGGTAAGTTGGTAACAGAACCCGTCTGCAACAAAAAGGGAGAGTTAAGAAGTTATGAGAACCACAAAAATACAAACATAAGAAGAAAATAGCAGTAAAAGTCACATACAAGCAGAAACATCTAAAAAGCACATGAATATAAATTTGGTCTAATGCTGTGACATGGGAAGAGTATCACAAAAGTCAGCATTCTCCACTGACAAATAGGGAAAGCAGAAGGTACATCTGAAAGCTTTACAGCTTTTCCTCTGAAAAAATCAAAATCAATCAGTATCAATTAATCATGTAGAGATAGCAAAAACACAAAGGAAGCATACATCACTCTTCAAAACCATGCTATAGAAAGATCCATTTAGCAGATATGTGGAAGTTAAGCCTGCCAAAGGATGTGAAACATCTCAACTACAGACACCTAAACATACAGAAGAGAAAACTCCACACTTAATTTTTACCAAATGCAGATCTCCACTGCACTAAAGCTGCCCAGAGCCACTGCTGCTCCAGCTTTCAGAAGCCTCATGGCTTCTCCAACCTTGCTGAAATAAAATTCATACAGCAAAAGCAAAGAAACAGCTCAAAGGATGAATGCAGATAGGAATGCATTTATTTTCTTCAACTTTCAGTCACTGAACTCTAGCTCTTAATGCTGCTAGGAAACCGTGACTATGAAATAGTCTCACTGAGTCCAAAAGCAGTACCAAATTTTAGTAGTCTCGAAGTCAAAGAGAAAACATGTGAAGGATTTTTAACAGTTCTGTGGCGTTAGATTACGCAGTTGAAGTGCAACTTCAAAACTCATTTTAATGATGAAATATTACCACCTTTTGGTACTAAAGGCAGAAAGCCAACCTTTTAACTTTTTTTAATAAGGTAACACTAGTCCACTGCTCTTCATAAATACAATGTGTTACATTTTACCTGAAGGGTTTTTTGCTTATGCAGTAAGACTAACATACTCTGAGCTTCCAGCCTCTACTGTTAGGTTGCAGTTTTGAACACAGACATTGTTTGCAGGACTAAAAATTTTAATGCTTACCTTGTGCTTGATAAACATGACTCACAGATACTACATTTGCTGCAAAGGGTAAAAATATAAACACATAAAACCTTGGGTACATTTAGAGTAAATATTTAAAGTATTTTTAAAAGTTACATAAATATAATATAAATAAATATTAAAAGTTATACAAATATAGGGAGAACCTCCAGCTAAAACTTTCCCTCTTAAGTTTACTTTGCAAGTAAGAAAAGCTAAACTGATTTTCATAAAAGGTGACTAAGAATTCTTTGTGGCATTTAAAGTTTAATTCCTCTTGAAGTGACAAAAGATTGGGAAAAATGCGTTGTTTCCTGCAACAAAAAGCATGACACATTCCTGACATTGTTTATACAGAGTATTGGTTGAAGCAATATTATGAAAATTCAATTACACTTCTTTGAAAAAGAAAAAGAAATTCTTTTCTCTGAGTGTTTGTCCATATGTGTGTGCACACACTGCTCATACTTCTCCATGACAGCGCACAGAGCTCATGAATAACATGGAGAACAGCCCAGCCAAAAAGTGTCAGAAGTTAAAAAAGGCAAGGGACATTCTGCACGTGGTTTAAGGTATGTATAGTTCTTCTAAAGAGTGATGCTTTTTCACACACACATACAAAATAAAAGTTGTAGTCATATATAACTCAAGCAACATAATAATTATTCTGTAAATAACGAGCTATCACATCTCTCCTGCAATTGTGAGTATGTTAAAATGATTAAAAAAGCCCATGTGAGAGTAAAAGGCAGAATATTTTAAAATAAGGTCAGGAAAAGTTAAATTATAAGAAAAATGAGCAATTGATGCTACTACATTTTGTTCTGTACAAGTCAGTGTGTCTGAAAATGCACCTGTTTACTTACTTTTGATAGCTAATTCTTCCTTAAGAATATTTGAGTATTCTTCAGGGGAAAGCTGAGGTGGAAGGCCACCAACAAATAAATTTACTTGTACAATGGATTTGCTGTTTTCCACAATGTAAAATCTTGTTTGATTCATCTGACGTATTGAAGTCTACCAAAATAAAGGAAAATAAATGACGTGACATTTGGCAAAAAGATACTGTGAAGCATAATCCAAAATAGTTCTGCACTTAGCAATCATGTCCTCTATGCCTAGAGAATGTCAGAAGCAAAAACAAACTTACGAACTTCAGTTCAAGCACTTAGCTTCTCTACTCTTGAGCCTGCTTAGGGGATAATCAATTACTCACTTTTTCTGTAAGAAAGGGGACTCTGTACTTGTTATTAATTAAAAAAAACAAAAGATCAGGTTTCTTTCTCAGATTTACCTTTCTTATGTCCTTGAGTCTGTTAAGAATCAGTTCCTGATTGTCCAAGACCATACGCTGAACTGGAGAGGGCAAGACCATCAGTCATGTTAGAAAGCATGTGAATTATTATCAGGCTCAATTACACAAAAACAGTAAGAAAAAGTTTAGGGAAAAAGTGCAGCGCTGCATACAACTAATTTTATCATAAAGGATCATGCAGACCTGAGCAACTTACTATCTAACAGAAAAAACACATAGGTGCTTGGAATAGTCTGCCTTCTTTCACAGTTCATGAACACCACACTCCTTTAAAAAAAGGCAGAAACAGCCTGAACCCACTCAAAAGACAAGAAGTACTTTGGTAACAATCTGTTTGACAGAAGACTTTAAAACTATATTCCCTAACAAGTACAGTAATAACCAACTTCTGTTTTTTATCAAAATATTAAAACAATTCTAACAACTTCCAGTTAAAGTAAGATTGCAAATCATGCTTTAAAACAGAGCACCAGAAACCAGGCAAAGTTATGACATTCACAAAGCTACAATAACCTTATAAAACAACTTCCCAATAATGCTCACAAATACAACAAAGCATTGAGATAGTATTTGAACTACAAAGATATTTAGTCAGCTGTGGTCAGAGCATTAGACTACTTCAATATCTTTATTTATTTCTCCATTCAGCCTTACAAAGACTGAAGCACAAAGGGATGTCAACTTGGAGAACACCAGCCCAGCTCCTGCAGGATCACAAAACACTTGAGCAATGCTAGGACTGCAGATTTCTGTTCTTCCTAACACACAAACATATTACTTGGACTGTCTTAGGACTCAAACTTACTCTTCCGTGGGGGTTGTGTCAGGGGGAAAGAAGACAGAGGAAGGGAGCCATTTGAACTTTAGAATTAATCTTTAATAAATAACTGCAATTAAGAAAATTCTGTCTGTTAAACATAGCTCCCCAAAACAGGGCAAAAGTGCCAATATCCACCAGAAACCACAAATGAGATTTTACGTAATAATGAAGGGGAACCTTATTCCCACAGGACATACAAGACTGAAAAGAACCAGCATCACTCCTGATTAAGTATTTTAACATCATCATGAAGTTTCATTTGTGTTTTTTATTGTCAAAAATGAACTGTGACTGTGTTTGAATGGGGAAAAAACCCACAGAGATCAGATGTGCCTTTGGCCAATGCTCCTTCACTTACCTTGCCTACTGCCCATAAGCACTTCCACCAGTTTGAAATTCTGGAAGCACTCCATCTGCCA
Source organism: Aleadryas rufinucha (assembly GCA_013397815.1). Classification (NCBI taxonomy): domain Eukaryota; kingdom Metazoa; phylum Chordata; class Aves; order Passeriformes; genus Aleadryas; species Aleadryas rufinucha. The sequence goes on along the minus strand of VZTH01003342.1, from coordinate 11,376 downwards.
AAAGATACAGTATGTAAATGCAGCTTCTGAATGACATAATTTTGCCAGATGTTTACATTATTGTGTTATATACTGTACACAGTGTATAACAGAGCATGGAAAATTAAACATTTGAAAAAAATTAAATATTCTTAAATCAACCATGATGTTCTTCCTCTAACCAACTCCTTCCAACACAGGAATAATCTTCATTTTACACACTCATGGCATCATGCGACCATGCTCCTAAAAACATTGGCATCCTCACAGCCACATTGTGAATGGGCCCCTGTATAGCATGGTTAATCCCATTCCTGATTCAGCAATGAACAGCTCATCTGGGGTATTTCCTGAACGTTCTTCCAAAGAAAGCATGCAGGACTGGGAATGAGCCTGCTCTTTGAGAAGACGGCCCAGGAACCAGCTTGACAAAAGCAGGCTGACCACTCCCCATCTCCTCAGACACTCCACAGGCACTGATGGAACAAAACCCTCTTCACATGTGCCACAGTCTCTTCTCCAAGCTACTGCCAGGAACCACTTGAGTCCCTTGCAGCTGGACCAGAAGAGCTGGCACAGCCAAGAGCTGAACTATTTATGACAATGACTGAAACGCTGCAAACATATGACACTCAAGATTGAGGAAGGGTCTTAAGTTTCAGCCTTCAGACTCAAGAGACAAATGATCTTGTTTTACATGACATGAATAAGAGCCTCAACTGCCTACATGTGCTTTGCCTGATACTTGATGAAAGCAACTTGGAGAGCATCTTCAGCACAGGCAACTTCTGGATATTAAAAAGATATTTCCTGTATGTGCATGTTTATACAGAGAAACTAGCAGAGCATTTAAAAATTATCACTACTGGAGAAATTGCAACTCAGCCAAAGAATTAAGTCTCTTACAGCATATCGCTAGCTTCCCAAATACAGAGATGTGAAGATCTTTCCCTAAAAGAATTTCCAGTTACACTGTTTGACTGTTGCTTTTTTTTAGATGGGACAAAACTTTGGACATGGTTATTTCAATTTTTGTCAAAAGGTCCACAGCACTTGAGGAAATGGACTGACAACAAATCCTGAAAGCATCCTATAGCCAAAACAAGCTGCATGCTTTACACAGTGGATACACCTAGACAGATCTATGATTATCACTTACTGCAGATAGCTAGTCATATGCATGTTCCTATGTACCCTGTAAATAACCCCAAAGGGCAGCAGTCACCCTCTGCGAGCATGGCTGTGCCCGGGAGCAGTGGAACTGTGCTGATTTCTTGGTGTGCTCACAAGCCCCAGGTGCAGAATAAAATGCACACGCTACAGCTTTGTGTCTCCACACTGGTGTGGTCAGGCCTGCCAATGGCTTGGCATGCTAGCAAAGTCTACTAACATGTTTCCTGAAAGTCATGTTGTTTTGGAACCAACCCTAAGAAGGACACACAGACTGAAAAGAGATCATCTTCCAAGGAAAGCATGTACATCTACAAGATTACAAGAGGTATCTAGTAATTCCCAATGATGTGGGAAGAAATGCAGTCAGTAAAGAACATGGGTACTGTTTCAGCCTTGAGTCCTTCCTTGCAGTCCTTGGGGGCTACAGAGATGCTGCTTGCCACTGTAGGAAGAAAATTTCTGCAGTGCTCTCTAAAGTTTTTATAAATTGTCTGTATGAAGGAATCAAATGCACTGAGCGTTTCCTGACAATACTAAGCTAGGAGGAACTGTGGACTCCCTCAAGGGTAGGGGACCCTTACGAGGAGATCTGGATGAGCTAGAGAGCTGGGCAATCACCAACCATTTGAAATCTAGCAAGAGCTCAATGGCAAGTTGAACATGAATCAGCAGTGCCCTGGCAGCCAGGAGGGCCACCTGTGTCCTGGGGGGCATCAGGCACAGCATCACCAGCTGGGCAAGGGAGGGGATTGTCCCGCTCTGCTCTGCACTGGGGCGGTCTCACCTCAAGTGCTGGGGGCAGGTCTGGGTGCCACAGTATAAGATGGACATCAACCCATGTGAGTGCGTCCAGAGCAGAGTGACTGAGATGATGAGCCAGTCTCAAGGTCAAGACTTGGAAGGACCTCTCTGAGGTCACTTGGTTTGTTCACCCTGGAGAAGAGGAGGATGAGGAGTGACCTCATCACGGTCAACAGCTTCCTCAAGGCAGGGAGTGAAGGGAAAGGTGCCAATCCCCTCTCTCTGGTGACCAGAGATAGGACCCAAGGAAAAGAGAATGAAGCTGCATTAAGGGGAGTTCAAATTTAGGAAAAGGTTCTTCACTGAAAGGGTGGCTGGTCACTAGAATAGGATCCGTAGGAAAGTGTTCATGGCACCAAGTCTGTGAGAGCTGGTGTCTGGACAATGCTGTTAGTCATACACTTTACTTTTAGGAAATTCTACAGGGAGCAAGAAGTTGGACTCAGTGATCTTTATGGGTCCTCTCCAATTTGAAATATACTGTGATTTTATAATTTCCTTCAGAGCATCATAAAGAATTAGGAGACAAGCATGATCATCCTAACAGTGATTGCCAGTTTTCCAACGAGGTAAAATTAGCGGAGTAGCTACATACGTAAGTGTGTTCTAAATATTTCAAGACATAAATAACCAGTAAAAATATGCTGCACCCTAAGAATCATGGTGTTCATGTAAATCTGCAAGTAAATCTGCTTGATCCAGAAACACTGACGGTACCTTCCAGTACAGAGTACCCACGCCCACTTACCCTGAAGATTGGATTAACTTTGAGCAGCATGCCCATCACAAAAGATCAGCCACCAAATGCTAACAACATTTACATTAACTGCGAATTAAGGGACTGCAATTTTTCTGAAGAGAAAAGTCTATACTTCGGGGTCACTCAGGTGGTATATGGCCGTGTTTAGGATCTTTCACTTACCTGCCTTCCAAGTAATGGGAGCACGTCTTTGATCACAGTCTGCACAGTGCCACCCTTATTTACTCGTAGAGAAACATATGCCATTCCCACCCTAAGGAGAAAAATACTTATTTTAGGACAATCATTTGACCTATCCTGTGCATACCTTTTTTAACTAAGCATAAAATTTTCTCTGGAGGTACGCACATATTTGAATTAGTTGGAGAAAGCTGTTCACTGAGGCTCATGGCAGATGTGATATCAGCGCCACAGACAAGAAAACACTTTTATCACAAGGAACTGCTAATTACAATTGTAGCACTGCAGATTAGCTTCTTCCTAATCACAAAGATAACCTGGAAGTCTTTCATAAAACTTGGCAATGCAGTTGCAACACCAAAATGAGCACATGGTTAAATTTCATCCCACAGGTCTTCAGAAATTAGTAGGTCAACAGACCATTTTGTTTCCACTATAAATATGCTTAAAATTCATATTGTCTCAGTGGTAAATATGGGGGGTGGTTTATTTATTTTCTTCCTCCTCATCTCACATGGGAAGTTATACTCTAGTTCTTCCTACTTCACATTTCTTAAAAAAAATCCATCAATTTTTCAAGTAATGTGTATGTCATCATTTGTTTACAGATGTAGTTAATGTAAAGTTGCATATTTCTCACCAAACACATGACAATAGAACTGCACAAGTTGCACAGTACATTCCACGCATGTAAAGAAACCCAAGAGTTTCCAGGCATGGAAATGAATGTTATGCATACTACCCACTCAGAAAAATGAACAGAAGAATCTCAAAATACAGAAAAAGAAACTACATTCTCTATTAGAGTTCTGCAGCTTCAATAACTAAAACAAACAGGGCTAGACTAGAGAGGACAAACATAGCCAAGCAGAATAACCTTGTGATCAAGAAGGAAAATACTCACTTTAGCCAGGCAGGATAAATTCTGATCACTTCCTCGTCCTTTGGTTTGGCTCTGATGATCCAAGCTTCAGGAACAGATTCTCGGAATACTGAGCCCAAGTTGCTGTCCTCTGCAGCATCATTCCTGTTGATAACATCCTCAGAGAGCAGCACCTGCTGTGTAAAGGTCTGAAGCTCATACTCCTGCTGGTCATCATTTATGTAGTATGCCCTCAAAGCAGCCTCCTAAAACACAGCAAGATAAATAACATTTACTTGAAAAGATACAATTAATACCTATACAGCCACAGACATTATAAATACCTGATTTATGAAATGAACCTTTAATGCACGTTCTAACCTCAGAGCAGTGGATACATAGCAATGGCAAAAAAAACCCCCAAAACAAGAAGTTTGAAAACAAATTTTAGTGAACATGAAAGAAGAAAACATGAGATACCAATGTATTTGAACACAATCCACAGTATTTTTGGCAAGTGATAGTCATTTTAAGACCAGATGTAAAAATTCAGGTCCAATAAATCTACACTCACGCACGTAAAATTTACTCCACAAGGAAAATGGTAAATAACCCTTGATTGTACCCAACTCTGCCTACTCAGTCTTCTTGCACTAAGGGGATGCTAAAATTTAGTGAGCTTCTCAGCCACAAGGCTGCCCTAAGCCCACACACCTGTGAAGAGGAAAGGGAAGGGCTGTCCTTGCAAGATGCACACAGTTACAGGAATTTTACATCCATTATAGGCCCATGCCTCCAGCACCTCTGCTAACACAGATGCTGCAGTCACTACAGCTCACTTATGAGAACTTGTATTCATCTTCCCTAGTATTAAAAGCACCAGCCTGGTAAAAAGTGCTTGAAAGGCCAGTAGCACTCCTAAATAAAAGTGTTTTCAATCCTGTACATAGTTTTTCTTAAAGATCTTTGACATGCTGAACACTACAAACCATTTTCAAAACCCCTGTTGATTTTGAGCACAGTATCAAGATAAAAATTCTAATGATCTTTAGCTTTGAATTGTCAAAATTCTCATGTAATACATTCTTCAGAGTTCTCTGCCAAGTCTGTTATGACTCTGAGACCTCACCATGCTCAATTCTATTGTGCACCACCCTATTCCCACTCCAGGATTTCTCCCTCACAGTGTGGGGTCTCTGCCTATCCCAGTAAATAAAGATCTGTACAGCATACTTGATTTAGTACTAAGTAATTTTTCCACCCCAGATGGAGCACTGGAAAAGCTAGGGAGTGGCCAGTATGTGATCAATAATGCATTACTTTCACAGCCACGGGGTGGAGATAACTATAGCAAGCTTTGGTGTTCAAAGCTGATTAACTGAAGTGCAGTATTGGTGGCTGTCCAGGATAAATATCAAACCACTACTACAGAAAAGGAGCAATATCTAAGGAGCTGGTTATCCTGTATTGCTTGTATCAGCAAATCAGGCTTCAGAGTCACACAGGGAAGCAGAATGACTCCTTAACATGTGATACTGTGGTCACTATTATGCTACAGATATGAAAGCCACCATTTCTTCAGATACTCTAAAGTAAGACCACTACAAGAAGAAGTCAGATTACATTGTAATATTATAGCCCATTTACAGATTTTTGTTGTTGCTGAGTTACATTTCTAAAACATAGCTTTTTACTACTGTAATATGAAATTACATGTATCATACTGGAAAATTGACCCTCGTCGGGTATCTTACCACAACTTCTTCATTTTTTGCAATCCTTGGAACTGAAATTAGTCGAAATTGATTGCGTTTCACTGCATCATTCCCATCAAATATCTTCAGTGTTTGTTTACCTGAATGGAAACAATTGCATTTCATTAACACACACCTTGAATCAGAAAGCTACCCAAATAGGAAGGGTGTAATGTAACTGCTAAGCACCTGCTTTTAAACCACTGAAATGTTTCTTCATGGAAACATTCCTTCGCACAGGACAAGTTTTGAGGCTGAATATTTTAATTTTTGTTTAGTAACTGTTCATTTAAAACAGGGGTGCATTCAGAGAGGAAAGAAGGATGAGTAAGCACAGTTTTATCCTGGCTTTTGATATAACTGTTATAACCATATGTTGTATGTTATCACTTCTTCATCCTCAGCATTCAAGACTGCATTTATTATTGACAAGTTGAACAACTTGAAGACCAAGACAAAGTGCCATCCCCTTCAGAACAGCTCCCAGAGCACTGCCAATTCTGAGAATGTGCTTCTAAAGAAAGTCCTTAAAATAGCTGGTTAAGTGTACAGGCAACGGGAGGAAAATACAGGGACAGCAGAAAAATTAAAAGAAAGAAGGTACAGTAAATGAAGACCTTCAGCCTTTTGCTGTGTTTCACTTCACTAAAACCTTATCAAGTCCATGCTCAAACTGTTGCCCAGACATCTGTGAAAGGGTGAAGAGTGAAGGATTTCAGGTTCACCTTTCACCAAGATGGGTTATGACTCAGGTACAGGCTGCTGTATGACAAAGTCTCTGTCTTAAGCAACTATTTTAAGAGTAATAGCAAAGCACAACTGAATTCTCATAGAACAGGCAAGTTTTGAGACCTTTTAGGAACAAGTTAATATTACCAGTCCATTATATGTGTCCTTACTGCCTCTGGAAAGGAAACCAAGTTAATCCAGACCAAAAATGAGATTCTATGAAGACAGACCTTTTGTCCTCTCCTGATCACATCTTTATGAAGACACCTGATGAGCTGCTCAGCTTTGCAGGGTCTTGCAGGTACTCCCCAGAGAGCTGATGCTTTACAGCAGACATAACTATTCTTCACTGACAGAATATGCCCTTTTTACTGCAGTGTTGGACTGAACTATTACCAAAAGTCACCCATTGTATAGCACAGTGTTACAGAGTCTGATCTCACAATAAATCTGTACACCTGCATTCATCAGCAAGCAGTACAATCACTAGAAGCTATCATTTGCAATTCTTGAAATGTTAGAAATATTCAGTGAAAGCCACACACACCAGCTGTAATGCCCACACAACTGGTTAATCATGCAGTCTGTTAACACACATTGTAAAGGAGATAATGTCACATGATGGAGTCTACTTCCATGCTTCCCTCACAGCTTGGAAATACTTTGTAGTACAGAACAAAATACTGAAAGCCTTTTGCTCTCAAATAATATCAGGATTTAGGTTCAATGAAACACATTAGCAAATTGCCATTAACCACAGAAGGATTAAAAAGGAGAACTGGAACTAGAGGAAGAAAACCATTAACCACCTCTAACTGATGACTGAAAAAAAGCAAGCAAGAATCCAGGCAGAAATGTGCATCACTGGGTATCTCAATGCTGCAGTGACAGATTATGAGGAAAGACTGCAGTGTATAAACACTTAGCAAGGAGACTTCAGTGTTAGCTTTCTTGAACCACCTGAAACTAAATATGTTGTGTCTAATCCACCTATTTCTGCTTCACTGTACATTCTTCAGGTTCAATCAAAAGCAGACACCACAGAACCAAAGGATTATCTAATACTTATGTGTGAAAGCAGTCTTTTAAAAATGAGATTCTAACCCTCAAAGAAAAATCATGATACCTTAATTGATCTTTATTTCTCCTTATTCTGAGATGTGAGCTACACTTGGACTTCTTTTTCAGTTTAGACTTATCCACTTCTTAAAGATTTTTCTTCATTATCAATTCCACTGGTCATGGCACAATGTGTGTGCAAGGACGTTCTCATTACGTAACATGAAGACCTCACTGCACAGCAAAGCAGTCCCCAGTACAGCCTCCCATCCTACTCCAAAGTCATCCTAGTCTCTCTGGGACAAAACTGGCTATGTTGACCGGTCTAGTGAAAGGTGTCCCCACCCATGTCAGGGGGATTGGGACTAGATGATCTTTAAGGTCCTTCTAACTCAAACCATTCTACAACTCTATGATGATATTCAAAACCTTACTGAACATGAAAAACTGCTCTGAGTGACCTTGCTTGAGCAGAAGGTTGTCCTAGATAATATCCATACTGCCCTCAACCTCAGCCATGCTGTTACCCTTCGGAGGGAAGCCTGTGTAACAGATCCACGTACAAAAAAACCCAGACAGACAGAAACAGAATAAATAAAATCACAGAATCATAAAATAGTTTGGGTTGGAAGGGGCCTTCAAGGATCATGGAGTACAAGAATCCTGACATGGACATCTTTCCCAAGATCAGGCTACTCAGACCCACACCCAACCTGGCATGATACATTGTGACTTTTCAATTATTTTTGTTGATATGAAAAGTAGAATTACCAAGGATTTTCAGTTTTCCAATTATCATAGTGGCTGTGTCTGTTGTCAATTTCTTTTTAGTCACAATATAAGGAAGATTTAAATATCACCAACTCTTGCTTCTGAAGCACCCTTGAAACTCAGCAACCATTGCATTGAGACTACAGCACACATCAGAAAGTGACCTACTCCTTTAAATTCTGCTGGATTTATCTCAGAAGGAGTAGAAATCTTTTAGGAACAGATTTCTGTCAGAGTGATCTCCATGGTAACTATAGCACAGACAAACTTTAACCAAAAGACACACTGTGTCCTGCGTGACCTTCTTTAGAGCTAGCACAACTTGAGAAAAAAGCGAACGCTTGTCACTGACAGCACAGCTGACGTTCTGAGCATGAACTTTCATAACGCTATCAAAATCTCTGCTGTTTTCTCTAGCCATCCAGAGAGTAGACAACCATCTGAGAATAAAAACATTCATCCAAGTTCTAGTACTTGTTTTCATTTGAAGGGCCTTTGTACTCTGCTCTTATGAAATACTAGCTGGCCTAAGAGAATCCTTAGCAATTGTAACTGGAGAATTTTTTATGAGCTCTTCATGTCTTAAGAACAGTCAAAGAACAGTTGGATTGACTCTCAAAATAAACTGGTTTACAAGAAGAAGTTTAGATCTACAGACCAGTAGTAATGTCCTAAGCTCAAGCATATTTCTTAGTTAAATAAACATAATGCTGCTAATCTAGTATCCATCACACAAAAAACCTCCTCAACCTTATCAGTGAAAAATCACATTTAACTTCATCACTGTCCTCCTCATAGGGGACACTTTTACTGCAACCCAGTGAAAAATGGCTTGCTTGCACATGAGCTTCTGGAAGGCCATTAACAAAAGAACAAACAGCGACATACTGGAATTAGTCACCCAGAAATTTATTTCTCCACTGATTCAGGAGTACATCCAACACATGTAAGTTAAGAGGTGTCTTATGCCAGTCTGATTTGTCAAACTAGCCTTGGCAAGAAGCTCAACTATAACCACTTATGAAGTTAGATAAAGCTCTTCCTTCCACCTGTTCCAATTTTCAAATACTAGAAAATTATCCAGTTACAGAAGTGAAGTCTACATACCCCTATTTAGTATATCTATATAAACCCCCTTGCTAATATGCAACAGATGCACTTATCAAATTGCGGTATTTAAAGGAGTTACTGCCTGTTTTGTAATACTGGCACCGTGCTGCTAAATCTCTTTTAATCTTTTCCTGTTGGATCAGAGTACACAGTATCAGGACTTTCTCCTGAAAAACACTTTTTTTTTTTTTTTTTTTCTTACGATGGGATACTGAACTGAAAATAACCCGTTATTCATGCTTACCCTTTTCAAGGGGAAAATAACTACAAAAGGTTAACTCCAGGCATAATTTACCAAATTGTGGAATTTGATTTCAGAGGCTAAGATACCAAGTTTTCCTGGGAAAGGGATAAAACAGCATTGGATGAGTCCAAAGTTCATGTTCCCTTTGACTTCCAAATCCCCACAGACAGGAAGGACATGGCTTCTGAAAAGACTTACATGTGGCTTGTGACTGAGAGAGGAAAATTATGCAGTCCTGAATACTTTTGCCACTTAAGAAAGCTAACAGCCTATCTTCAGTGTATTTGTGAAAATCAGTCTTAAAAGACTTAATTCTAGCAACATAGCTTACCAAGAACCATTCTTCCTCCAAAAACCTGTGTTATTTACATGCTTTATACTCTCCTTCTCTACTGCTACTTCGTATTACAACAGTCGGGACTATCAAATTTTGGTTTATTTCAGTATTAGGACTCATAACCTACAAGATGGCATTTATATATGTAAGAATTACGTATTTTTCCTTCTATTGCCCTTGAAGAGAGCCTTGGGTCTATCTAATACAAAACCATTTAATCTCTTACTCAGCAGATGAACAGCAACCTGAGCAGGGTAAAACAGAGGCTGTGGAAGGACATGCTGTGAAACCTGTTTGCTAACAGCACTGCAGCCCCCATTTCTCTGACAGACAGATTCCTCTAAAACCTACTCCAGAATGGGTTTTCTTTGATTTCTGAATTTTGTCCTGCAGAAGATGGACGCATGCTGAATCAGACAGTTCACTTGCAGCCAGTGAGAGACACTCACAGGGCAGATAGAGTCTTTTTCCAAATCTGCTTGTATGTCTGTTACATCTATCAAGTCAGAAACTGTACGTTAATACATTACGTTAATACAAATACGTTAATTTTATGCTTTTGATTTCAGTACCTTGGTAGGCTAAATACAGTGGTTGATTTAACACATTTAGGCTACCAATATTAAGACGTAGGTCTTCTAACTTTACACTTCACTCAACAAGCCCATTACAATAGCAAAGAAACAAAAGTCAATGTGGACTACTAATTCAAATCTTCTTCCAATACTAAACTACAGACTTTGTATCTTTTTTGATTTCTTTCCTATGGAAAAAGTGTGTCTTTCCACATCAATATTATTCAATTTGTTCTGAATTCTTTTCACTGTTTTTAAAAATATGTACCCCTAAAACCTAGAGAGCTGGAATTAAGAAAAGCTAAATATTCTGGAATGTAATTGAGTTCAGACACTCCTGAGGCAGAGCACAGTAACATCCCAAAAGATGTGGCAGATCTACTGAATCAACACACAGAAGCAGTGAGCAGCTCCTTCTTGACCCATGTTACACAAATGGTGTTATCTAGAGACAGATGAAAGTGATACAGCCCCCTACAACCGTGTCACTGTCGTGTTAAATTCAATAGGTTATGACTCCCCACACACAGAGAGGCACAACAGCTCAACAGTTGGCAGGTGAACCTCAGTAACTTCATCAGGTAGGTTATCAGAGAAGACACATCCTGAGCTGACACAAGATCATCAATCCCATGGTCTGGGAGTGGCACACAGCAGATGAGGCCACAGGGGAAGTTCTGTGGGACACCTCACTGACCAAGGAGGTCTCTCAGATTGCGGGGATATATGAGATGCATGTGAAAAGCATTCTGGGGTGGTACAAGAGTTGTTAGGGGAACTTTAGGGGAGGAATCAAAGGGAGAGATCAAGGCGGTTTGGGGAAGAACTAGTATGGGAAAATAGAGGGATAAGGAGACAAAGGAACCTGGTCACATTTAAAGCTGCTGGTTGATAATGCATGGCCATGCCCTGGACCTCATCACCACGGTCTTATCAGTAAATGCTATTTCTGACACTTTTTGTAAGTGTGGTTTTAGCTGAGCTTCTAAATCACAGCAAAGTTACTGTGCTCTACACTGCCCTATTGTCCTAGGTTACAGTG
>VZTH01003339.1:2490-15582 GCA_013397815.1 Aleadryas rufinucha | reverse complement strand
CAAACCATTCTGTGACTCTATGAGTCTATTACTGATATTTCTCTGACTTTTCACAGAGAAAAGCGGTACCTAAACTCATTTGTCATAAAGTTCACAATGAAAACCAAAAAAATTTTGAAATGTCACTGGCAAGCAGAAGAAAGTCAATGTAAGTGTTTCTTTTGAGAAAGAAGTTCAATTTTCATAAATGCCAGATCTTAATCCACTATTAAATGGGAAGAAAGAACATTTCAGTGTTTTCCCCTTCGCAGGATAAGGTAGTTGTGCACTTCCAGCCTATTCTACAACTCCCTAAAACTCTAAAAGTCCAAAACATTCCCCGTAACTCTGTTAAGAAAACTGTTCTAAACCAGGTGAGTTCATTTTGATGCTGGGAAATAAATGTTGCATCTGCTCCTACCGTATTTTAAGGTACAGGTTTTCACAATAACTCTCTTTCAAGCGGTAATCAATTAATTTTCATAATTTGCAGGGCATGAGTCCAGTCAGAGGCCCTCCCAGCAGAGGGATAAGCCAGGCAGCAGGGCCTCAAATGGAAGGGAGACCTGTAGGTGTTGGGATGGACCTCAGCCGTGGTCCTGGAAGAGGATTTAGGAGCAGCCAGGGAAAAAGGAGGCTAAAGGGAGCGATGCATTTGAGTCGTGTGGCAGTCAGTGCCCACAAACCTGTAGGAAGAGCTGAGTCTGCTCGTTCCCGCTGGAAGAGAGCAAAGATATTCCCGATGATCCTGCAGAAAGTGAAGGGTAGGAAAGATTCCAGCTACGCCAAGCTGCTGTCGGCTCGCCAAGCGGACGGGGACAAACCCATGGTGATCAGAGGAAGCTACTTCCAGAAATCCACGGATGACAGGCCCTCCATGAGGAAACTAAACCACGTGCTGAAGCGCATCAGCGTCTCCAGGAAATTCCAGGAGGGCCTTGGCAAGGATTTGGTGCGTGGAGAGGAAGGGCCTGAGAAGGATGAAGCCAAGTCGGGAGTCTCGATCAGTATCACGGCAGAGAGTGAGCAGGAGGACAGCGACTACGAGAAGAGGAGGAAGAGGAGGAGGAGGAGGCGCACCTCGGATGAGTCCTCTGAGAAGAGCAGCAGCTCCGGCTCTGAGTCAGAAGACAAAGACTACTTGAAAATAACTCTGGATCAGGACGAGGCCACGGAGAGCACCGTGGACTCGGACGAGGAAACGGGGGATTTGGGGGATTCCGATGACGAGTCTGAATCCAGCTCCAGCAGTGAGTCGGAGGAGGACTCATCAGAAGAGGACGACGATGAGGAAGACTCTGAGAGCGATGAAGATGGCAGCCTGTCCAAGAGCTCATCCACACGGAGCTCCTACAGCAGGACCAGCGAGTCCAGCAGCAGGAGAAGCACAGAAATGTCCAGTGTAAAAAGCAGGTCAGGCAGCTCCCGTGGCAAACGCTCCAGCCAGAAATCCTCAGGCTCCACCACCTCAGGTAACGACAGGGACACGAGCTACAGGAAAACCTCGGGCTCCAGCTACAAGAGCAAAACCTCCTCTGCCAGCGTGGAAATAGAGGACACCATAGAAGAGGTGTCAGAAGAAGAGGAAGAGGAAGAGGAGACGGCAGATAACTCGAACAAGGCGGGTTCTGAAACTGCCAAGGCAAAAGCTGCTGCTGCTGGAGAGGGCAAGGGAGGACAGTCAGCTGTTTCTGGTGAGGACAGCGAGGAGGAAAGTGCAGAGGAGGTTGATCCAGAGGACAGTGACAGGGAGGACACTGCCAGTAAGAATGAATCTTCTTGCCTAGACAGCGAAATCAGCGCGACTTCCAAAGGTACCACAGGGACAAAAAGCTCAGGTAGTGCCACGTCGGGGAAAACCACCACGTCCCCCGGGACTGAGACTCAGAGCTCTGACACCAACAGGAAAGGAGCAAAAACACGGAAAAAGGTGTCCCAGGAAAGCAGCCAGTCCCAGGGTACTGGAATGACGGAGTCGGAGGCCACGGGTGACTCCACCTCCTTTTAAAGAGGAGTGACAGTAGGTGATGGTTTGCAGTGAGGAGTGGCTTTGTTTGCTGTGCCTTCTGTGTGGTCTTTCCTAAGCGATGCTCACGGGCTGGAGACGGCCAAAACGAATGGGCAAAGCTTATTGATCCAGCATTTCAGTGTCCTTGGGAGAGAACTGTGGAAAACCAAACTCATTCCAGCCCTGTGGATAGATATACATGTATATATTAAAAAATTCTATACGTACACATACACACACTATAGATACACTCGATCGTAGATACAGAACGTTTAGTTTTTACGGGGAATTCAAAGTGTCGCCACAGAGAACGGCTTTGGCTGGCGTGGGGCATTGAGGGCGGGCCGCGTCTGGCAGAGGTGAAACAAAGAGCTGGAGGCGAAACAAAGAGCAGGAGGCGAAACAAAGNTTTATTTTATTTTATTTTATTTTATTTTATTTTATTTCATTTTACTTTATTCAAACATCTCTTTGAACTAGATCCATGATCACTCACCTGCCCCTTTGCATCCCCACACAGCACAACGTGGTAGCTGCACACAATGTTTTAAAGGAAATCCCACTTCAAATAAGCAGGAACAGATCCACTGGAATATATCCATGTGAAGAACATTGTCTGTCTTTGCCAGGAACAACAAAATAGGCATTTAAGTAATTGTTACCAAGTGTAACTTCTCAAAAGCTTAAGATTTATCACCTTGCATGATTTTCTTTCTCTAAAAACTGGCTTTTCTCATGTTGCTGTGTGTGTTTTGCAGTGGGGGTTGACTGTGACAGCATCTTAGTGTTTGAATTACTCATTCAAGGAGGGTAATAGCTCTTTTCAGCGTGCTGCAAGGAGGCAATTCTTTTTAAAAGATCAATTATAAGTTATAACAACTAGTGGGGGTTGTGTGCTCACCATAGAGGGATCACTGCTAATACAAAGTCACAGCAGCGTGGCAAATGTTTGCATTAATTCTTTGAAAAAATATGTAAGTTATATAAACCTAAAGTCTGGTTTCTTCACCGCCTTCCCGAGCATCTCCACCGATCCCACCTGCCTGGAACATTCACAAAGCCTTACATGGAGCTGTTCCTTTTTTTAACCAGCCAGTTTTGCCTGAGATTTTCCCTGGTGTATGTCCCAGGATTTTCTCTGCTGGACGTGTGGTGCACACAAAGCAGAGCTGCCCAGTGCATGGAATTCAGAATGCAAGGGAAGAAAACATCCAAGGCCTTCCTAGAATTTACACCTTGGAGTAGTTTCTTAAAAGTATCTCTCACACAGCGGCTTCCTCCTCAGGGCCCTCCAGTTTCTGTGCACATCCCAAGGGGAAAGGTGCAAAATTAATAGAAATTGATGAGAGTTATTAATTAATGAACAGAAGGGGCAGGGAAATGAAGAAACAGCGCTGGTTTGCCCTGACATTTCTCTCTGTCGTCCAACAGTGGGCCAAAAAGAAGAGGATCAAGTTGGTGGTGGACCCGGAGTACGAGACCAGCTCGGCGGGCGAGGAGAGCGCTCCCGACGCCAGCCAGAGGAGCCGGCTGAGCACGCCGGGCGTCCAACCCAGCGTCCAACCCAACGGCAACGGCACCGTCTACATCGCCCAGAACGGCTCCGTGGTGCGCACGCGCCGCGGCTGCCTCGGCAACAGCCTCAAAGCCGCGTCCCCGGCGAGGCTGGGGAAGCAGTTCAAGAGACTGGACAAGCTGGCGGTGACGCACGAGGAGAGCGTCCCGCTGAACACGTTGTCCAAGGGGCCGTGCCCCGGTGACAAAATGAACTCCAGGCCGTGCAGCGTCTCCTTTTCCTCCACTATAGGGGCCGAAAGCGTAGTGACAAAAACCGGGGCGGCCAAACTGAAAAGCACAGACGAGCAGGAGTCGGTTGTTGACCACGAGGATGTCAAGGAGCCCTTGGAGTCGCACAGTGAGCACACACAGTCCGACGAGGAGGAGCTCTGGATGGGCCCTTGGAACAACCTCCACATACCAATGACAAAACTGTGACTTGAGTTGAGTTTTTTATTTTTCATTTTTACTTCGGTTTATAATAAACTGCGCTTTTTATTGTCACCCAGGGGCAGACGTACGGAGTTTGTATGGTGCACATCCGTTGTCCACGACAAACGGCACGCTTTAAAATTCCCAGACAAAATTTGCACTCACATTTGGACCGATCCATTGTCCTCCCCAGTTTTGACAGGTTCCCATCCCACTAAACACTCCTTGGTTTCGATTAATGACTTCTTTTTGGATCTGGAGTTCTTGTTTAATAAACAGTAAACTACTAATAAATGCACAGCCCCCTTTGGTTTAACCCTCCAGACAGTTCTATACCTGCCTGGCTTTGTTGTTCTGTATGGTACTTGTGGCTCTACTGTCTAGATTTGGGAATTGTCTATTTATGTTCAAGATTTATATCCAGAGCTCTGCCTTCTGACCTCAGAGTAATAAATTCACAATAAACCCATCCAAGTCAATGGAGCAAATCCTCGGCTGCTGCTGCAATTTGAGTCCCAATTCCAAAGTCAGAGCAATTTATGCAAACAGTGCCCAGCTGGCAAAGTTACGGAATCAGAGTTCCTGAGATTACAGCACTGCCACTTAGAAAAGTGCAAGAGAAGCTGAAATAAGATAAAAATTGCAAAGAAGAAGGCAATGTGTAGCAATTAATCTTATTCAGAGCTACCTGGCCGTGGTTTGTTCATTTTCTTTTGTAAATTAGCTTGTTCCAATTTTCTTCTCCGGTCCATTTTTCATCTTTTCATCTCTTCCCCCGTCAGTTCTGTTTGCTTCTTTCCACGACCTTTAGGTGCAGTTTTTATGCTCCATCAGTAATTGTCATCCTATGGCTGTGTTCCTCTGGATGATCCACGAGCCTGTGTGAGAGTGGGTGGCACTAAAGAGTAATTAATGGGAAGAGGATGGATCCATTCCCAAGCCCAGCTGGCTGCTGGGTTAAGCAGTGCCATCACCATTCCACTTTGATCACATTCCACTTCGGACACAAACCTGCTGAAAACACAAATGGATCCCCCAGGGAAGAGGAGAAAAAGGGAATGTTTTATGAGGTTAACGTGCACAGATCCAGGAAGGGCAGATGGTCTCAGGACACACACACATGGAGTTGTTTCCAAAATTGTAGTGCTCATTACGTGTGAAATACACGACATAAATTCGGGAACCTGGTTACAGTTCCTGGTTTTACCTCGAAGTTTTGAGTGTGCCGTGTCCCAGCTCGGGCAGGGAGCCGAGATTGTCGCTGTCTGTTGTCACCAACACCCAAAAAAGACAAAGCAAAGTGGTTTTCTCCAACGTGAAGCAGCGAAGGCAAAAAGCAGAACCACGTTCACACGAGGAAAGTGCCCTGTTGTGTTGTGCAAACTTTTGTGGGGTAAGACCAAACCAATTGTGAGAACAGCCTGGATTCCTCTGGAAAGATTGGAAGAACCAGCAGATGCTGGAGTAATTAATTAAGGGATTGGCATCAGCGTTCTCTCCCCGTTGCACAGCTGGGGCCTCACCACGAGGTCGGGGTGAGGACGGGTCTGCTCTGGCAGCGAAAGGACTTTGTGCTGCCGTGGCTGTGTCGGTTTTCCCTTTGCCCAGGGAAATCCCTGGGAATGTTTTGTCTTTGGGAGCTGTCCACGTGTGGTGTCGATGTGACCTCTCTGTCCAATACCTCCTCCTCAAGCTAAGGTTCCTGACCAAATATTCTGAGCAATGGTGCTTGTTTTTAGGCATGAGAAATGCACTGTAGCCTCTCACACGTGAGGAAAAACACAACACCGGGTGTTTCTTCTTCCTAATTCCTTTTTCTTGGCACGTTTGCACTTGGGACCGGAGCTAAAACAGCTGTTTGGAGTTTAGCTGGAGGCTGGACATACAGATGAGACTGATGGAAGAAAGAAAAAAAAAAAAAATCTATTCTTTGAAATAACGAGTAAAATGTTATATTTTAATCCTGTTTAAGACACTGTTGTTATTTCACTGCCTCACTTTTATTGCAAAGTCTCTCACTTCTGTCCTTAATATTCATGTGCTTTTTAGAGGAATGTCTTCTCCCAATTTTCTGAGGGAAAAAGAAGTTGTTTCTTTATTTCCAGAGCAACTACAGCAGCTGTAGCTCTGGGAAGGATGCAGGGGCTGGACGCTGGTGGTCAGTAGTGTTGTCCATGCTTATCCAAAGGAAATCCCTTCCCCACCAGCTCCTTTGTGCTGTCCAGGTGCTCAGAGCTTCTCCCACAACGGATCAGAAATCCCACTTTTTTCAGCAAGGGGGGGACTGTGGTTTCTAAAACTAACTCAGTTTTAGCTAAACTTTCAAAACTGGGAATACTCTGGGGAAATCTTTCTCAGGTGCACAAGATTTGGGGGTTGGAGGGGGGTATTTTTTTTTCTCTTTTCTTTTCTGGGGGTGTCATGCTGTCCATTAATACAGAATTCCAAACTTTGCTTTCTGGGGACGCCATTCCATTAATAACTCCGGATTTTAGGCTGAGAGCAGGCACTGGCAGCCTGAACCAACAGCAGGAACTTCACAGATCGATCCAGCGAAAAAAAAAAATCCCTTTTATTTCCCTCTGGGAAGCGAGGCATTAGCACAGCTTTGGATACAGGGAGCAGAACTCCGGATCTGTGCCTGGGGATGTAATTTACAGCTCTTTAAGCACCGAAATTTGTCAGGCTGAGGCAAGGCACGAGCAGCTTCCCCTGGGTGCCAGAAGCACTCGCTGCCTGGCGGATCAAGGTGCTAATCACCCCTCCTGCCACTGATTTAACTCCTACACTCCTCCAAGCAGCATTTTGTGGCTTAGCACAGCGCCTGCTGCATTTTCAGACCAGGGAAGATCCAAATGAGGAATTTTGGGGCTGTGGAAGGCCAGTGTAATTCCCACTGGGAGGGGACAAGGAAAGCAAGGTGAAAAATGGAATATTTCTATTTTCTCCCTTGTTCAAGTATTTACTACCATAAAGAAAGCCCCACAGATCTATCAGGGACCTGTTGGGAAATAAAATATTAGTATTAAAATATATCTGCATTAATGGTGGGAATCCCTGCAGCCAGGATTTGGAGTGAGGGAAAGGACAGCGTGGTGGTGGTGGGTGACAAGTGTCTGTCTGCTGGCAGAAATGTCCCAGCACAATCCCTCAGCATCCTCCCATCACAGCCTGAATCCTGCCAGAACCTGGAAAACGCTCAGCAAAATGGAAAAGTGATTGGAGGGGGGGAAAAAAAAAGTGATTTTTTAGCAAATGGTGGAAAAACACCCAGTGGGAATGGGCTGGTTTGGGCCAGTGACAGCCACGGAAATGCTTCCTGGGAAATGCCACACATTCCAAGGGAACACAGCTTGACACTTCCAGGAGTCTCCAGGTTCCTTCTGGGTGATGCTCTCCGTGGCTGGGAAGTGGCTTCTCCATTTTCCAGCATTTTACTGCAGGAAATGCCAGGTGGAACTGGGAAGGTTAAAATAAGGGATAATTTCCAGCTGGTGGCTGGGGATAAATGGTTCTCACCCTGTTCTCCTGCACACACTTGCTCACCCCTCAAATGCTGCTGCAGAAATGGTGACTTTAAAACTCACCTGAAGGATGGGGCCACCCAGGGGGACCTGGACCAGCTCCAGAAGGGACCCTCAGGAATCTCAGGGGGTTTAACCAGGCCAGGTGCTGCTGCTGCCCCTGGATCAGGGCAACCCCTGGGATCAATCCAGGGCATGAGCAGCCCTGGGAGAAGGACCTGGGGGTGCTGTGGGTGAGAGCTGGGACCCAGAACCCCCCCGTGCCCTGGGCTGAGCCCCAGCGTGGGCAGCAGGGGAGGGGGGGATTCTGCCCCTCTGCCCCTGGGCTCAGGTGAGAGCCCACCTGCAGAGCTGCCCCAGCCCTGGGGCCCAGCACAGGGAGGAGCTGGAGCTGCTGGAGAGAGCCCAGAGGAGGCTCCAGGATGAGCAGAGGGATGGAGCAGCTCTGCTGGGAGGAAAGGCTGGGAGAGCTGGGATTGTTCAGCCTGGAGAGGAGAAGCTTTGGGGTGACCTCAGTGTGGCCTTCCAGGACCTGAAGGAGCCAACAGGAAGGATGGAGAAAGACTCTTTACAAGGGCTGGAGGGACAGGACACAGGGAATGGCTTCCCAGTGCCAGAGGGCAGGGATGGATGGGATATTGGGAAGGAATTGTTCCCTGGGAGGGTGGGCAGGCCCTGGCACAGGGTGCCCAGAGAAGCTGTGGCTGCCCCTGGATCCCTGGCAGTGTCCAAGGCCAGGCTGGACATCGGGGCTTGGAGCAGCCTGGGACAGTGGAAGGTGTCCCTGCCCATGGCAGGGGTGGCACTGGATGGGCTTTCAGGTCCCTTCTGAGGGAAGCCATTCCATGATTCCATGTTGCTAAGTTACCACTGTTTGCAGTCTGAGGAAGACGTGGAATTATTACAAAGCAGTGATAAACCTCAAGCTTTGATAAGCCCTGAGAACAGTGCAGGTCATCAGGTGAATTTTGGAGGCAGCTGGCTCTCAGAAGCCCATTCGATGAGGACTGTGGAGCTTTGCCTTTTTTCCTTACTTCTGGAAGAAGGGAGTGTCAGTGATTTCCCTGTTCGCACTGAGTGAGCCCAGCTGATCACTGCCTAAAGCTGGAGCTGGAGCTGGATCAAAACTGTAGCAACAACAGGAGCAGGCTCAGGGAATTCACTCAGAGCTGAAAAACCAAGGCTTTGAGGTGGCAGCAGCCAGGACAGCCGGAATGTTGTTTATCTGCCTGGCAGTGATTGTTGCTCTTTACTGGATGAAATTGTATTGATCCTCTCAGGAGTCACCCAGCAGGAGCAGCAACCCTGCAAAATGTGCTTCCAGCCTGGCCTTGGACACTGCCAGGGATCCAGGGGCAGCCACAGCTTCTCTGGGAAATCCATTCCAGGGCGTCCCCACCCTCCCAGGGAACAATTCCTCCCCAATATCCCATCCATCCCCCCTCTCTGGCAGTAGGATTCCCTGTGGAGTTGCTGTGCTTTGCACAGACCTGTGGGGTTTAACCAATATTTGGCTTCCAGGAGGTGCTGGAAGCTTTGCTGGGAAGGGAAAACAGCTGGGAAGTTGTTTGTGCTGGATTCCCAAGTGGATTTGGGGAAGGGAAGTGCCTCTGCAGTGGCTCTTTCGCAGCTCTTTGAAGAGCAAGGGCAAAGTCCTGAGTCAAACTATTAAAATCTTTCCCTTCACCGTCAGAGCTCTGCTGAAATGCCTGAAAAACAGAGAACATCACCTTTTTAGGGCAACAAAGATAAAACTAACCTTTTTTAGTGCTTACCACTCCAGATTTTGTTCTCTGCTCCCAGAAGATTGGGGGCATGGTACCCAACTGAGCGGAATGTGAGAGCAGGCTCGGGGCTGTTCCCAGGGCAGGTGCTCCTGGGAATGCTGCAGAAGTCCAGGCAGAGGTTCTGGGGCAGATTTTTGGGGATCCAGGGATGGGATGCTTCTGGAGAATGGTGCAGAACTGAATGTTGTGATGCTGGAAGGAGGTTTAGTTTTGTTTCAGGAGTTTAGAGAGAATGATGGCACTGAAGTTCAGAGAAGCTCTGCTTTGCCATGGTTATTTTTAGTACCTGAGGAAGAATTTCTTCTCCCCTCAATAAAGGTCACCGAGTAAAATTGTATTAAGGTCAGTATTTAATCTGATGAATTTTGCCCAGGTAGAAAGATGATTATTTTTTAATGTGTTACATTTCAGACATCAGACCTAGACAGCGTCGCTCTCCCAGCATTCACAAAGAGCTGCTTGATTCCAGGTTGTGCTCTCAGAAATGCGGGTGAGAGGCTCTTTTAATGCACAAGGAAAGTGCAGGTTTTAAATATATCAAATATTGAGCAGGCTTTGCTGGGATTTAGCACAGCACAGAGCTAGTCCTGGGGAGAGGGGGCAAACAGAATGCTCAATGCTGATTAATCACCATGGTTTCAATGAGGAACATGAAGGATAAACTCGAAACTTTACCCCATCACCAAGCCAAGAGTCACAAATATTTGTCTCTCCCAGCAGTTTAATTTACTGCTGCATGTTTCTGCCTTGCAGGCTGGAGATGCAGAAATAAATGGGGGCTGAGGATGGGAATACTGAGGAGACATCAGGGCACGGACCTTGAACAGGGACAGCGGGGTGGGAGGGATTGAGAAGGGGAGCACTGATCCCAGGGCTCCCATTCTTGGCTCCAGCACTGCCTCCTCCTTCCTTCTGTCCCAAAAGGTGAGGGAGGGCAGGAGAGGCAGGGCTGTGCCCAGGGATGGGGACACACACAGGTGCCACAGCAGAGGCAGGGCTGTGCCCAGGGATGGGGACACACACGGGTGCCACAGCAGAGGCAGGGCTGTGCCCAGGCATGGGGACACACACGGGTGCCGCTCTGGGCATTGTGCTGCCCTGGCTAATGAAGCTGCCAGGATGACAAATGACAGCCCAGGCTCGTGGAGCAGCCCTGCCCTGGTGTGCCTGGAGGGGATTTGTTCCCTTGCTGCCCTTCCACAGACGCTCCCCATCATCCTGCTCCCCCGGGAATGTGCAGAGAGCGCTTCCTGGGAATGCAAGATGGAAATCCTGGTTACAAGTGGGGTCTGGGTCCAAGGGGGCAGGAGGAAGGAGCAGCCCCCAGGCCCGAGGTGCAGCTCCCACCCAACCCAGAGCACCGCTCCCACTCTGCTGCCGGGGGCAGGCAGCTGAAGAGCTCCCCGTGCCAAGTGACTTTGGGGTAGCAGGGGGCAAAGTGCTCCCCAGATTGGGAGCTCACGGCCACTGGAGCAGCTGCTCCGGTCCTGACACAGCTTTCCAGCCTTCCCAGTCACCTGGGAGCCCTCAAATTAGCACCTGATTGTTAAAGGAAGAGGATAAAAGGAATAGACAGCAGAGCTGCTGGGTTTAGGCAGTGAAATCCCCCCGGGCCACGTCACCTGGATTCCTGTGCTTCCTTCCAGCATGATTTGCCTTTTAGGGATTTAGAGGGAGGGGTGTGGAAATGATTTACCCCTGGATTGTGCCAAACATTCATGCGAGCGCTGCTGGTTCAGCCTCCACGGGAAGCAACACGGGATCACGGAACGCTTGGGGTTGGGAGGGAGGAATATTTGTCCCTAAGGAAAGGAAAACAGCAGGGAAAGTGGGTGAGGGAAAGACGGGAATCAAGGATTCCCAGCATCCTGGCAAGCTCCACCCCCCTCCCAAAGGAATCGCTGCATCCCTAGGGATCTGCAGGGAAACCTGGGGAAGGCTCAGGCCGGAGTTGTGCTTGGGCACTCGGCTGAGCCAGCTGCAGGTGACAGCCTCGGCCACCGCAGCACAAACCCAGCCCGTGAGAAACACATCCAGTGCCTGTTCATGGAATTCTGGGAGACGGCTGGCTTTTAATCGGCCAATTCCCCACCCTTTTCCTCTGTGCCAAAGCAGGAAGCTCCCTCAGGCAGGATTTAAGGGCAGATCTGTCACCTCCAACATTCATGAGTGGCTCCCCCAAGCATCAAGATACCCCAAATATCAAGGCTCTGCCCTTTTTTAGACAAATTTTTACAAACAATCAGCAGAAGGAGGTCTGGAATTTGGAAAAGCTGCCCCACTCAGCCGTGGCAGCTGCACCTTTGCTGTGTTCATGTGATTTATTAGACTTTATTGCCCAAAAATTGTAAAAGTAGAGCATATTTAGAAGTGACCATGGGTGGGGCTTGGAGCAGCCTGGGATAGTGGATGGTGTCCCTGTCCCTGGCAGGGGGTGGGTGAGATGGGCTTTAAGGTCTGTTCCAACCTGAACCATCCTGGGATTCTGGGATTCCCAACCTCCCCTGGCACATCTGCCTGTTTCCCTGAATAGCAGCAGTGTGAATTTAGCTGGTGTTTAATCCCCCTCCATCTTTACAGAAAAGGTTTGGTTTTTATAGAAATGATAAAATAAAAGGTCTGGTCAGGTAGGAGGTCTTGGGGGGATTTTATTTACAGGAGCTCTGTGGGTCTGGACTGAAGAGGAAAATAACCCCCAAACTGAACACGGTTCTCTTTCCTACTCTACATTAGAACAAATGCTGCAGGATTATCTTTTGAAAAAGGTTTGGGAAAGAAGGGTTTCTTTCACAGTCTTGGTTAAAAACACATTTCCAGACTCTTCCTGGCTGAATCTAGGGAAAGGAGTGCTAGTGTAAATCTTACAGGATCACTGAAGTGCCCCAAACCAACCAAGCAAAATGATTTCTTCATAGGTCCTGAGCTGGAAGGAACCCACAAGGATCATTCAGACAGCCCCAAAAATCTCAGATTTTGTTTCTCATTAGCTTGAAATCTCAAAGGCAGCCTGAAAAGAACCAGAAATTTGGAAATTCAAGTTCTTTTCATGAGTGAGTGTTTTATTTACAGGCTGGACCAGGCTTGTTGCACTTGGCAGAGCTCTGTGATCCAAAGCCAGGGATCCTGTGGGAAGCGCTGCAGCACCACAACCCCGCTGTGCCTCCATCACCAGCACTCCCCAGGTGCCTGGTCAGAATTAGCCCAGCAGTAATTAGTTCTCCAGCAGGTGTGAGATACTAATTAGCTCTCCTAAGGCTTGAGGACCTCTATTTTTTAATAATGTTCTCACTACGCTCCTGCTTTCAGGTTTATCTCCTATGGAAACAGCACTGAGTTGGGTGCAGTGTCCACCCGCCTGTCAGGATAATTCAGAATAATTTCTGATCCAAATGTCCAGTTTCATCCAGATTTGAAGGAGGATTCGCAGTCTCCAAATTAATTAATTTTCCACAAGCTGCAGGAAAAGTTACAGCTGGATAGAGGGAAGGGTGAAGGAAAGAGATGCTTCTGTGGCCTCCGAGGAAGAGAATTCAGCTCTTGCCCCTCCAGCTGGCCACAAGCAGATGGGCAGCCAGGTTATTCCATGATTCCTGAAGTGTCCTGAGGATGCCTGATGGCACTGTGGAGTGGGTGGCAGAGGGATGGATGAGGGAAATCTCATCCAGGGGGTGCTGGGGGACACCGAGCTGTCCCTGAGGCAGCAGAGTGTCCTGGGGGTGCTGGGGGACACCGAGCTGTCCCTGAGGCAGCAGAGTGTCCTGGGGGTCCTGGGGGACACCGAGCTGTCCCTGAGGCAGCAGAGTGT
>VZTH01003338.1:18645-32216 GCA_013397815.1 Aleadryas rufinucha | reverse complement strand
GCTGACGCACCGCAGCATGGAAGAGGAAAAAAATTCTCACTAACTTAAAGCAAATTTGGTCATAGCAACATTGATTCAACTTAATTTTTCCTGTTTAGTGTAGATATTCAGTACAAGATTCACTTCAGTTGTCTAAGATTTGGCATCTGATCAGCTATTTATTTCTTGCTTTTGCCATTCAGAAAAGTGAGGCATCTCTAGCTGGTAATTTATCTCCACCCTATTTTAGACACCTACACAGGACTCTCCCTCTGTAAGTGTTTAACTTCTACTGACTCTGCAAATTGCTTCGATAACAAGATTAGACTCAACACCTATGCATGGCTAGAAGTAGATAAAATGAAGAGCCACTTTTAATGACACTCCACCTTTAATATACATAGCTGTAGTAATTTCAGAAGGATTTCTGTAATATTCAAGCACAATTTAAACTAACTGTGTACCTTTATTGCTAGAGAGGTACTAATATCTCTAGACTTTTTATTTTACCTAAGTTCTTGCTTATTAAAAGCAAAGGAAAAAATAATTAAGTTCTTTGCTTTCCTATGGAGCTTAGTCTTCATGTATTACCTCTAGTCCAACACCAAGACATTCTTTGTGTGGTTGGCAGGCTTATTAGGAAGAGGAATTCCATGGATCCATGAAGAAATTTTAGAGAAATTTGTCAGATCAAAAGTAGTGTCCTGCAATTCAAACTTTTTTTTTCTTGTTCACTGATGCAGTGCAATGTGCAAAAGGCCAGAGAAGACAGAGCAAAACAGTAAATACTAGCCAGAACAAGAACTCAGGGAAAAAGTCATTAACAATGCCAATCATAGGAGTCATTACTCTGATCCTACCTTGCCTGCAGTTTCACAGTGCTATCTGCTAATAGATGTTGCCTTGCGTCTAAAGTATCAATGCCTGGAAAGTTCCTGTTTCAAAGGAAACAAAATCTCTCTAACAAGACTACATATACCAGCTTTTATCATCACCACTGCTACTGCTGCCTGGCCAAAAGAAAATGCAAATAGTTATGAGCATTTGAAGCTTACCACACACATCTTTCAATGTTTATGGTAAAATATATAAAAAGAGAGAACATAATAGGGTAAGAATTAAAATTATTTATTTCATAAGTCTGTCTGTCCTTTTTATTTCATTAGTACTGTTTTAAAACTGTCTTTTTTTTTATCTGGTACAAGCATGTATTTAGTAGCTATAAACAGTATTAATTATAAATACTGTTCTAAAAAAAATCTTCCAGTGTGAGAAAATATAAATATTAGGAAGATCTATTGATCTCTCTCTCTCTCTTCACATATATATATACACACATATAATTCTTCATTTATATGTGCATGCAGATGTACAGTATATGGTATGCCACTCTTCAGTTCGAAACATGTTCCATGCATATTTATTTTAACAAAAGATGAGCATTTTCTTCAGAGAATTATCTGAACTTTTAATCCTCATCTTAAGGCTTCCACCTTACTGAAAATCNCAGATGTACAGTATATGGTATGCCACTCTTCAGTTCGAAACATGTTCCATGCATATTTATTTTAACAAAAGATGAGCATTTTCTTCAGAGAATTATCTGAACTTTTAATCCTCATCTTAAGGCTTCCACCTTACTGAAAATCTTAAAATATTTTCCTTTTTTTTTTCTGGTGTATGGGGTTTTTTTTTCCCCTACACCCCATGCTGTTTCCTGGAGTTTGTTACATTCTGATGACTTTTTGATACTTTTCTATGTATCTGGCACATTATAACACCTACAGTAAAACCATATTCATCATTCCAGTCAAAGGCAATAATGTATGTATATACACAGTGCAATAAAGGCACCTAGTGCCTATCTTTTTTGAAATTTAGTAGTGAAGTTGTAATAAACTTTTTCTCCTTGAATGTAATTCATTTTGTAAAATTTTTAAATTTATTTAAAACAAAACCTCTGGTTGCAAGGGCATTAAGTAGTTGTTTCAGTGCTGTCCTAATATAGAGAGAAAATGAATTGTTTTTAAGAAGTACACCAGGGAAAAAAAAAAATAAAAGAAAAATTATATATATGTAAATTTTTGTATATCTGTGGATACCATTTTTCAGGTAAACAATCAACTGGATGTCAGGCTAACTCTCCATTCTATTCTATCCGATTGTTTTTCCTCTCTCTTTTTTAAGATAAAGCAGTTGGCACAGCACTTCATTCAGGAGACTGTAGCAGAAGTTATAACTGGTAATTCTATATTTTAAGTAAAGATACAAACATTTTTGTTTCCCTGTTACTGGATTCCTCTTGCATTTGTCTTATGCATACCCATATGAGTCTAATTCTAAATCTAGACACAATGTAACACAGAAATAAGGATTACTGCCAAGAAAATGGTATTCACATCCTGTGGGATGGTGTGACACTTGAAAATATAGCCCCAGCCAGAAACTGTGGCTCATAATGAATATT
The DNA here is from genome assembly GCA_013397815.1 of Aleadryas rufinucha. NCBI lineage: Eukaryota > Metazoa > Chordata > Aves > Passeriformes > Aleadryas > Aleadryas rufinucha. The sequence continues at coordinate 29,770 of VZTH01003338.1, read as the reverse complement.
TTGTATGAAACATATTTGGAAATGTCTTTACTTCTATAATAACTGTATGTGGATACTGCCTTGGGTTCAGTTAATTTGAGGAAGTGGTAAGGTGAAGTACACACACCAGTTATAAGTCAACCAAATAGCTTCTCTTCTGTGTCAGTATGAGAACAGAAAGGGAGAGAGAGAGAAAGAGCGAATGAGACCTCCAATATCATCTCTGTTGTGTCAACTATTGCTATGTTAGACCGAATGGCTGACTTTTAGACAGCTAAACATGAGAGGCAGCCCCCTCTGAACTTGTAGCTCTCTGGATGAAGCTGAGGGAAGGAGGAGGTGATGTCAGTCTGTGCTTGGGAGGGATGTATGCCTCTCTTTGAAAGCATTTCTCATCTGCGGGAGTGCAGCCAGATATCTCTGTCTGCATCCACAGTGACAGGGACCATGAGATCAAAGTGAAGTCTACAAGGTGTTGGTGTTTTGTCCCAGAGGAGCACTAGAGAGGCTGAAAATGTGCTGTCTCGGGGGTCGGTGTTAACTAGTCTCCACTGAGGCTTGTCTCCCCTTCCAGCTCTTGTGTTACTGTAGTCTTGTACACTTATCAATGTAATTACACAATTGCTGATGTCAAAAGGAGCCAAAATTAAAATGCAGGTAAAGATAATTTTTGTCATAATTTTTGTTTCTCAGTATTTAAAACTAGTGTAGATTTATGTTATTCTTGTAAAAAGCTCTCCTGATGTAGTGCTCACAATGTAAAATTTTCATTATTTATAGATCACACTATAGGTATAATTCTATGAGAGTTATATGTTATTGTTTGACCATTACATATTGTTGTAAATATATGGCTATGCTATCATAAAGTACAACATTTTATTAATGACAGGTACTTCCAGGTGTGGTAAAATTAAAAATCATTAATTCTCTTGATTGCTTCTCAAACCTTCTAAACTGTCAAGAAATAGTTTTAAGACATACTTTTATCAGTGGCCAGTTTACTGACTGACTGTGACTTTCAAAGTCTTTTATGTCTCTCAGCAGCCATAACTAGACATAACAAATTTTCTGAACTTTAAGACTGAGTGCACTCCATGGCTGTAAAATAAAGTGAAGAAAGATGGCAGATTATTTTATGTATAAGAAACTACATAATATTTGTTGCTATATTTTAGTCATTATGTCCCACAAAGCTGGAAACATCATAGATCTCCATTCTGGAAGTTTACTCTACATTTGGATTTTGGTAACTTACATTTTCCTCTATTAATTTGCTCAATTTCTATACTTTTTTCCCCTCTAAATAATACGCACTAAACATTAAATTAAAAAAAAAAATTCAGCATGAATTTTCTTTGTCAATTCGTGTAAAACAATGCTGCTATTTACAAATCGTGCAAAGACTGTTTGAAATGAAATAATATTTTGAAGTATGCCTACCCTCCTTGTTAATATTTGTAAAGACAATAGTATTTCACAGCCATTCCTTAATAAATGTTTTCATAATGTCTATTTGTCTTATTTAGGCTCTCTTCCCAGCTCCCAGATATAAGTGGGTTCCTAGTCTGAGCAGTGTGTAATTCATCTTAATTGCATCACTAATTTGGGTAGTATTTGGTAGAGAAATTGGCATACCGTAGCCACAATAACCTTCTGAAAAGAACAGGAAGCCTTGAACCTGATTTAAAAAAAAAAACCACATACAAATATCTTTCCCTTTAGAAAGGCTTTTTTTTCTTCTTGAATATCATATTTATGTTTTTCTTTTTTTTCCCCAGCTGTCTGTTTTCTTTGGGTGTTTTTTTAAAATTTGGATTTATTTTCTTTGCTCCACCATATGTTTTGTTTTCTCTTTTTTTGTGCCTATACACTTATTCATGCTTCTTCTTTCTGAAACCCTTTCACCCCTATTACCCCCTGAGACTGGCTGGTAAGTAAAAAGCAGTTTATTGACAGCACATGTGATACATTTTGACTTCCTTAAGAGCCTCTTGCTTCTTAGGTTTCATTCTAGCTTTTATGGTGGAAATCCATCCTAAGATTCACTTGGATTATCCATTCTTTATTTTTACATTTGCTGTGGTTAGCATATGTTCAGGTTAGGTGAAAAAGGAATTGCAGCTCTAGATTTGTAGAAGCAGAGACCAGTGATTGAATAAGTTCACACACACACACACAAACCTACACACACATGGAACTTATCCCATCCCACTCCTAGTTTTTTGAATACTGTTTATTTTAAGATAAAAACAATTAGCAATGCTTGGCATGCCTAGATCCCCAGGCCTCTCTTTATTTTTATTGTTCACATGAAACTTAATATCTGCAGGGCTCTGCCAGCTCTAAGATGTGGTTGTCATAATAATGGAAAAAAAAAGTTTTAAAAGTTAGTTTTATTTCCGGAAGAATTTTTAACTATATGTATATTCCATTTCAGTGTTCCTCCTTTCCAGATAACATTTCAAATATTTGTTAGACCTTTGACATTTTCACATGATGGAGAAAAAGATGCTCAGGTTGGAGGAGAAAAAAATCCCAAAGCTAATTATTTGCATCGTTGTTCTGCAAGTGTTGCTCAGGATGCCCTTTACTATGAGGCCTTTTTTTTTGTCTGTTTTATATTTTGGTTGGCTTGTTCATATGTTTGAAGTTATTTTCCGTAGAAAGTTTACTAGAAATTCCTAAAGGCCATTTCATTAATTAGTCAAAAATAAAACAAGCCTGCAGTTCACATATGGCAACTCTGTCTTCATTCTGACATGTATTTAGCCATACTTTGCTTTATTTTCTTATAATTTAAATCTCTTTCACAGCCTTGCTAGCCAATATTTTTCTCTTTGCAGATGTAGATGCACATGCAGATTTAGATGCTCTTTGACACATTTTCTGTGGCACCTGACTTCTCTGGTCTTCAGGTCCCTCTTAATCCCATCATGTTCAGGGGTGATGCCAACTCCCCTTTCCAGGCCTCTCTCTATAAAGAGAGGCAAAAGACAGTGCTGAAACACTGCCTAGAGAACCTTTCTGACAGAGATAAGCACCAGCTGTTACATTACCCCACTGTTTTGGTTTCTTTTTTTTTAAAGGTTACCTCTGCTGAAGAGCTCAGAGGCTGAGTAGAAAATATTGGAAGGAGTAATGATTCTGTCAGTGTCTGTCTTGTGGAAGGAGGTAGTGCAAACAAAGGGCTCACTTATGCATATTTTATCTAACCCAGTTGTAATACCCTTTCTGACCTAATCACATCCAGAACTCACACTATAAAGATCACGATTTGAGGAAAAAATTTGGGATAGTCTATTAAGCTGTTTTATAACCTTAACAAATCATGTGCATGTTCATTATTTTAAGAAGAAAAAGAAAAAAAAGCATGGGAAAATATGTTGCAATTACTTGTAATTGGCAATTTAGATATCACTAATCTACTGTGAATTCATTTGGCTGTAGTACAAGGTCTTGACATATTTATATACAAAGTCAGCACTTTGGCAGGTGAATTTAGTGTATCTATTTGCAGCTGCCTCCTTTCCTGAAACACTTAGTGGTAGGATATTTTGGCAGCATTTCTACAAGTCTCACCAAACGGATGATGTTGTCAGTGCATGCAAGTTTCCATTCCCTTTTGACAGATGAGAAAGAAATTGTTAAAATTTTTAATCATGTCTGAAGATATAGCTTCAATTTATTTTTATTTCTAAAATTTTTTATTCTGGATTTTTTTTCCTTTCACAAGTTTATTCTGATTTTGTTTAGCGATTTGTTTTTTCACCAGCAGATTCACTAACGACATTAGATGTTCTAGATGCAGATCTAAGTCTGTTCAGCACACTTTAGATTCACACACTTTGTCCTATTTCTATCAAAGTGTGGTTATGCATATGAGAGGCTAATCTGTCCATGTTTCTATTCATGATAGCCTCCAGGAAACTTCCTTTACTGGAATGAAGATATTTCAAGCAGTGAGAAATTGCAAGCTTGTGACCCATATGGCATTCCTATTGAGTCAAAGCCCAAATACTCGTATCAGCTGATGTGACAAGAAAAGACTGTAGTGAAAATCTTCACAGTGAAGAAGAACATGAACTGTTTCCATGCTTGCTGTTGCTTTGTGCTGAAAACCTTCCTGATTAAAGTGTTCCTAGATGTTGAAAGGAGGGGTTTGATTCTGATAACTGCAGGCATGCCCATACTTTTTCTCCTGTTGCTATAAAGAAAATCCTTTCCTTATTTTTCTGTTTATTTGTTAGAGTGAGATTTTCTACACTTTCAACTTTTGTTTTACTGTCTTCCCAGAAATGAAACAGTAAAAGAAATGGAAAACAACAAGTACAGTTCTCTGAGGTAGGTTTTAGGGCTTACAGTAGTGAATATGCATGTAGACATGCTGCCACTGGTATATCCAGGAGTTGCCAGAACAAGGGGCCTAGTGTTACAATTCATTTGTTCACATGTAGCCAGTGCAGCTCATGCAGGACCTCTGTAAATCTAGTATATTGCTCAGCATTTATCTGTTTTGGCAATTTCTTAAACAATTTGATGGCTTACCTCCCAGTCTGTCAGGAAAAACATTTTCACAAAATGTATCAATCCCTACAACTGTTTAAGAAAGTTGTGAGATTTTCATATGAACTCTGCACTCTAATTCAGATTTTTCAGCAGATGTGGTTAGATGTAAATGTAGCTGTGCTCTGTGATGGCATAAAATGCAGCCATTTCTCTGTTGCAAAGCTTAAAATTTTTGATTCCATAGCAGCTGGGAAAAAGGTCATAACAAAAACTTCAGGGCTGCAAATTCACTTAAAAACAACTTGAAGCACTACAATCACTGAAACTCAAGTAGTTATTTTCCCTTGGGACCTTCTCTATGTATGTTCCAATAATGATGGTACTCAGTTAATTACCTAATTTAATAAAAAGGGTGCCACAAATCTATAAGCATAACAGGTATTCTCTGTTATTGCCAAATGAGAGCCATGGAGAGTGTTGGCACCCACGCAAGTCACTCTTGCTGCTAGGTGTGGCCAGCTCCATACATTTCATTTGATATGGTGTTCCAGGAAACCCCTGAAGCTTCACTGACTCAAGAACTTGCCCTGTTAAGTTTCAATGGAATGTGGTAGGACTATCATTGGGTAGTCTACAGTAGCTCATTTGTGGCATCTTTTAATATGGAAGTAATGTCAGTTAGGAATCAAATAACATGGCTTTCACCTCCCTCTCTTTTCTTCCTGAACTTCTTCCTGACATTTTTCTATCATGGTCTTCTCAATAGGTATAAATATGGAATAATAATTCAGTGATCCAATTTTCACAGTAATCTCCATCATGGGAGAATAAATTCCTTCTGCTTTGTTAGTGGATGTTTTTACTGGCATTAAAAGGGAGTTTTGATGTCCGGGTTAGAAAGGGAATGGATGGAAAGCATAAAAAGTTTTATTCTCCTAATTCAGTGGTTATAATACACAAATCCCAAGACAATAATGGTTGCTTCTTGAGGGATCAATGAACTGAAATAACTTAGGAACCTCACTTTCATGGAATAGCAGAAAGGATGTTTTTCTCTGGGTATTAATAAAATCTGCCCAAGGCAAAAAAAAATTATTTATNAGATGAGCCTTGGAGTGACACCCAGTGGGTGGAGAGGGAAAACCCATGTCTCCTCCTCGGATCTGCCCTCGGAGGCAGAACCCAAGGCGGGGGAATCCACCCACTAGATGTCCTCTCTGATGTACAGCCCAAAATGGGCTGACGCACCACAGCAATTTATTTGTTTAGTTAGTTAGTTATATTAATGAGAACCTGTCTACTTCAAGTTGGCTATCCCAGTTAGGAAATATTTGGTATTTTTCACTGTATGTTTGTTTTATCTAACTTTTTATATTTTGAGAAAAAATTTTAATTTTTTCACATTCATGTACTGATGGAAATTCAAAGTTTGTGTGAAAGGAATGGAAGCATCCTCAAAGATGCAGACTTTCTTTCTGGGTTGTGCTGTATGTTTGCATAATATGCTGGATTTGGAATTGAGAAAGCCATAATGCCTAAGTGATGATGTGAAGAGCACTTACGATTTCCTCTTTGCTTTGTGAATTTCTAAAATATAATGAACGAAGAAATCAAAGAGTGACTGCAAAAATTCAGAAACACACTTAACAGGGAGGGGTTTTTTTTAACTTGTGTAAAGAAGATGCAGTAGTTATGCTGTCTTTCATTGTAAACATGAACTTTATGTGCAAGAATGCTTAAGCATAGTGGAAACAATGTATGCTCCTTAGAATGTCCTGAAATGACATACAGAAGAAGTCAGAAAAATGAACATGTGAAATGGAATCAGGTAAACTATTGCCTTGACAGGCTAATAGAATATTGCAAGAGTATTTTAAAATAGAAATGGGACCTGTTCTTAATTCCTCTTTCCTGTGTAGGAAAGGAGAAATGGAAACAACAAGATATTCTTTTCCATATGGTTCCTGATAGGGGTGAATGATATTGTATATTGGATGCAAAGTAACACCTGTTTTACATGGAGATTATGGTGATTTCTTGGATGCTCAGAAAATGTATATAAAATATAGTAGCATAATATAAGCCTCTTCTCCATTTTAGAACACATCTATGCATTTCTAAAGCTCTGAATGCTGCTCACAAGTCCTTAAGAGCAGAAACTTTCATTGGTCTCAGACTGAAAATGTTATGAATTCTTAGCAGCTTGGAACCTAAATGTGTGGAATGGTGGCTTGGTTTGGGTTTTGTTTTGGTTTGTTTTTTTTGTTTGAGGGTTTGGGTTTTTTTGTGAGGTTTTTTTTGGTTAGTTGGTTGGGTTTTGTTAGTGGTTTGGGGGTTTTGTTTCTTTTTTTGGTTGTTTTTGGTTTTGTTGTTGTTGTGGTTTTTGTTGTTGTTGTTGTTTTTGTTTGGTTTGTTTGTTTTGTTTTGTTTTTGGCGGTTGTTGTTTTTTTTTCCCCCTCACATTCTGAATTTCTAGAATTCTACCCGGCTTATAAAACCACTGTTTCCAAAAGTGCTTGCAAGGAAACATGTATCACAGTCTGCCCCTCAGAGACCAAATACCTCTAAAGCAAAAAACCTGAAAACCAAAAAATATGTAACTGTGGATACATGAATAGAATATGATAGAGAACAATGCCTAATATTATGTTATCACTATAAAGCTGCCACGAAAAAAGGAAATGTAGTGTGAAGCGTTACCAGGCAAATATTTCTTGGTGAAATCATCAATGGTTTTTCAGGAAGGACTGATAAGAGCTCACTTGAACTACTCTTATGTGACAGGTAGTAAATTTTTTAAAAAAAAGAGAAAGGCAATCCTCAGAAAGTGTGCAAAATTAATTTCAGAAGACCATTTCAAAGTGCTGTCTCAAATGGGACTGAAAACTCATATGATGCAGCAATAGGAAAATGATCCTAAATGTAATTGTTGTCTACTAACTGGGAGTAGTGGCTGGAGATAGAGCTCAACACTGTAGAACAATACTGTTGTAAAAAAATATAAGCTTAAAATAAATTAATTTAGCGTATATATAAACTTATGAGTATTAATCTTCAGAAGGTTTTAGAAGTTTGACAAGTTTTTAAGCAACACTTTTTTATTGTATAAAAGATTTTATTTGGAGCTTTATCATGCAAATAGAACCAATAGTATCTGATGATCTGCAATAACAGTTCATAACTGTGAAATTTCTACTTTCTTTTTTTTAAAGGTCCTTAAACATTCCCAGAAATGTCACTATCCAACATTAAAATGTAATGGCATACATAGCTTACCAAATGTTCATATTGGTACAATTTTATAAGCATACATTATAGTCTATATAAGACACATTCAAATTAAATTCTGATAAGAGTTCTCTTCAATTACTTTTATTTCTGTTCCAGTTGTAATTCCAGCATTTTAACTGGAACTTCCTACTCCATCTCTGTGATGTTCCTTCAGAGCTCATACAGCTCTTCCTGTATCACTCAGAATATCTGTGCTTGTGAGGGCCGGTCTGACACCTGCACCGGTGATAACGCTTGGCCAGATATTTAGCCAACTTTATAAAAGTTCAGTAAAGTCTTGGTAAAGAATTAGTCCCCTGTTCTTCTGCTCTATTCAAACTAATTTTGAAACCAATAGTCAGGGATTTCAAAATTCTTCTCAATGGGTGTAGATGTTATCTCATGCCCTTTTTTTTTTTTAATATAAAGAAAGTAGGAAAACACAAAGGTAGCTTGTTTAACGTCACATAGCAGAGTCATAGGAAAGTTGTGAGTAGTTACCAGGAGTACTAGTCTGGCACTCGAGTCTTCAGACTTCACTGTCTTTAACAGTTTGAGTTCATACATTATTTATACTTGCTCACAAAATGACAGTATTCTGCAATACTGAAGTATTTAATTAGGCAACTTCCTGCATTTTGCAAAGATCAGTTAGAAGCAAGCATTTTGCCAGAGCCTAGAGGTGTTTTTCTTGCCTGAAATACTAAGACAAGAATTTCTTATAGAGTTATTCTGGTGTGCAAAAGGACAGACTAGGTTACAAAATCTCCCCTAAAACTCAGATTTGCAGCATCTGAATTGCAATATGTTGATTCTTCTTTTTGCTAGTGGTAAATGTATGAAAAATTTGCAGCTTAATGTTTCAGTAACATCAAAGAATAATAATACAAATAATATAAGAAGTGATATAAGATAATCAATAAAGCTTGTGAGATAATAAAAATTATATCAATGAAACAAGAAGGAATTGAGGTACGTTCTCATGCTTCCATGACATTTCAGTGCTCTTTGAAGTGCTCATTAAAGATGCCTTGAGAAAATAATATACACTAAATGACCACTCATGAGTTCTTTAAATACACCACAGGAAAAAAATATAATATATATATATATTTGTTACATGTGATAAATAGTAATGCAAGAAGTAATGCAAGTAATCCAAGAAGGATTATTCTGAGTTTCAAATGAATTATTTGGCGTGATAAAATACTGAGGGATTTTTTTCTTCTGAAGAGCTGAAGAAAAACATTATTTATATTTCAGAATGGAAACAAATTAAAAATAGATGTTTCTTAAACAATAAAAATCCAATTCTTATCTAAACTCACATTTCAGTGTATTATGCATTTTTCCTCTGGAAGATAATATATTTTAGACCATTGAGGAGAAAGAGAGAAACATTTAAAGAGCCTAAATGAAAAATTTACCAAGTAATTATTGCCAAAGCTGCTTACAGGCCTCAGAATTAAAGAGAGATTTTGAAACATTAGTAATGTCACAGAAATCATGAAAGGGGCTAGATTTATTTTTGTCTAGGTTACCTTTTCATAAAAAAACCAACAAAACTAAATTGACGTTGACAAGAAGTGAATGTTAAAAATATTCACACAGTTCACTGTGTTCTGAGTAAGAAGAAATGTCACTGATTCTCCCACTACCATTTTTTATTTTGTTTCACTGCACTTCATCACAGTGTTTAAAAGAAGACGCTTTTATATTGTAAGAGAAGGAAATGGTTTATAGCTTACTTTTACTGCTATTAAGATTAATCTATCACTTGTTCTGTCGATTGTATTTGACAACGAGCTTCTTACACTTGAATTCTATCATGTGGTGACAGATAATTCTGCTTGTTTGTGCAATTTCCTGCTTTGCAGAGGCTTCACTATGAAGTGTCTCATTATTAATCACCAACGTTTGATATGATTTTTGTACGATATAGGCTTAAAAAAGGGAAAGAAATTTCCAGCAATAACCAAACCCATTGAAGAACGTGGAAAGGATGAAAGTAAAAATATCTTCTTAACATCACATTGAAATTGTGGCAAACATTATTTCCCAGGGAGACAGGAAATTGCAATTTTTTGGAAGCAGAAATATACTGTAAATAGAATACCTACTTTTCAGATTTCTTGACTTATGCTCCCATCAAAATTGTGGAGATAATACACATGACACATTAGGTACATTTTAAGCACCATAAAGTAGCACATCTGGAAATACTACTATCTTTGTGGAAATATTTATGGATCCTTGTGGCAAAGCAATTAATTATTGTTGGTGTGCTTAATTCTAAGGAATGCAGATGTGTTTGGATTTGTGGAATTCTTTGTTTAGAGCCAAGTGTCTCAAAATGTCTTTGCAGGGAATCTACACCAAATCCACAGGGCCTATTGTCGTTCCTCCAGTGGACCTCAGCCTTGCTTTGATCAATCATTCAGCAGTAAGAGCAGTCTCTGTGCCCATTCAATTTTTTTCTCAATTTGCTAACAATATTGTCACAGAGATTGGCTGTAATCATACCTCTTTCCCTCCTACTTTGCCAAACAAAAAAAAGGTTTGTGCACTTTCTGTCTCTTTGAATGTAAAGAACGCTATAATCCAGGAAATATGGCTTGCATCCCTTCTCTTTTGGCTTGAGTGACTAGACAGAGTAATAAAGGAAAGGCTTAATGCAGGGAAAACTCCCAAAATTATTCCGTTGCTGGTTTTGCTTTAAATGAAAACTTACTTGATGTTTAATTTTATTTTGTTAAGGATGGCTTTAAAACACTGCTGTATTTTAAAAGGAAAGATTAATATTGAAAATGTTTCATTCATGTTTTGGACCTAATGGGAGAGAATCCATTTATTATATTCACAAGAATTTAAATTTATTACAGTGTGAATGCCACTCAAATGGTATATGAAGATATGCAACATTTACGTGAAATATTAGAAAAAATCCGTTCTTCTATCAATGTATCTACAAGGAAGAGTTTGCTGTTGTCACACTATTCAACAATTCTGTGTGACTTTGGAGTGGCTTAGCTGGGAGAGGTTTTCATTTTTGCATACAGAAAGGTTGAGAAAGGAGAGTAGAGTTCCAAGGGACATCAAAAGATATAGGTTTGCATGGAGGCAGCAGGTGTTTGGTTTGGGAGGCCAGTCAGCCTGCACATTCTGCAGAGAGGTTGTAGGGTCCCAAGAAATTAGTGAAGGTTAATTTATAGATAAATCATAGATAAATGATTTAATATAGATAAATTTATAGACAAATTTCCTATCTCAAACACAAAAGTTAATCCACAGAGAAATTCCTTGCTGCTCTGTCACAAAATAAGGCTGATTTCTCTTTTCTCTCTTTCTTTTTTTTTTTTTTTTTTTT
>VZTH01003338.1:0-18588 GCA_013397815.1 Aleadryas rufinucha | reverse complement strand
TTTTTTTTTTTTTTTTTTTTTTTTCCAAATGACTCTACAGCTTGTAACAAAATCAATACAGAAATATCCACACATTTTCCATTAAATGATATCGAGGACCGAGTCTATATCATATATTGCAAGCTCTTTCAGGATACACACAATGAATGCAAGGATATCTTAGTCACTAAACATGAATACAAGTACCTTGTCATTATAATTATATATATCCCTATAGAAGAATTGCTCTGATAGACCAGATTTGACACTGACTTGACACTGACTGAGCATAGATTACACACTGATTTACAAAATGTTGCAATACTATGAACTGTCATAATGCAATAGTGAATTACACCTGCTATAAGACTTTGGTTGTAGAAAAAGTAGAAAGGTATAGATCTACATCATTTCATGTGGACACATCTATATGAAAGGAATCTTGAATAATTCCCATTTTTATCATAAAAGATTTCCCATTTATTGAAATAATAGCTTGCCGTTGTCATGCCTAGATGCTCACCAAGAAAATGAAAGAATGTTATGACTCCCATAAATTGGTTTGAAAATCTCTACTGCCATATGCAATGATAGGCATGGGGTTGTGTGAAATATCACTACTAGGACCCTTTTCATTTTTCAAATATGGAGCATTAATTGGAATTTAAGACACAGTACCATGACACTCCGTTCAAGCTTCTTAGACAAATTTCTCTAGTGGTTGCAAGGGAATTGTTTTGATGACATACACTAGAATAACTTGTTAATCTGCTGGCAAATACCTGAGAAGCTTTTTCAGATTTATAGAAGGTGACATAATATGGCATGTCAGCACATCTGATCTAAAATCTGAAGAGCAACACACTCTTTAGCAGCTTTAATAACCTTTCTGAGCTGAGTTATTGTTATTCTGAAGGGTGAATATGAAGTGTGAGATCTTTCAGAAAACAACTTCTGCTGAGATTTAGAACCCATGGTGAGCTACTACTCATGGATTTGTACAAGCTTCACTCTTTCTACTACTGTGCAACTTCCATGTCTTGAAATATGCTGATTATAATTTTATTGTATATTCTGATATTACCTCCAAGGGATAAAAGCCCTCTAAAAAGAAGCAGGTGGAATGAAGAACACAAGAAGGCAAGAAAATAAATTTGTAAAATAATTCCCTCTACTAATTTATGTAAGATTCTCGGTAAAATGTGCACTCTGTAGTTAGAAAAGCCACTGCTCAACCACTCAGCCACTGCTCTGACTTTTTAAAAAATTTTAAATATTTTCTGCTCTCTGGATTAACAAGGCTCTCTTGTAGTAAGCACCAGATTGTCATCTCCTAATACCCCCATAAGATAATGTTGGCAAACGTGAAGATGGACATGGAGAACACAACAAAACTATGTGCTTCTTGTGCCTCTTTAAAGATATCAGATCAAAAAGACCTGAGTGAGTACCAAAGGATATCCAATGATTATTTCCATCACTAAATTATTCCATAGTCATCTTCAGTACATCCATGACCATTACGTAACGTCTTTGCTCCTGCCCTCCAGATAAAGGGTTCATAAGGCACACCTGTGAGCTAAGCCTAAAGGCCTAGATATGTGAGGATACTCTCTAAAACTGGGATGTAATTTGTAGCTCTAAGATGGAGAGGCACATCTTTGTTTCAGTAATTCAGTGGATGAATTGTTAGTTGCAGATTTGCTCCAAGTTAAGATCTTGAGACAGGCTGCTCCTTTGTAAATACAACTACAGACTGCTGAGATGCTTTAAGATAGTGAAATAAATTGAATTCATTCATGACCAACACTGGGAGATTTAATTTCTTTAGTAACTTTTTATATTCAGATCTATCCACAGTCTATACAAATCAAGGTAATAATTATAGTTATGGCATGAAGATTTCCTCAGGTTTTTATTCTCTTCCATTTGTGCCATTGGTTTATTCCTGTTGACCATTTTTAACTTTTTTGAATCCAGTCCCAGGAAGATCTGCTCAGACAGAACTTGAGAAATGTGTAAAACTCACAAATTTTTTCTAGAACAGTGTCCGACTTACAGCATTTGAAAAAAAAAAGTTTCTTACAGAAGAGCTGCTGCCAGACATGGAAAGCTAATGCTGACCCTATTTCCAGAAAACAATGGTTATGACACCTAACGACCTTCTTAGGCTAATAAGAAGTTTGTATGGATTTTTCAGACAAAATATTTCATGTAAATACTTCTGATTATAAGATGATAGTGGACAACTTGTGTAATGACATTTTATGCATCATTCCAATTTCACAAAGCGTAACATGTTTTTTTATTTTTGGAAACCAGCGAATGCCATCAGATATTCACAAAGTGGGTCACGAGTTAATTAACAGTCTCAAGAAGTGGCAAATTTAATTAACACTAAGGATTTTTCTCCCCTGTAAATTCAGTTATGTGACTGGAGTTCTGTAGTTAGGGAGAAGAATGTGAGAAATGTATGTACAGCCCAAGAGCAAAGCAGAAAATTATTGCACACCTTGCTAAACAGTGGCCTATTAAATAATTTTCAAATGGAGATGGAATTAAGAGGCATACTACATTAAAGATAGACTTAATTGTTGATGTTTTAAAATGTAATTTTAATGTATGATTTCAGCGGTAACTTGAGCCATAAAGAATGGAATCTGCTTTCCAGAAATTCAGAGACAAGAGAAAAAAAATTCCTTATCCTGCATTATATGCTATGCCATAGGGCTGAAATGTCTTAGGTGTAGATTTGGAGACTTTCCTTCTGCCTAAAATGAAAAGAGGATTTTTTTAGTACTCTTGCAAGAAGGGTCATGAGAGATCTAAGTGGGATTTAAACAGCAGTTCTCCATTGTCGTAATGGTGCCAATGGTGTCGACGTTTTTTCATCAACGTCACACATTCAAATGGATGAAAAATTATAGAATGGATTTTTTAATACTCCTGGTAAATAAAGATGCAAACCTCAAATTTTAGGATTTGAAACCATGGGATTTTCTGCTTAAGACTGACCCTTCTCAAATGGATATTATTTACCTTGCATAGGCTTCTTGCCTACAAATTATGGTTGCATGCACAGTCAGATGGATAGCAAAACCTTTTAAGTTATCTAGTACAGTGTATGTTGTCTTTTTCTTCTGTATTTTAACCTCTGATACACATCATCAAAGTAGCACTTGGAAGCCATGCATTAAATGAATTAATGTAAAATTAAATGATTTAATGCAGCACTGAATTTCTTGTCAGAGACACAGCAGGGAGCCTCTTTAGTATAAGGCAAAAGGATAATAATGCTAATGAGAGTAGAGGAGTGGGAAGAGTTAAAAAGAATGGCTTTATTTTTCTACAAGTCAAAATTTGGTAGAAAGATATGGGAGGTTAACAAATAAGTCTGTACTATTGGGAAGCTATAAGGGACTGACAGAAATGGACTATAGTAGGTCAGAAGCCAGATCAACCCTGAATTATCATCATACTACCCATAACACAGGGATTCTTGATCTCATGTTCCTAAAAGTCCTGATGTCAATTTTTATGATTAATTCTTTAGATCTAGTTCAGACAATCCACAGACAGATGCTGCAACCAGAAATGTTAGATCCCTGTTGTGGTCATCAAAATGAAAATGGCAATGAGTTCTTTAGGACTCAAAATCTGAACTAGAGTCTGGAGGAGAGACACAGATTACCATTCAAATGAGATGGGTAAGGTTGTTACATACTTGATTCAAATAAATTAATAAAGGATAAAGTCTTGATCCATTTTTTATAGTAAAAAGATGTGTAATGCATCAAATGAACCTATATGTATACAGTTTTAGATCCCTAACAATAGGGAGTAAAATGTTGCAATTTAACAATGAAAACGGATAAAACAACATTAGTGCTACAGCTTCTTAAATGCATTAACTTGCATTGCTGCATGAAAAATATGTACAAATGAATAGTTTCTGCATATTAAAGTTAAGCTGCAGTAACTTGCTCAGAAGTTTAAGCCCTGGAATTTGCAAGTGATTCCAAGGGTGAAGGGTGATGTCAATACCTTGAAAGACATGAGTTAAAAGGGGAACTGCAGAAAAAGGGTAACGGCCTAATGGCAGTGTCAGGTCATGAGACTGAATGAATAAAGGGCAGGTTGTTGGAAATAGAGCTTGTGTCAAATCCCATGACTTGGTAGGAAGAATTGATTCCAAATGAAAGAAGAGTTAGAGGCAGGATTTGAGTTGTAAAAGTCCTGTAAATTGATTATGTTGATTGGGACAAAACATAACTCAAAGTGTCTATTTCTGGCCCACATACAAGAATATTTCTGAAGTAAAATGTGACAGAGATTCCATTAGGTTCCAGAAGAAAGGAATGTGCTATTAGATGATCAACAGATTATACTCAAAACTCCAGAGAAATGGCTACAGATCTTATCATAACAATATTTTCATCTAGGGGAAAAAAAAATTCAAAAGGTACTCAAACATTGCCATTATGTCTGCTGGTGAAAACCTCATATCTTTATCCAAAAGAACTGCCTCTGGACACACCTTCAAATAGGAGCTCTGCAGTTCCCCTGAGATGCCTGAAGGGAATTACAGGCAGGGAACTTTCTTCAGGGTGAAGTAAATTGTTATCAATCTTGCCACCTTGTCAAAGGCACTGAAAAGACCCTACAGAGTCATGCTGGTTATTATTTCACTGAAACACTTCTGCTTGGAATGAAATCTGTTTCTGAAGTACAAACAAACTTGTGCATGTACAGCTAACCATACTTTTCTACTTGAGCTATTAGTTAACCCTACTTCAGGCAATGTGATTTCTCTTCTTCATACTTTGTGGAGGTATTTTACTCCCTGTGTTGATAGTTCTTGTAATCCCGAAGCAGAAATAAACACAGCTCTAGAAGTAAAGATAATTATCATAATAATTTACAATCAGTGTGTGTGACCAGCTGATAGGTTGCACTTTACAATTTTCCAGATGTTATGCCAGTTCTGCCAGGACTTAGTTGACAAATTCTTCTGCAACATTAGGTCCAATAATATGAAAAAATTGTTTGCAAAGCTTCCAAACTATTTTTTCTGTGGCTTTTCATTCAGACTGCTACCATAGTCACCTTTTTACAGAATGTTGAGAACACTGAAAGGAGTTAGAGGTTAGAATACATTTAATTTAACACAGTTTAATTTAACACAATCTATGTGAGAAAAACCTTATGAATTAGGATAACTTAAAGGCTCTGATAAGATAGGAAGGCTTTGGAAAAAAATAATTCCTTCTCCTACCACATCCTTGAAAAGGTCTTGAAAATGGTTGCAGTCATTTTGCAATCACATCTGGATTTTTGAAAAATCAGTTTTCTGCTAGTGTTAGTTAGACCATATATCTGCCCTCTGCCCTTTTTGGAGTCTTTCAGTCCAGATTGTGCTGGAGAATTCTGGCTTGCCTGTTCTTAGCTTTCATTGCTTACAGGGAAAGAGTCATCTCTTCCAGGGGGGATCTTCTCCAGTTGAACCACATACTCTTCAGAGAAGATACATTTTCTTTTTCTGCCCAGCTGACTATTTAAAAGGGACACAATCTACAGTCTCTAGTAACAAACAAAAGAATTTTTCTACTGGCTGGCTATACCAACTGGGAGGCTTAAAAAAGATAACAATTTCATTCACTGTGCTGTGAAAGAAAAGTATGAGATTTTAATATGTTTCAGGATCTAAATGCCTTTCTTGGATTTATTTTCAGTGGGTTAACAGAAGTTATTGAAGGAGAGTGACAGACAGAGAGGTAGTCAAACTCAGCTTAGAGTCTGTAACAGCAAAATGAAGATTGAATTTTTAAGCTAACCTCATATTTATCTTCTACATCTTAAATATTTCTATTCATATCTACAGTTATTGTCCTACTGCTAATGCTGCAATGCACTTTATTCAGACTTTGTTATGCTTAATTCTCTTTGGACTCACATATTACATGTAATAAATACGTACGCCCAATTTAGATATAAAATATAAAATTTATTATATGTCCAAAAGATTCGGACACGCAATGCCACGATCGAATAAAAAGGACAGCACCAAGCCCGGGGTTGGTACTGGGTGAACAGTGGTCTCACCTCTATCGCATCAGACCTCCCTGTGTTCACAAAACTCTGTTCTTCGGAGTTCATTTTTATACACTTTTCATGCATAAAGTTTGGAGGTAAGCATTCCTCTTCTGTTCTCCATATTCATGAAGTGTAGCATTCAGGTGGACAAAAGTGCATAATTTTCTATTTCCAGTGGAGATTGCATGATGAATCGTTGCAGTCCATATCGTGATGCTTAATCTGGGTCGTTTACACTTGGGCTGGGTGGAGGTTCTCGGAGATGGGCCATCAGGCTGTGGAGATAGGCAATCAGCTCTGCCGGGAACTCCTTTGTGCAGTGGGTGATACAATCAGAATGTCCTCCTGGCTTTGTGTAGGTTTCGGTTTTCGCCAAAAGGCTTGTCCAGGCTTGTCCTTAGTTTTAACTTTATAACATAAATTATAACTTTATACACCTTAGCACGAATTCATATATCACATTACATATATAGTTTTTCTATTATAAAATTGTCATTAAAGTTTTGCTGTGTTTAGTGAGAAAAAAACCCCTGATCTGTACATACACATACATTAGTTGTCTTCTTAATTTGTACCAAGCAGTTAACCACATATAGCTACCACATAAATGTCTCAGTTTATATCTGAATCATTCCATTCCCTTTTTATAGAGAAGTCTGAATGCATCCACAAGGAATAATTACTAGGCCTCCTTTTCTATATGGAAGCTGTATGTTTTTCCTTCTCTCAAATCACTGTACTATGAATAAGAAGTCCAGTTTGTTCACATACATTATGAATATGATTTTTTTTTCATTCTTTTTAGTGTAACTTAGACAGAGACTGCTAGTGCACTGCGTGACGGTCAGCTTCATCCATGAAGTTCTCAGTCCTTGAAAATTTTCAGGGCATGGAAACTATCAGACTCTTAAAAAAGCACTAGAAGCTCTACAGTGCCACTTAATTATTCCCTTTTCTTCAGCTCTACTATACCAAGAAGAGCCCAGTCTTCCTTTCAGGCAGTCTGGTACAGAATTCCTCTGACCCATCTCTGCAAACAAAATAAATGCTGATTCTAATGCCTTAGGTCCATTTGTCCAGGGAGGCAGAGAGAAAAAGTAAGCACGGACATTCAGGAAGCTCTTGAATTACTCTCACTTGACAGAACTTTGCTCTCTGCTTGCCCATGTCAGGATTGTGAAAACTTAGGGTTACTAAACAAAAACTAGGAAGAGATTTTAATACACATGCAATAATGACTAAATCCACTTTAAATGTCAGGGCCTCTTTTGTAAAACTGATGTTTTGTTGCAAGAGAGTGTTTGTTAAATGAGAAAAAAAGTCCAATTACTTCAAATGTCTACCCAGTTCAGAACCTAGGAAATGAAACATGCTCCTCAGTAGGCTGGTGTTACTGTCTACTTTCTCGAGTCTTTTAGAGGAGGATGAAACAGGACACACAGGTGTGTATTAATGGAGAAGACTCAGAAATAAGATTGCAGTTGTGCTTCTGTTTGTTGAGGTATCGACCAAGATTCACTTAATCCTAGACATAAAATATTTTTCCTGGCAAACTCTTAGACAATCTTTCAACCATATGTCAGCAGCAGAATTGTTTCAATTGGATAACTGCTTATCTAAACCCACTATCAGTAGTGGCTTACTTGCCTATTCTCATTATTTGTGTTCAAGGTGTTTTTTCCTTTACATAGAGCAGGAGGGAATATTATGAACAGATAAATAAAAAGAACAAGCAAAACTACCCCCGCAAAAACCCTCTGTGAATTACCTTTCCCTGAAACAGGTGATAAAACTGAGCTGCTTTCACAAACTGTTTTTCAGTCTACAGAGACCCTATCATCTCTTTCTGTGGGAAGGAGAATTAGTGCTCTTGAAGCTGTTCTCACCATCACACATTCAACTCTTTTGTGGACAGAGAATGTAATCTGTTCTTCCAGTCCTGTAGAAAAGGCTGTGAATGGCAAATCATGCAAAGTCAATCACCCTCTCCCTGGACGTCTACAGGGTGTAAAGGTTGCAAGCTAGAGCTATTCATGCTCTGAGCTGAAACGGAATGAGTCCCCACATGACCGTTCTAGAAGCTATTAGTGCATGAGTGTTTCTAGTAAACGAGCATTTTGTAAATTATTTCCGAATCAGAGATGGTTTCTATCCTTTCTTCCTTCATGCCTGGGAATACTGACATAATCCCGGGGACTGCAAAAGCCCAAGTATAGTGCTCATCTACTGCAGTGTTTCTCCCAAATGTGAGCTTAAGGGTTCACCACTGTGACAAACAAGATTAAGTTTCCTTTTCTGAATGTTGTTTCTTCAGTTACAAAACTTGCTTTTGCTTGTTGAACTTTTAACTTTGAAGTGAAATCTCAGCTACATCTTGAAATACATTAGTTGAAAAAGTAACTTTATCTCATCTTTAAACAGGCAGAATACCAATGGGCAAAGCTTTAGATCTTTTACCTCTGTATATGCCAGTTCTCTGATTTCACTTCCTTAGATGGAATTTTATTCAATTCAACAACTTCATTAAGATTCAATCTTAGGGATTTTTAAAATTTTGATTGTACTAATCCTCCCCTCCCCCTACCCTCTATAAATAAAATATATAGTTTGGAACATTTTAGCTCAAGTTAGGGAGCTAATTATGAAATTTCTCTTTAAGGTAGGATTAGTCTCAGAACTTTACTTCTGAAACTCTGTCTTTTCTTACTTTCTTACTGTACTACTGTGTACTTATTCAGTCCTTAGGATATGAACGTATTAAAAATATTCAAATACCAAAATAAATGCATGATTTAAGAAACATGTCAGTGTTTCTTCAGGGAAAAATATTTATACTATTGTACGTTCTCAGTGCACGGCAAAAACCCAACAACCCATAACACTTATGATATTCTAGCCATCAGTAACATTTATTTCTTCTGCTTCACGAGATGCTTTGTGTCTCAAAAAGTTTTGAGAAAATTTTTTTTCTTTTTAATTTATTTCCCTACATACAATCAACATTCTTATTGTTTTCTTTCCTTCTAGGCATGGTGTATGTTTATCATTTGCTAATATGGTGGTTTTCAACTTTGTATAAATTGATTTATCAAAGAAAAAAAATAACCATGCTATTTACATACAATATTTTTTGTGCAGTTCTTGTTTTGTTTTTCCCTCAGGATCTACTTCAGTGTTAGTAATATGATAAGGTTTGTGCAATGAGAAATGGAAATATGTTTATTTAATTAATAAATTATATGACAATTACTTGATACTTGGCAGCTTCATGAGGCAGTGTCATATCACACCCAAAACATGCAACATAACTAGATTAAAAGCTTCATCCTTATGCAAAACCACAGAATATATGACAGACAAAGCATTTCGGGAAATGCAGTAGTATTTCTTGATTGTAGTTTGTGAGGATCTGTTATAAAAGCAAAGAAACATACAACGAGGTTGAATTTTGTGGACCTTTCAGGATATTACATGAAGTTCAGCAGTGTCTTCAGATTATTCAGCCTGAGTGTCTGTGACAAGGACATGCCTGTAAGGATATGTCTTCCGAGTTCATCAACAAGTACGACATGAACCTTGAATAAGTGCAGATCCTGCAGTGCCAAGTATTGGTCTATGAAGTAATTGAGAGGATAGGCTATCACCATATGATTAACATTTTCCTCCTTTTTGCACTGGTACTTATTTCCTTCTAAGTCAAAATTCAGTATTATATATGTCTTTGATTTCTATTTTTTAAAGAACTTATTGGTGGTTTGATATGTTAGGCCACACATGTGAATGTGTGATTTCCCACACATTTGGTGGGAATAAGAGGTAATGATAATTTCAGTCTTCAAGGATCACCATTCCTTAGTTCAATTATTACCTTTTCTTTTCAAGAGGTATTATATAATTTTTCATTACCCAAAGAAACAACAAAGATATTTTAAAAATTAAATTGCTTCATTGCTCTTTCCAGCATTGCTTTGATAAGCAATTAAAATAATATAAACATCTTAATTGTCACTCTTTTGATCATTTTGGTACCAAGAAACGCCTCAAGAGATGACAGTGCCTGAGATATCCCAGAGGCTTGATTGCCTGTTATAAATTCCCTTATAGTAGCATTGCTATTGTAAAGATTGTGTCAGCAGTTTCATGATAATGCCATTCTTCAAGAGGCGATAACTCAACTGTAAAGGTTGCTATAAGCTCAGCAAGGTCACAGTTCTCAAAGCCAGTTTATCTAAATTATCAAAATATTTGATAAATTAAAGACAGTAATGCACATTATATTAATATTTATAGTTGATCATGAAGAACATATAGTTATGAATTCAAAATTATCTATTATAGTTGCTTCTTCATTTTCCCATCTAATCCCTTTTCAGATGTCTTTTACAACTGTTACATATTTTAATTCCAGAGCAATGTGGAAAAGTTCACTCGTTATTCTCAATAAAACCACTTACAGTCTTCTAAACAAAAACCACTTCCAAATGGAAGCTGACCACCAATGTTCATAGTTGGACACAGTGTTTCATGTAGATAACTGTCACTTTCTGCAAGTGGCTAAATATATAATCTTTCTGTGTGCTTTAACCTCCTAAGCATAAAGACAGAATATTGTAGAGGATAGTGAATGAATGTTTCAAAGGTTAAATTTGATCGTCACTGTTGATTAGATATCAAATATCCTGCATCAGATTCTAATGACAATTTTAATATAATGAGATAATATTTGAGGACTTGTTTAATAAACATCAAAACACAGCCAACAAAAAAAGTTTTCAAGGGTTGAACTCAGTTAAAAGTGAAGTACATCTACAAGGCTCTAAAAAGCTTGCAACTGTATCTACTTTTGGAAGTTACTTTGATGAATGATATCTGACACCTGTAAGAATTTAATGTTATCCAGGTGTGTTGTTTTTATTCTTGTTTCATCCCTGAATTGATCTTCAAAGTAATACTTAAATGTAACATCTGGTCTCTGAGAAACCCTGAATGGGTCTTACCTTGTATTTCAAATATGCTTCTGAAAAGCTAATGCATTTTTTTAAAAATATCTCAGTCGGACTGTTGTGACATTCTCAGAAGCTCTTCTTGACAAATTGATCAACAGGCTTTTGAGAGTTTGAGGGTCTCATTACATGCACTTCCATATGAATATGGCATAAACTTTGAAATCTTACTGATCACATTAGAAATATTAAACAAATGTGACTCTAGAGAAAATGCCCAAATTGCCCCCCAATTATGTTACCAGAGACTACAGGTAAATGATGCAGGAAAATTAACTCTTTTTTTACTTCAGTTTGAAGTGTCTACTCCTATAAAATGAGCTTTCTATGTATCATGAAGTGAGAAATCTCATGTCTCATAGCTATGTAGTAAACTTGATTGATACTTAAATCAATTTAACTGCTCCATTTCTCAGAACC
This sequence comes from Aleadryas rufinucha, assembly GCA_013397815.1. Classification (NCBI taxonomy): domain Eukaryota; kingdom Metazoa; phylum Chordata; class Aves; order Passeriformes; genus Aleadryas; species Aleadryas rufinucha. The sequence continues at coordinate 7,093 of VZTH01003338.1, read as the reverse complement.
GATTGCATGTGATCGCCTCAGTTTCTGGTTACTAAGGTCTTATTTGATTTTAATCAGTGTTTTTTATCTCTACTATGTTTTATATGACAAATTTTTTTATGATGGTTTTGATAGTTCTCGAGTTATAGAGTACCTCCTCTTCCACACTTACAGCGTTATCTGTCAGTAACACTCAGATATCAAGAACCTATAACAAAGTGTTGGAAGGATGTGAATGGACTTGAAGCCACATGTGGAGATGATACTGATGTAGCTTAACAGTGATCATACAGACTTTATCAGTAAAATATTTTATGCAATGCATTTAAGTGTATGAATAAATCAGGTTAACAGTTTAGGCTGTTAAACCTTGTCAGGGCACCATATCATGCTTAAGAAACTCAGCATACATGCTTGGTGTGGCCTACCCTCCTTGTTTAAGACAACTGCTGTGGAGGATTCTTTGCTAGGTCTCTAGGGAAATTCTTTGAGCCTGCTGAGAAGTTCTGATTACTGGACTTACAGTGCTGAAATTGCTAGAGAGACATTAAAAAAAGAAATATGGATCAAGTAAGGCAAATTAATGATAAACTGAATTAAATATTTGCATTCATTATATAAACTGGAATGACATTTTACGTTTAATTATTTTTTTAATACCAGATAATAGATGTGATNGAGCCGAGGGCAAGCCTCTAGTGGCCCAATGCGCCCCAACAATGGAAATGTTGATAGATTCACTGTGGGCTGTCTTCACAGGAACTTAGAATATGAGCCTGAGAACATTGAATACAGTAGATTTTCTTTTAGATTAAAAAAAATTCTTTTCAGTGGTAGGCAGCTGATTCTTGTTGAAAGCCATTGGGTTCAGCTGCCTCACTTCCAGTTAAAACACTACGAGTCCACCTCACGAAGCATTTTCTGATCAGAATAAGTCAGAGACAATGAAAATTTTTTAATCCAAAAATCCTGATTGCCTCCACTCCCAATTACATCTAATGGTCCTACCTTCCATCAATTTTTATTTACTGCTTCAGCCAAGACAGTTCATTATATCATTGGAGACTTTCACGGATACAGAGGTCACAACATGTACATTTTGAACAATGCTTTGAATGTTATATTTTTTATTCTTTTTTTCCAACAGTATCTCAATGACCCTCTCTTACTGGGCTAGACAGTGTAATCTACAACATTACCTTTTACCCTTGCCTTTATTGATTATCCATTAGAATATGCAGCATCCATAATGTGAAAAAACCTGAGTCTTTATGAAAGGCAGACAGTTATTTTTTAGAGTTATGATCCTTTTAGAATAATCCATTTCATGAACACTTTGGCATTTAGGGGTAGCCATAAAGAATGGCATGAAGGTATAATGAGCCCCTAAAGAATGACTGTGATGTTTGCAAACCTCAATACCCATATATATACAGACCACTTGATATATACACAAATTATTTGCATCTCTGAATGCTCAGGTTAAATCTTTATTTGAGTTTTTTTTGCATTTGTGTTGGATTATTTAGTCTAAACTAATCATGCAATCACAATATTGTTATTAATATTATTAAGCTATTTCAATGCATATAGGGGAAAATGTATCTTTGCTTAATGTTTCTCTTACCTTGAATAACAAATTTTTTTTTATTTGTGTTTAAAGGGATCATTTTTAAAGGAAGTATTTATCTTCTAGCCTCCATGTCAGTTTAACATTAAAAAAGTGTTTTCTTCTTTCCTCCAAGAAATATATCATTGGGGAAAATGAGTTAAATATATATACATTTTATTAACAGCGCATTTAAAAATAGTATTTTATACACTGTATATTCGTGGTCTGATAGTATAAGAAAGCAACCAGATTTTTTTTTTTTCTACTTGGTCCAACACACTTAATGTAATTTCTACTAGAAAATAACACATGTTTCCATTTGAAAAACTTTCAGACAAAATTAGGTAATCAGGTTGTTCTTATTAGATGTAATATTGTTAATTGTTTAACAAGAAGAATACTTTTGCCTGTTATCATGAATTTTTCAACCAGGGAGCAATAGTTAAATAGAATGTAAATGAAAAATAAGGAGTTCAACATTACCAAACTGGACCTTTGTTTCTGTACTATAGTAACAGTGAGCACATTCAGCACAAATATTTTGTATTTTGTTTCTACTGCTTTGCTAGTGTCAAAATAGCTAATATTCAACCTCTCAATTTCTGAATGAGAAGTATGATAATTTAATTAATGTTTAAATTTTAGGAGCTGCTGAAGATCACACATAATCCAATTACTTTTTATTCAATCATTTTAATAGCAAACCACTTTGCTATAATTACACTTAATCCCCTGATTTTTCTCCTCAGCTGTTTATCAAGGGTTTGTATGATATCTTTGAGGAAATCATACTGGGATATAATTATTGGCAATCCACAATGGAATTTACGCACTAAATAGTACTCAATTATGAGCAACATTGCATTGCCAAATGAGTTAGTTTGGAAGATGGTAAGAATGCAATACATTGAAGTTTCTGTGCCCCTTTCCCCAGAGTTTTTGGGAATAGAAGACAATACAGTTATTTCTCCCACTAGCTGATACTGAGCAAAGAAATGCCAAGATAGAAGCTAAAACTGATTCAAAGAAAAGAATTTTAACCAGGCCTTTCTAAGCACTGTGGCTCTTCATTGAATTGTAAATATTAGAAATTTCAGCTGTAACATAGCCTCATATACATATAGTGGTTGAGCACCAGGACCAGCTCCCCAGGGCAGTGGGCATAGAACCGAGCCTGACAGAGTTCAGTATTTGGAAAACACTCTCAGGCACATGGTGTGACTCTAGGAGATGGTCCTGTGCAGGACCAGGGGTTGAACTTGATAGTTCTTGTGGATTCCTTCCAACTCAGCATATCCCATGCTTCTGTGATATAGCAAAGTGATATCAGTATCTGTAATGTTGTAACTTTGACAAGCTAAAATTATAAATTCATTGTTTTATAGGTAAAAGAAGTACATGCATAATTGTGTCAGACTCATGGAATTTGTCAAAGAATTTATCCAGTTTCCCTTCTCTCATTGCGTGTTCTTTTAAAGCAGAAATAAGTGCATCATACGTAGGATGCTCTATTTGCAGGAATGTCCATCACCTATTCAAGAAGTTCAATATTAAACATGACATTAGATTATTAGGGAATCCCACTGATAGATTAAATACTGGCTTCCTCTGCAGTCCTATACAAACTCAGCATCTTGCCAGACTCTGAGTCATAAAACACAGAGAATGAAAAAATTGAAGTTCCAAACTTGAAAATAAGTGCCTATTGTTCAGATCCTCACATTGCTGACAAAACATGTAGTATTTTAGAAGGATGCTTATCAAATCTTAAAAAAAGCTATCGTCTTCCTTGTCTGAATTGTAGATTTTCTGGTTTTAGAAGTGTTAATTCTTGCCCAGCCATGTAATGAAATGTGTAATAAGAATGCCTAATTATCCTTAGGTAAAAAAGTAAAGAAATAAAAAGATGCTTTGTAAGCTTATTTGTATGTGTCAAAAAGAAGTTAAGAAAGAAGTCACATAATTTTCTTTTCACTTTGATAGCCTACGTGCAGTATTGCAATGCAGCAGGAAGGAACATTTTTGTTTTTCTAAACGTAATGTACCTATTTTTTGCATGTTTTTTATCATGGCTGTGAAGTAGCCTGGAAGATCAGGTCACATGGAGGGTTTTGAATCTGCTCTGTGTTCTTTAGCTCTAGGAGTAATGTGTGGTGAAGGAAAGAGTAAATTCACTGCTGCTTTTATTTTTGTAACTTTAGGTAATCCTTTCAAAGCTGAAATACAGACACTACAGCTCCCCACCACTGCCAAATTTGCAACTGGTGCAGTGGAAAAGCCTAGGTTCACCCATCCTTGTCTGAAATAGGGTAAGTGTCAAGGTAGGCTCCTTTATCTGTCAAGACAGTCAAAAGTAATGGGTATCTGGAGCAACACATATTTTCATCATTCTCCACTGACTGTAGTGAGAGCCAAGTGTGAGTTAATCCTAACTTTAGGATTCAACCTTAGATATGTCCAGTCTGAAACCAGAGACAAAGGCCATAATTCATCAACCAATCTGTCATGAGTGCTTTACATCAAAAGCTTAGAATTTGCTAGGTCATATGTTCTGCCATGTTGTTTTTCAGTCTTTTTCTTTTTGATAGATTGTGGAAAGGAAAGATGCTATGAGTTCATTTCACTACTTTTGTTTCAAGAACATAATCTTCCTTCTAAAAGCATGCCTGGAAACAAGTGTATTTGCCTGAATTTCACGTTTGACTCAGGAGACATAACGCGAAATTCTGAAGAAAAAAAGATTTTTTGAATACATACAAAAATTTTAGCAGACATTTACTGAGAAAAATAAAAGTTTAATTTCTCACACATATATATCAGATTTACTCCAATATCTATCTTGGAAAAAAAGTTTGGACACCTCATTTTCTTCTCTCTTTTACTTCTAAGGACATATGACTACTTCATGAGCACCCTCTTATTACTCCAATTCCCCAAATATATATCTGTATTTAAAGTCCATTACCACTCAGTGTAGTAGAAGTGAAATAGTCTTTCATTTGTTCCTTATTGTGGAAAGATGTCAAACTGTCACTGATTTTACTGTTTTACTTTCTCCCATTGTTTCTAAATAGAAACAGAAACTTAAGGAATTCACTGAAATTGAAAATTAAATCAGTTTAGGACATCAAACAGCATGCGGGATAAAAGACAAAGCTTTCACTGAATTAAAAAAATGCGGCTGATATAAAGGAAAATAGTCACATGTCACTTCAAATTTCAAACTTCCTAATGAGGTGATATGAGGGTTTGACTGTCAAAGTGGAAATAATATCACCTGCCAGTTTGATGCCATCCATGACCATATTTTATTGAAGGAAATTTAAGCGTGAAAGAAGTAGACTCGGTATTGATAAAGATCAAAAAGCTTCTGGCCAGAGTGGTGTTAGCTGGCTGTGTCACAGCAGCAATTACACAGCACTGGTCCCTGGAGACTTTCACCTACTTGTTAGATGAAATCAATAGTACCCAGACAAGCACTGAAATGACATTTTAATGTTCACAAAGAACATTTACACTTCAGGGCTACCTTTGAAAAAGTTTCTAACATGATGGAGAGGGCAAAGGGAGGGTTCTGTGTAGCAGGCAGAGACTATTGCTTTCAAACCAGGATATTTGCTGTCACTGGAAGGGGCTTTGCAAAGACTATAGCAGCTACCTAGGGTAACAGATAATTTTGACAGAAACAAACGGTTTGCAAGTATTTTTGGGGGAGGCAGTGGGGTGATAATGAATGCAGATGAGAAAGGAAAGGAGTTGGAGGCAGCTGCATCTTCTCACCCCAAGAGATGTTACAACCCAAGACGATGGGGCCAAAAAATATAAGGTGGCAAGTGAGAGCAGTTAGCTACATTTCTCTCAGTGCTGTCTCTTTTTATTTCTAGAAAAAGATACATTTCAACTTCAACTTCTTTTATGCAGAATGAAATTTGGCAGATAAAAATCTGATTAAGGTTGCTTTTAATGCCTTTATTTCAAGACAGCTATAATTTCTGCTGGAGATTCAAAGTCACAAAGCCACCTCCATGTTTTTTCTGCAAATTCTCAAATGTCTAGAGTTAGACAATGATGCTCAGGCATACAGGCATGCCAAAAAATGAACTCACTTTGCCTCTTTTGTGGTTTAGCTCCAGTAGCAGCTGAGCCCCCCAAAAGTGCTTGCTCACCTCCCCTCAAATTGTTGTGTTGAGAATTGAAAGAGAAGTGAGAAAACTCATGAGTTGAGATAAAAGCAGTTATATAAGCAAAGAAAAAAAAGCACATGTGGGCAAAATAAGGAATTCATTCACTGCTTCCCATCAGAAGGCAGGTGCTTAGCCATCTCCACGCAATTACTATGAAGAAAATCAACTCTATCCTATCCAAAAGGATCCCCTTCAATTTCGTCTTGACTTAGGAAGAAGCCTGCTAAGTCCTTGCATTTTGCCTCAGTGTCTCTGTGTTACAGGAAGAAAGAGATTCTTGCAGCCTGGGATCAATTGCCTCTTCAGACAAACATGATTTAAATCTGTATTTCTAATTTTTTAATGGAAGTTCCTGAAGTACTAGGCTAATATCCAAACCCAGCCCAACCTTCTTATTGAAGCTAGGGGTTCAATAAGGCCAATAAAGCCTCTCAAATATTTTGACATTCCTGATGTAAAAATAAGTTAATTGTAGTTTATTTTGATTGTTGTAGTTAAAAACATTCCACTACTTATTTCTTCCCTTAAAAAAAAAAAGATAAAATTAAACATGAAAAAAAATGGAATTGTCAGAATCTTTCCCATTGCAGTGTAATATTATATATGTGATTTAATTTCTGAACATGAGGAAAATACCAATTCAAGCTATCTTTTTTTCAAATTTATACATCAGTGTGGACTATAGCATGCATTTGCCAGAGAGGTTATCCTCTCATAATTTTTTTTTTCTTTGGGTAGAAAAATATACTGAAAAACCAAATAAAATACATACATTTCATCTGCAGTAGTTCAGATCTGTAACAGTGTTTGTCGTGTATTAGCTCAAAAAATGAAGTTTTACAAAATACAAGCAGAAATTCAAATTTCTGACTTTTAAATGAATCTGATTAGATGGACAAGTGATATGAGAAATGCCTAATACCTAGCTAAACCACGCGAGTTCTGTCACAGTTCTGTCAGTGTGAACTGAAAAAGATCCATTAATGACCAACCTCATGCAATATTCACTGCTGCTACATCAAATGGGTCTGTTTGTTATACTAACATAGCCAGTGCCAAGAACGCTGCTGCCTTACAGTTCAGTGAACAATGGTAAATCAGTCAACAACTGCCCTCTGGAACTACTGCATCTACCAAAAACCTTTTCAAGCATCAACAGAACCCCAAGTTTCCTAGACTGTCCTGGAGGTGCTGTGGAACAGAGAACAATGTAATTTCTGCTTGTTTTTTAACAAGCAATTGAGGAGGCAGGGAATAGATTTGTTCCTTTGCTTCTTCACCTTTATAACTCACAAAGAAATGTTGGGGCGCATTGGGC
>VZTH01003325.1:0-45754 GCA_013397815.1 Aleadryas rufinucha | reverse complement strand
CGGCCCCGCTCCCGGCCCCGGGCCAGGCCGGCGGAGCAGCCGCAGGCGGGGTTCGGGGAAGGGCAGCCGGGCCCTCCGTGGCTGCCCGGGGGGGAGCGGCCGTTTGTGTTTGTTTGTCCGTGAAGCGCTGTGGCTCCCCCGCGCTCCCAGCCCGGCTCCCGAGTGCCGCAGGTCGTTCCCGCACAGCAGAACGCAGCCGGGCAGAGGAGGACGTGACCCGGCTCGGGTGCCTCACGCGAGTGGCGGTGTCGGTGTCTCTGCCCCGTCCCCGGGTGTCCCCCGTGGGTGCCCGCGGGGCTGTGACCGGACCCTGCGGTGCCGCGGGTGTCCCTCGGCTGCGGGCACGGCCCGGTCGGCTCCTGCAGCAGGCGTGGGGCCACCGCGCTGGCTCCGGCACCGGCCCTGGGCAGCGGGACTCGGTTGGGAGGGCCGGGGCCGGGCTGTCCTGGGGCTGCACAGTGACCAGAGTCTGCCTGTGCCACCTCTGGTGCCTCTGTGGCTCTGGGCTCTGCTCTGCCCAGGTCATTCCACACTGCTCTCATCCCAAACTCCTTCCCAGTCTCTCATCTCAACCTCCCCTTGGCACTCCTGACCACAGAGTGTTTGCTTTGCTTTGCGGTGACTGAGGGGGGACAGAGAAGTGAGTCAGTTGGTGACACATCCTACAGTCTCCACACTCAGGTCTCCAGTGTTAACTAGTTTCTGTTTTGCCAATGAAGTAGTGCTGGTTTTTATGTTAAAAGACTGGTTGAGTCCTTCGTGACACAGAATTTCCAATTTGCAGCTTGTTGTTGGATTTAGCACTCACCCCTGCATTGTGTTTGACAACACACTAATTCTGCCTCTCTGAACAGAGACAGACTCAAGTACAGGACACCGTTATGCTGAGGGAAGTATTTCCTAATCCTTTGCTTGTTTAAGAACGAATGTCCTGGGCCACCAGAATGGCTTTTGGTTTGTTGACAGGGAAAAGGGCGATCCTAGAAGAGCACACTAATCTGAATCAAGCTGCTGCAGTCCTGACAGGGTCTGGTCTTAGCAAATCCCTCTGCACTCCAGCATGGCAGGGTAACAAACCCGGGGTCTCTGGCTCTGAAATGCTGTAGGAAGAACATCCAAAGTAGCTGAGGTTCAAAGCTTTTGCTCTCAGAACTGGGGTAGAGGCTGTGTGGAGGAGCCTGTGAGACCCCTGCAGAAGGCAGAGACCTGCTCTGGTGCCCAACTGGGCCTGGAGCTGCCCCTCCCCAGGTTCTTTGAGGACTGGATAAAACTGTGAAGATAAAAAGGGCGTTTCCTCTGCCTCCTGGAAAGGACTCGGCTGCATGAGAGCGGTCACACTGCCAGCCCAGAAGGCTGTGCCAGCTGAGATGTGCCACTGTCCTGTCACTGCTCATGCTGGGCTCCAGGCACTGGCACAGGCAGCTGGATGCCAGCAGTGCTGCTGTGTTCGTGAATGCAGGAGGGACAGGGATGGAGCTGGACCTCGGTGCTGTGGTTCCTTAATTATTCTGCAGCTGGCAGGGCCTTGGAGAGGGCAGGAGGCTGTACAGGGAGTGTGGCATTGCTGGTGGGAGCTGAACAGGGAGCAACAAAACAGCTCCTGTGTGTTTGTGTCCTGACTATGGCTGGGACAGAGTTTGTTGTTCCCAGGAGCTGGTTCAGAGCTGTGTTTGGGTTCAGGATGAGACTCCCGTTGATAACAGCCCGATGGCTCGGCTGCTGCTGAGCAGTGCTGACACTGAGCCAAGGACTTCTGGGCCTCCCGGGCTGCCTGGGCAGCGAGGAGCTGGGAGGGGGCAGCGCCAGGACAGCTGCCCCAGTGCCCAGAGGGGTGTGCAGAGCCCAGGGCACTGTGCTGAATGAAACACTGGGGGGATTTGGCCGAGGGGTGATGGCCACTGCTCAGGGGCTGGCTGGGCATTGGTCAGTGGGTGGTGAGCAACTGCCCTTCACTTGCCTTGGATATTCTCTCATTATTATCTCCTTTCCTTTTCTGTCCTGTTAAACTGCCTTTATCTCAACCCACAAGTTTTACCTTTTTTTCTGATTCTCTCCCCCATCCAGGGGCTTGGAGTGACCTGGTCTGGTGTAAAGTGCCCCTGCCTGTGGCAGGGGTGGAACGAGATGAGCTTTAATGTCCCTTCCAACCCAAACCATCCTGTGAGCCCACTGGGGGGTGAGTTTCCAGTTTAACAATTAATTTCCCTCCATTGCAGAGAGAAGAGAGGTGCAGGTCCCTCCAGTCCCTGATGCAGGAGCAGAGGTGAAGGCAGAAGGTGCTGCTGGGCCTTCTTCCACCACTGAAACAAAGGCGGCAGAGGGCGAGCTGCTGATGGACAGAGCAGGAGCTCTGACCAACGCCTCAGACACCACACCTGACACTGCAGGTGCATCTCCCTCCTCTGCTGAGACATGGGAGGAGGAAGAGGGGTCCTCACTGCTGGAGGATGTCCCAGCTCCAGGGGACAGCGCAGAGCCCTCGGCCCAGTGTGGGGCTGGCGACTCTGCTGAGGTGGCTCCTCAGCTGAGGAAGGTGAGGGTCCTGCTGGGTGCTGGGGAGCAGCTGTGACCTGTTGCTCTCTTCTGTGAAGTGAGGAGGCTGGGCTGCATCCCCCACGTCCCTTTGGCCACGACGGGGAGCTGCTGCCCGGCTTCCTCCAGGAGCAGCTCGCTGTGTTTGCTGACGCTGTGTTTGCAGAGCTGCGGTGCCGGGGGGAACCTCACAGTTACACAAAGTGAGCTCAGACACTGCAGCGCTGCTCTGTGCTCCTGCTGAGCAACTCTTGAATGTTAAACGTGCACAGTTCTCAAGAGTTATTTGCATTTCACTGGCTGGTCTTGTCCCTCCTCTTCCTGGTCGTTCTCCATTAGCCCCGTGCAGCAGGAAGATGTCGGTAGTTGCTGCAGTGGAGGAGGTGACAAAGAGTTTCTCTTTGACAGTGAATAAACAGACATTGTGCTCTTTGTTTTTCTTTTTTTTTATTAGAAAAAGACGAAGAATAAAGCAAAGAAACACTCGTCCATCTCCGGGGAACAGGACTCTCTCCCTCCTCAAAGCACAGCACCAGCTCAAACCGCAGAGTTGCCTGACACATGTGTTGTTCCTCGAGAAATCCAAGCCCCCGGCCGTGAGGGAGCAAACCCAGCTGCTGACGGACTTGCTGATGCCAGTGGAGACACACCTGAAGGCAGCAGGGATTTGTCCCACCTGGGGAAGGAAGCTGGCAGCCTGGCAGCAGAGGGGCTGAGCCCCGCAGAGCAGAGCAGCACAGCCGGTGGGGCTGCCCCGGCTCCCGGTGCTGCAGCCCCAGGGACCAAGCTGGGGGATGGAACAACCACGGAGCACGGAGAGACAGCCAGGGACGGTGTGGAACGGGGCAGTCGTGCCCCTGGCCAGCTGCCAGAAGCCACAGCAGATTCCCAGGCCCGGGGCAGCAGCAGGGAGCTGCTGCCAGCAGGGCAGGGAGCGAGTCCCTCCGGGCTGCCTCCTGCCAAGGGAGCCCCCCAAAGCAAACCTGAGACCAAGAGCTCCCCTGGGGCCCAGAGCCCACAGGCTGGGAAGGAGCCCAGGCAGAAAGGGAACAGTTCCACTGGCAAGGTGAGTGTGAGTGAGCTCTGGTGAGCGTTCCAGGGGGCCTGGCTTCCCTTTGCCACTGGGACTTGTTCGTGCTGTCAATGAGGCTGAGGAGCACGAGCCCAGGGATGCAGGGTGGAATTGGGGAGCACTATGGGGAGGTTCTTATTTAAGTTCTGCTCTCCTGGGTGTCAGTTCTAGCCCAGCTCTCACTGAGGGGTCACTCAGTTACCCCCGGGACTGGGAGGTGTCTCCTCTCCAGCCAGCTGTGCTCTCCAGAGAGCTCTGGGATCCCCTTGGGCCAGGGGATTTTGTGCTTTGCAGGTGCCTGTGCTCTGCTCATACACAGGCCTGGTAAGCTGGAAGTTGCTGTGGGTTCTCTTTCACTTTGTTTATCCCCCATCCTCTGTGACCTGGGGCTCACTGACCTGGCTGCTTGGCGGTGTGTTTGGGTTGGGTTCCTCTTCCATCACGTGCTATTTTCTTTAACCAGCAGCTTCCCTCAGCACGGGATCAGTGTTTCCAGGAGGATGAAGCTGGTGGTGTGCCAGGAGGAGATGCTGTACATCCAGGGTCTCCTGTTTCATTGGGCACTGTTTGTCTCCCTGCTGCAGAATGCAAACACAAAAGAGAAAAATCAGCCCCCAGGTGAGAAAACGCCTAATGGGAGTGAGAAGATGAGTCCCAGCAAAGGAGCTGAGGCTGCCAGAAAGGAGGGTGCTGTGGCTGCAGCAGACAGTCCCAAGAACAAAAAGGAACAAAAGAACCAGAAACCTGTGGAAAAGATTAAAGAAAGGTGAGCACAGCCCTGCTGCTCCCCAGCGTTCTTCACTAACAGGAGTTGCTGGGAGGAGGACTCCAGACTGAGGTGGGGGATTGGGATGCTGGATTTGGGCCAGTACCTACCTTGGACGTGTGGGAATGGAATTGTCTTGAAACTGAGGTGAAGTGGTTGTGCACAGGAGAGCCAGTGTTGAATGGGAGCTGCAGCACGGGTGATGATGTCCTGGGTGATGTGGTACACGTGGTACATGAACCTGCTTGAGCATCTGGTGAATGAAAAAGAGATTATTCTCTTATTTCTTGCTCTTACGGGCAGCATGTGCTTCACACACATAATGCTTTAGGTGAATAGTGTGAGGAGCTGTTTTGATGTTCTGCTTAGTGTGTGTGAGCTGGAAGGGGTTGGAAGTGTAGCCATTCCAGGTGACTCTGCCAGGCCAAAGCATCTCCTGCTGCCCATTTTTCCTTTTTGCACTGGGCTTTGCACTAGGCCTGCTCAAACATCAGTCTGAGTGAACTGCTGCCAGAGTTTATGGGTCTTGCAGACAGTCAGCTGGTGGCTCAAATCTGATTTGAGCTCTACAGTGATCTGTGCAATTGAAAAACCCCAACAGAATCCTTTCCATTTCCCTCCTAATCCTTCCCTGCAGTTCTGTGAGCCGCAATGGGGGTGTTACAGTGTATTTCCATGCAATACTGTCCAAAGACTTCAAACTCAACCCTGAGACCCATAAAGTGTTCATCAGAGGTCAGGACATTCCTCCCTACGCCAACTGGAAGGACAACATCTGTGAGCTGAACTGCACGCGGTGAGTGTTCCCTGCTCTGAGGACAGGCTCCCTGTGGGGCCTCAGGTACTGTCAGGCTGTGCCTCTGTGCCCACAGCTTGCAGCAGAGGGTTTCACAGTGGAGAAAACTGTTCTAAAACCTTCTTGTGAAAGAATAGTCACCATTCCTATTAAAAATGGAGCAATGCATGGAAAAAGGAAGCCTGTAGATCAGCTAACATGTCCTGTCCTTTGCTGTGTTTGTTTCCCAGGCATCTGGGAGAACATGGATTCCTCATTGAAGGTGCTGTAACTCTCACCAAAGAAATCCTGGATAAATACATTCCTTACAAGTACTGGGTGACCTGTGGGAAGGGGGACTATGAGTTCATTTACAAGAACCCAGAATCCGACCATCCTGTGAATCGCTGCTTGTTGATAAAAAGTACCTTGCTCAACAATGGAGGTGAGCTCTGCTGGCTGGACCTGCACCCTGGGGGGATCCCTGCTGTCACACGGCCCAGCAGTCCTGTCAGACAGCTCTGCCTGAAGCTGGGAGCTCGGGGGGCTGGTGGGGGTATGGCTGTGGCAGCTGGAAGAGTGAAGGCTCCTGATTCCAATGGTTGTTTTCCTGTGTTCTCCCTGTGTTGCTGTTCCAGAGTGGCACCAGTACGATGACATCGTGTGTGCAAAGCCTGGCTTAAAAAACCGGGCAGCAAAGCTTTGGCAGACTTTTACCGGTGATAAAAACAAGGAGGTGGTGGAAGGGAAGAAAATAGCTGCCAATATTATGTTAGAAAGCATCTTCAGCATTCTTGGAACCTGGAGTCGTGACAACCTGAGGAACTTCTTCTGCCAGCTGAGACAGTTCTATTGTGTTGCTGTAGCCCAGCGGGTGTTTGATGTCAGGCCAAAGCCGTGGATAGAGTTGAACTTCAGCACAGAGCAGGTAATCCCTTCTCTTTTCACAGGGACAGGAAACGTTCCCTTACTGAACCCACACTTTAATTTTGCTGTTGACCTTGCTGGGTTAATTTTGCTTTTCCAGTCAAAGTTCAGGTACAGAACCAGTGGGGATCCTTCTGGGGTGACTGCCACCGACTGCCCTGGGGGCTTCAGTCAACCTGTGCACCTCAGTGTGGTTCTGAGACCCCGTGGGGGCCAGCAGCAGAGCTGTGACAGGGTGACTTCATCCTTGAGTGGGTTTTGTGTCTGGATATTGATTTCCTAAGCCTGGCCCTTAAGTTTTGCTGCCAGTTGTTCTGTCGCCAACTTCTCTGCACTCACCTCTTGCCCCAAACCTGCCTGCTTTGTGGGAGAAGCTCCTGATCCTGTTCTAAGCAGTGACGCCAGCAGGGCTTCTGGAATCCAAAATGTCTTACTTGACATAATTAGGAAATGTGGCAGAAATGCCACATTGTGTTTTTTGGTTGTCAGGGCTGCTCCTCCCTGTCCCGTGGCCTCGCTGGAAGTGGCAGAAGAAAATGGCTTCAGAAGAGAAAGACTAATGCTGTGGTTGGTTTGTTTCTTCCCTCCTTTATCCCAGGTGAACGATTTGCTGATGAAATACATGAAGAAGATAGCTCTTCCTTTCCTTGCCCCAGAAGCACCTCCGGAGGACAGAGTCATCGCAAGCAAACTGGCTCTGGGGCTCACCATTCTCCTGGTGGTTGAGGAGCTTTCACTTCCAGCACCCAAAGGTGACCTGGCTGACCTGTGTAGCCTCTTGTGCTTGGATCAGGTGTCACAACAAGATGCACAGAATGAGATTCATCACATCAAACAGGCTTTTGCAGGAGTTACCAAGTAAGTGCTCCGTGTGCCTTTTGACTGACCGGGCTGGTGTTGCTCAGGTGTAGCACCTTCTGGTGAAACAACAGGAATCCAGCTCTCTACTGCCAAAGAACCAGAGAAAAAGTTACCTTCAAATGTAACTTTGGAGGTCTCAGTTCCAGCCTCCTGCTTGAAGCAGGGCTGACACCCAGGCAAGGTTGCAGTTCCGTTCTGAAAAGCTCCAGGGAGTTTTGCCCAACCTCTCTGGGGCCCTCTCACAGTCACACAACTTTCTTGTTATTTTTCTTTTGTGCAAACAGATTTCCCTTATTGCAGTTTGTCACGCTTGCCAGAGGCATAGATTGAGTTAAAACTGTTGTTTTTTCTTTATGTATAATCTTATTTGTTATCCTTTTCTGTCCAGCAGTTTCTGGCTTCTTGCCTGTTTGCTGTCAATACTCACAAACTCCAGGGATCAGGAGTTTTGTGTATTTACTCCTTTAACTTTAAATGCCACATTTGGATTCTTTTGTCTCCCCTGGTGTGCATCATTCCACACTTTTGGCTGGTCTCCCCTGGAGTGCCTCCTTACCAGGCTGTAATGTGACTGCTTACCTGGCACTGGACTGGGAGTTCCTCACTCTCACAGCTCAGCCACTGCTTTTTCTTTTGGAGCCCTTTGCAGTATTTCAGCCCACACAAGAATGCCCAGGATTGTTCCTGGAATGCCTGGCTCTGTGTGGGTGTCACGGGGCTGGGGGGCTCATGGGGAGGCTGTAGATAAAGGATTGGGTCTTCCCAGTGCTCCAGCAGCAGGGTCTGTTCAGAGATTCAAGAACAACACTGCAGCTCTGGGCCTTAAGCCTGGGCAGGTACTCTGCAGTGAAGAGTGGATGGAGCTAAAATAATGACTAGAGGTTATTTGAAGGTACACAGGGAGATTGAGATGTAGCCTCCCCCACCCCCAGGGCATTCTCAAGGCCTGGATAAAGGTGTTCTTTCACTCAGTGTGTTTGTTCTGGTTATTTTTTTATTTAGCTTGAAGGTCGACCTGACAAACTTGTGCCAGAGGTGCATTGAAGGTGACGTAGACCAGTGGGTGTGGATCCTTCCCCTTCTGCATTCCTTTGCTGCTCCCCTGCAGCAGGAGCATGAGCTGGTGGAGGAGGATGTCTGGGCAGGGCTGGAAGGGCTCCCCTTTGCTGAAACCAGGAGGAAGCAAGATGGGTGAGTTTTGCAGAGCTCCGTTACACCCAGGGCCTTGGTGCTGCAGCTGGGGGTGATCACCTTGCTTCATCTCTTCTTTTGGGTTGTTCCTCCCTCGTTTCTAAAGAGTGTGAAATGTAGCACGTTGAGGGAGGATGTTTGGGGTGTTTGGGCACTGGTGGCTCAGAGGTCACTGGGTGTAGCCCATCTGGGCACTGTGAGTGACCCCTCAAACACAACCCCTTGGTTCTGCCAGCCAGGGAGCGGGAGGGACTTAAAGCTGCTCGTGTTGTGTAGAGTCTGAGCAAGACCTGGAGTTCATTTTCCTTGAGTGCTTGTGCTCAGTGGTTTGGCTCTGCTCTGCCATCCTTGGGGACTCCCACTGATCCTGAGCTGCAGTGACCACAGCACAGGAGTGAGGAGGAGACTCCTCTGTGAGCTGCACGAGCTCTGGCCTTTTGTTCCTTGGAATCCTGAAGGTTTTGTTCTGTCTCCCCTCCAGAGCGGCCCTGCTGGAACGAATGAGAGAAAAGAAGTACCTGATGGAGTTTGATGTGACTCTGGTCAAGTCCTGGCTCTGCGTGCTGCCCCTGAGGAACCTGGCTGAGTTCATAAAAGACTTCTCCAGTGACTTGTTAGTTACCCTTCAAGGTGTTTCGTACAGATTAGAGAACGTTGACGTCTCGTGGAGTAACTCTGAGGTTTGTCTCCTGGCAGCTTTACCCAGCTCTGGGATAAAGGCTCCAAATGGGCCCCTGGGTGTCTTTTGGCAGAACTGACCATCACTGAGGGGGTTGGGGCTGGCAGCAGGTCACAGCACGAAGAGCTTCAAACTTCGCTAAAAGCAAAAATAACTGCTAATCAGAAACCAGTGTGTAAAGTTTCTTCCACAGTTTCATGTTTTTGTCTTTCCACTCTCAGGTGATAGAGAAGCTTCTGAACACAGTGCTGTGTGCCTTGGATGAGCCCCCAGCCAGGTAAGTGCAGTGCACCTTTGTGAGAGCATGGTCTGCATCTGTACCAGATGTGCAGATCTGTGCCTTGAAATGTCTGTGAAGAAAAGAATCCTGGAGTTCTATCCTATTTTTTTAAATCCATCTGAGGGAGGGAGCTGCCTCACTGTCTCGAATTTGGTGGGGTTTTTAACTTTGTTTTTGATTTTTTTATTTTTCCTTGGAGCAGAAAGTTCATTCTCCCTGTGTGTTGCTGCCCTGCAGAGCTCTGGGAGCCCGTTCTTGGCAGCGCTGCTTGTCCTGCTGCCTCAGCCTGCACGAGAGGCTCTGCAAGGCCTCCAGGAACGTGAACTTGTTCCTCATCCCTGCCACTGCTGCCACCCTCATTGCCAAGGTTGCCCAGCTTCGGCCCCCAGCAGTGAGTACCAGGGAGCTCTTGGCTTGATATGAGCAAGATACCCAGAAATATCACAAGTGGGGTACAACAGGCTGGGTTTAGATCAGATCCAGTCTCAGTTTGAAGAACTTCACGCTCTAAGCAAGACTGTGGTACTTTTATAAAGTTGTGGAATCACCTAATGAGTGTGGTTCTTATTGAAAATAAGGTCAGATGCCCAGGTTTGCTGTGATGAGCTTTGTTCTATGTCTGGTTTTGTTTCCCCTTAAACATTTGTTGTCTTTACTTCCTGGAACAAGCTTAAGCACAAACTGCCTGTGAGCACTGCACCCTCCCAGCCTCCCACTGCTCTTTATCCAAGCAGTGCTGGGTCTGTTGCTGGGCATTTGTGTGTTCTGGATGCATTTGGGTCCTCTTTTTAGAAATACTGATTTAAATCAGTTGTCTGTTGCTCTCCTGCTTGAGCTGTGTTTATTTTTTCGTCTTCTCCTCTGCATGGGGCAGGTTCCAGGGGCTGCTGTGCAGGAAGTTCCAGTGGCAGAATTGCTCAGTGGAGCTCTGAGGGACGCTCGAACCTGGTTCAGAAACACCTTAAAAGAGAAGTTGCTGAAGGAGTACCTGGACCACGTGACCTTCTCTTTCCCCTTTGAGCTTCGGGTTTGTCATTGCTAATAATGTGACTAAAAAGGGGTTTTACTGTAGCTTAACCAGGGGTCTTGAGTCTGCTGGATCTGTGCTGGGCTCTGTGGCTGTGGCTGGGTAAGGAGTGGGGTGGGGATGGGCAGAGTTTGAAATGCTGCTGGGCTGAGAAGCCAAGGGCTGGAATTGGTGCTGCTCAGCTCACCTCAGTTCTGCTTTTCCTTGGCTGTTCCTAAAGGCATTTCTGGGATGAGGAGCTGCTCCTTGTTGGTGTTGTCTTGCTCCCAGAATGTCCCACTGGTTGTCCCCAGGCCTTCCAGCAGGCAGAGCTCAGAGCAGCCCCTGCCAGTCTGAGCTGCTGCTCCCAGCCCTCCCTGGGACAGTTCCCAGCAGCGGGGTGGAAGTGGCGCATCCAAAAGTCTCCTTCAGCAGCTGAGACATTCACACACTGCTTGGGCTTAAAAGCTGCTTTTTGCAGCTCTGGGAGGGTTCCTTTTCCTCGGGATGGAAACATCTGGAAGGACTGCAGACTGACTCGGGCGTGTGGGGCTCCTCTTCTACATCCTTCTTTTCATTTCCTTCTCAGTTAAATCTCAGCACTCAGTGGTTTGGGTTTGTTTTGCTTCTCCCCTGCAGGCCTGGAATAAGTTTGTGACTATCAGCTTTCCACATGAGCAGTTCACCCAGATGTGGAGGAGCACTTTACTTGCAGATCTGAAGAGAAGAATCCAGCAGGTAGAGGGGACCCCAGGCAGTCCTGGCTGGTGGGTCAGGGCAGGTGGAGTTCCTTGTGCTGTGCTTGGAGAAGGAGCACATGGAAACACGGTGGCTGTGGTCCTAACAATTGCCTTTGCTGTTGTAGACCAGGTTCTGGAGGCTCAGAAATTGGCCATGACAATGTCCCACACTGTAATTGTGTCAGTGGCCTGGCTGCAGGTCCTGGTGCTCCAGGGGAAATGGCACATTCTGGGTGATTGTCAGCTCCGTGGTTTTAAGAACCATTGAGTACAAAGTAAGCACCCAAGGGCTCAGAGAAGCCAGGTTGGTGCTTCTCTTTTCATGTGCAGAAATGGTGCTGTTCTGGCTCCCAAATGCACACCCACATGTGTGAGTCCCTTCCAAACTGACCCTGTGTATCTCCTCATCTCCTTTCTACAGCACTTACAAATTTATTCAAGCCACTGTTTTTCATGGTGAAATCAAGAAACTAATATTTTCTGCTGTAAGCTTAGCTTGGAGAGGTGGATATTAAGTAATCACACACTTTAGGTGGAAATAGTTAAAATATTTTCCAAGCATTTATTTGTTTCATCTCCCAGACCCTCAGAAATGGGCTGATGCTCAGGTTCCTTTTATTGTTTTGGTAGCAGCACTCCTTCATGCTGTCAGGAGAAAGACTTTGGAAACTGAGTTGGTAAGAAAATGTCCCTTTTGCCCTTTAGGAGCCTGCAGTGAACCAAATCTTGGTGTACTGTTGTCAGCACTACCAAATCACACAGACGGACTCTTCCATCAGCTGTTGCTTCCAGAAGTGTGCCACAGAGGCTGTAACTGCAGCTTGCCAGGTATTGTGTTTGCCCTGGTAGGGAAGGGAGGAGAAGGAAAAGTGGAATTTCACAGCAGTTCTGTTGCATGGCAGAGGGATGGGATGTGCCTTGTGGTGGAAGGGGTGTTGGATGTTGCTTTGAGTTGCTGTGGGTTGTTTGTTGCACCACCAACAAAAAATATCAACAGGAAATCAGGAAATGAGGTCCATGAGGGATATTTGTGATGTGTTTCCACCATGACCTCTGGTATCAGTTGTGTCACAGGGCTTTTTTGGAATGTGCCTCAGCACTGGAGGTGACTCCTTGACGTCAGTGCCAGTTTTGAGACACAGACACAGTGAGATCCCCAAGTCTGACACGTCCCTGCCCTCTCTGTGTGCCCTGGCAGACACAGAGCAATCTCCTGGAGAAGATCTCTGCCTACAACATGGGCCAGTTCAGCCAGCTCGTGTCTGCTGTCATCGTGAAGTCGTGGCCCATCAGGGGTGGGCAGCCTGAGGGGGAGTTTGATAAGATTCTGCACCACCTGCTCACGTGGCCTGACATCAAACATATCTTCAGCTTTAATGGTAGGTCTGTAGTTAGGTTTTAGGAGGCCCTGAGAAGCTTTTCTCTGCCTCGCTGCTGCCACTGTGCAGAGCAGCAAACAGAGAAATTGTCCTGCTCTTGTTTTGGTCCTCATCTCAAAGCTTGAAGGATTCAGCTTGGGTTTGGAGAGGGAAGGCCAAGGAAGAGGGAGCCACTATTCCTCTTGTGCTAAGCCACTGCAGCTTCCTCAGGATTTGCAGACCATAACTTCTTTCTCTGAGAAGTTCTCACAAGTTATTGCCACACAAAAATGCCAAGGACTTGGCCCTGTGAATGGATCCAAGTGGTTTTTGTTTGCCCCACGGGGTTTGGGTCTGGGCTGTCCTTGGGAAGTTTCCAAATTGCTGTCCTGAGCTCCTGGTTTTGTTCAGAAAGACGTGAGGGGTTGGAGGGTGGTGTGGTGAGTCCACGGGCTCTTGGGTAGGGATTCAGTAGGACATGGAAGGACTCTGTGCCATGACATGGAAGAGTTCCTGGTTCTGCCTGTTTCTTGGGAAACAGGGCTGATCTAGGTTTGACATGCTTTGTGTGTGGAACAGGAACAAACAGAAGCCTCCTAGACAAGCTGACAGATGAAGCCAAGGATGTCATGGCCACAGCAGACTCTGTGCTTACGAGTGTCACCGATGACATCCACAAAGGCTGCATCCTCGTGAAACATCTGGAAGAGGTTTTCCAGCACAAGGAACAGTTCATCTGCATCTGGGACACAAGTAAGAGACGAGTTCAGAGGGGCATGGTTGGCTTAGAGCATCACTGTGGTGGTGCTGGCCTGCTCTGCTGGTGCTGCAGGGATCAGGAGTGCTCAGGAGATGCTCCAGCACTTGGCTGTGCTGCCCCTTGGCCCGGGCAGGCAGCTCCCAGCTGCAGTTTGTGTTGTCACTGGGGTTTGTGACTCTGCAATTCCCAGCCTGGGGTGCAGGGGGTGGGCAATGTCTGCTCTGTGCCCACAGGTGAGTTTTCTTTCAGAGCACCAGCAACGGCCGGATGAGGAAAAGGAGCTGCTCCAGAGGAGCCTGAAAGAACTGCTGGAGCTGAGGCACGAAGAGGTCACACTGCTCAGAAGAGAGAAAAAAGCAATAGGAACCTTCCTGAGCATGTGCAGGAAGGTGCAGAAGTCTGTGAGAGGTAGGGTTCTGGGGGAGCAGTCTGAAAGTGGCAACTCCAGAAAAAACAGCATTTTCCTTGAAAATCTCTTGGCTTTGGGAACAGGTTTGATCCTAAACCCCACAGTGAGGGTGAGGAGGGGTGGGGGAAGTAAACCCAGAGCACTGGGGGGATCAAGTGAGTGTTTGTGCATCAAATGATGCTCACAGGGGTCCACCTGCCTGATAGGATTCTGTGGTTTGGGGGATGGGATGGAGTGAGCTGGAGCCAGGCTGCACCACCTGATCTCCCTCTGACCTGTCTCTGTTTTACAGTCAATGTAGGTGAAGTGGAATTTCAACACTCCAAAGATCTTGGCTCAAAAAGACTGAATCACGTTGTGAGTGTGGGAAAGAAACCCCTGCAGACCTTCTACAGCATGAGCCCAGAGCTGAAAGAATTTGTCCACAAAATGCACTCTTTCAAGGACAGCCTGATCTTCCAGCAGTTCTGGGAGGAAGCAGCCCAGAAGGCAGGAGAGGAGTATATGGGTGACTATACAGAGGAGGAGGAAGAGGAGGAGGAGGAGGAAGAGGAGGAGGAGTTTGTTCCTGAGTTGGACCTTGATGATGTTTTGAACAGCATGATCCGCCCTTGCTTTTACAGCTATGAAATGCTGTATGGTGATCTCAGATCAGGAAGTCTCACACTTTCTGCAGTTGACAGGATTTTCCATGAATTCACAAATCATCCTGAGGATCTCAGGGCAGAGCTGAACGCTCTCTGTGGGCTCTGGCCTGCAGAAGACAGACACTGGGTTGAGCAGCGAGTCCAGCAGATCCAGCAGTACCACGAAATGCATTTAACCTTCGATGCTGCCAAGATCATTGCCCACGTCAAAGAGAGTTTAGGCCTCTCTGGTGACTTCAGTATCCTGGAGAACTTGTTGCACATAGTAAGTGTCCCCTGACTGTGGCTCTGTGCTGTCAGGCTGTTGGCTAAATTTGAACCTTCCCACAAGTCTATCCTAGTCTGTCAAGAGCCATTCCTTGTCCCAAAATGCTTATTTGAGGTAAAAACGAGGTGTTCAGAGTGCTTTTGTGTGGTCATTCCTTAAAGAGAGATGATGGCACTGCTCCGTTGGGGTGTAGGTTTGCAGAGGGCTTTCCTTTCCTTGCTGCAGAACCAGTGGCATTTCCCAATTCCAAACTAAGTGTGTTTTTGCACCACTTGCTTTCCAGACAGAAAAGCTTGAATCCTACAAGACCCAGAAGCTGGATTCCATCAGCCCTGAGCTCGTGCAAGCCAAGAAGCTGCTGCAGGGGATCACCGTGCCCCGCCGTGGCTGTCTGAGGGAGCTGGCCCAGCAGAAGGAGTTTGTCTGCTGGGTGAGAGAAGCCCTGAAAGGTGTGTGCTGCTCATCCAGGAGTTGGACAGACAGTACTAGAAGGGATGGCAGCTTGTGTGGGGGCAGAAGGAACACTGAATCCCTGACCCATCTGCTTTGTGCCTTCGCAGCTTCTGGTGTTGATAGTTACACCTCTGATGGATTTTGGTGAGGAACGTGCTGTGTGAAGACCCTTTAAACGTGCCCATGCACTGTGGGCTGCTGCAGCACACAGTGACCAACCTGCTGGGAGCTGGGCTGGGCCTGGAGGGCTTCGGTAGCTGCTGCTGCTGCTCGGTTCAGACCAGCTGTTTCAGGGGATGGAGCTGTGTGTCTGCCAGCTGAGCTGTGTGACCTGCACAGGCACCCCCAGGCACTGCTCCCATCCTGGCTGGGGGTCCGGGGGCCTGTGGGGGACACCAGAGCCCAGGGGGTCCATGGATGGATGGATGGATGGATGGATGACCTGGGAAAGCTGATGGGGGGAAGGCACTTGCACAGGAGCTGCTGTTGGAAGCATTCTTCCTGCATTTCCTGCAGGAGGTGGTGATGAGGGCTGGTGTCCAAGCTGCCCCGTTTGTTGTTCACTGCTGTGTCCGCCTCGTTTCAGACATAAATGAGCTGAAGGTGTTTGTGGACCTGGCGTCCATCTCGGCGGGGGAGAACGACATGGACGTGGACCGAGTGGCCTGTTTCCACGGCTCTGTGCACGGCTACTCCTCCCTGCTGTACGAGCTCCGCCAGGACTCGGGCTTCGAGGACTTCATGCGCTGCTTGCAGAAGCTGTGGCGAGCCCTGGACAGCGATGAGACCCTCCCTGAGAAACTGGTGAGTCCTGCTGGAGCAGGGCCTCTGCATCCTCCTCCTGCATTTCTGCCTGCCAGGAGGGGCTGGAGGCTGGGCTGCACTGGGCAAATGGGGCTCATCACTGCAGCTCTTGTCATTGGAGGAAAAATATCTGATGCTGCTGTGGCACAATAATTCACTGCAGCAGCTGGAACTGGTGTGGCACAGGTTTCTCCAGGGCACTGCTGAAGCTTTCCAGTGTGTTGCGGTGTAGCTTTGCTCATGTGGGTTTGATGGTGTGAAAGAGGGGAGGCAGATGGCTGGGAACTCTTATCCTTTTGCAGCAGGGCCTGTTTCTGTAGCACTGTGGGCTCTGTTCAGCCTCCCATGGAGTGGGCAAGGAACAGCTGTGCAGAAAGAGCAGGCTGAAGCCAGTACTCATTCCTGTCTTCCTTCCCCATCACGAAACTCTTGTGCCAGCCCAGGCTGTTTGTCCTGGTCAGATGTAAGCCCAGAAATCCTGGATTTCAGAGCACTGAGGGCAGTGCTGTGTCCCTCAGGGCAGTGCTGTGTCCCTCAGGGCCCTCAGGGCAGTGCCGTGTCCCTCAGGGCAGTGCCGTGTCCCTCAGGGCCCTCAGGGCAGTGCCGTGTCCCTCAGGGCAGTGCCGTGTCCCTCAGGGCAGTGCCGTGTCCCTCAGGGCCCTCAGGGCAGTGCCGTGTCCCTCAGGGCAGTGCCGTGTCCCTCAGGGCAGTGCTGTGTCTCCTCTCCCCACAGCGTGCCTCGGCTCAGCACCTGGAGTGGCTGAAGACAGTGAAGGAGAGCCATGGCTCCGTGGAGCTGTCCTCGCTGTCCCTGGCAGCTGCCATCAACAGCAGAGGGGTCTATGTGCTGAGGGCACCAGCTGATGGCCAGAAGGTGAGGTCACTCAGCTCCGGGAACCGGCCGGGGAGGCTCCCGCTGCCCCTCCTCCCTGGGGGCTGCTGCCCCAGGGCTCCCCTGGCCTCGGGCACAGCCTCAGCCCCAGCCACGCTGACAACTTCTGCTCTGGCAGGTGTCCTTGGACAGTGTCCTGCGCTTCACCCTGCCGGGGAGCTCGGGGGACGCCGAGGCCTCCTGGAAGTACTCGCTGGCGGAGCTGCGCGAGCTGCAGAACAAACTGATGCTCATGTCGGCCAAGGGAGAGCAAGGCCTGGAGGTGGAGAGGTTCTCTGAGGTCAGATTCCAAACCCAGTTGGGTTACTGGTGCTGGGGCTAGGGCTGGATTTGCCCTTGAGTATCGGCTGTTAAGGCTGTGGTTGACCATGGAGTCACTGGGGGTGGTGGTCACAGGCACGTGGGTGTTCCTGCCTTTGGTTCCTTGCTAAGGTGGCACTAAGCTGGAGCCAGAGCAGTGGACTGGTGGCATTATCCTCTGGCTGCACTGGGGATTGTCCTGGCTGGCAGCATCACTGTACCTTTGTAGCAAGCTGGGAGTTCCTTACTGCTTTCCTGGGGATGCTGCTGTTAGAAAGTCACAGAGAGTCTGTGGTTGCTGTACAAGGCCTGACGCACCTTGGGACCAAAGACTCTCTCTTCAGTGAATGTCTTTCCGGTGCTTTCATGGCTGAAACTTGTAAATCAACTTTGTTTCTCTCTCCTCTGTCCTCACACAGGTCTTTTCCAATGTCCAGAGACTTGCCCAGGCCTTTATAGACCTTTACTCAGCTGGGAACATGCTTTTCCGCTCCTGGCTTGCCCAGGTGTATTGTTCACCCAACAGAGAATCCTGTGTTCTTATAGACTTCTCCCTGGGCCCCATCCCAGTGCTGGAAGGACAAGGGGACATGGCAGCTGTGCTCCCAGCCCTCTGCAAGACCATGGAGAGCTTCCTGGAGAGCTGGAAAAGCTTCATGTACGCGAAGCGATTCGAGCATTTCTACCTGAACTACTACAGCGCGGAGCAGCTGGTGTACCTGTGCTCGGAGCTGGGCCGGGGCAGCCCCAGCCAGGCTGCCCTCATGATGCTCTCCTTCCTGAACCGCCGCTGCACCGAGCAGGACGTCCTCGGAGCCCTCGAGAGCCGGGGCCCTCCCAGCTCAGGGGAGGCCGTTTCTGACTTCCACGTGCTGCTGGATGGGGAGAAGGACCTGAGCACCCGGCTGGAGTGCATCTGGGAGTGCTACATGAGCAACATGGGCTCCTTCCTCCCCAGCTGCCTGGACATCGACACGCTGGGCGTGTGGCTGAAGAACCTGGCCAGCAGGGGCGGGGAATGCGTCAGCAGAGGCTTCCCTCAGGACCTGCTCTGCGTGGGCCAGCCCAACCTCATCACCTGCCCTCGCTCCGAGGTGCTCAGCTCTGCCCTGGCCATTTACATGAACAGCCCCGAGCAGCCCCTTCCCACCTTCGACGAGGTTCTGCTGTGCACGCCCCAGACCAGCGCCGAGCAGGTGGGGCTGTTCCTGCGGCGGTGCCTCATTCCCTGCCAGGGAGGGGAGAAGATTTACACCATGCTCTACGCGGATGAGCTGAGCTACGACGTCAGCTGCAGGGCGGAGGAGCTGTTCCAGCACCTGCAGCGCTACAACAGCTCCTACCGCCTCATCATCCTGTGCAACTGCGAGCGGGACAACAGCTACCTCCCCTCTGCCTTCAGCCACTACAAAGTGCACATGATTCCCCAGAGGCCACAAGCAGAGGTGCAGCAGTACCTGCAGCGCCACTTCCGAGTCGCTCGGCCTTCGGGCTCGGCCGCGTCCGTGTTCAAGGAGCACGTGTGTGTTGGGATTGTGTCCTCCAAAAGGGCCGGCATGGGTAAGGCGGCACACGCAGGGTGGGCTCTGCTGAGTTCAGAACCAGAGTGCTGGGGTTCACCTTGCCAGGTTTTGTGTCCAAGCTTTAAGTGTTTTGGTCAGAAAGAGCGATTCAGACTGGTCAGTGCAGTGAGGTGAAAGCTGGAAGTCACCTTGTCCTCCCCTGGTTTGACTTTAGAAACAAGCACAAAATAAGATAGATTCAAGTCCTAATAAAGAGTAAAGCTTCCCTCAGGCAGTGGAAGGAAAACAAAAACCGTATGGATAACAAGAGCAGTGTCTTGGATTCCAGACTCCAGCTGCTCAAACCAGATTCAGACTTCCTTCTGGAATGCCTTTTAGGAAGCTTCAGAGATTTCAGGGCATGGGGTACTTAAACATTTTATTTCCTTCTGTCTATTGTGGTCTTAATGTGATGTATCTGATATTGATGGCTTTGATTCTTGTGGTGTTTTTATAATAGGGAAATCTCTGTATGTGAAGAGGCTGCATGAGAGACTGCAAGAAGAGCAGCCTGACTGTACAGAACTTCTGAAAACCATCAGGCTAATTGAACCAGAAGTGGATGAAGATAAAGTGCTAAAATCTCTCCTGCCTTTTTTGAAGAGAGAACACCAGACAAAGCCCATGATATTCCATTTCGATATCACCTCCTCAGTAAGTACATCCCTCCCACAGCTGCCTTGTCCTACAAGCCCTGTGTGGATCCTTGCAGGAGCTTTCTTTAAAGCTCTTGTTTCTCAGTTAGCCATTTGTTTTCTAATTAGCATGTGTTTTCTAATTATTGTGTAAGTCACACAAATACTATCAAGGTGATTGAACTCTGGAACAGTTGCCCAGAGAAGCTGCAGAGTCTCCAGCGTTGGAGACACTAAAAACCTGACTGAATGTGGCCCTGGGCAGCCTGTTGACATGGGCCTGCTTTGAGCAGAGTCTTCCCAGCCTCAACTGTTCTGCGATTCCGTGAAGTTGTGATGGGTAAATAAAGAGGAAATGCCTTTGTATCCCTTGTTGTGATAGGTGCAGCGTGGAATCCCAGAGTTTCTCTTCAAGCTGTTGGTTTTGCAGTACCTGACAGATAACAATGGCAATATGTGGCTACGGCAGAAGTGCCATCTGTACATCATCGAAATCCTGGAGGCGTCCCCAGTGCCAAAGAAAGCAGCCAGACCTGTACGTACCAGCACTGCTCCTCTTCTGGCAGTTTCTCAGTCACTTTGCACATGTTTGTACATAGCTGTGGTGAGTTGTGGGGACTGTAACTGTGCACACAGCACTGGAGTTGCCCGTTTCATTTGGGGTGTGCTGTGTCCCATCACTAACTGGTGTCCCTGCTGCTCTACAAAGTGACATTAACACCAGACAGCAAGTTAGGCCTGTCCAGTTTCCTTGGGCTGGTGATTTCTGAAGGCCTGTTAGTCCAAGCCTCACTGCCCCCACTGTAACGTTTACAGGAAACATAAAAATGCAAAATCTAATCTCCCTTGTGCTAATTTGCATGTTTAAAAGTAGGGGAATATTTACATGTGGCTGTAAGAACAGAAGTGACCGGAATAAATAACAGTTTCTTGGGTTAATTTTCTTTGAAGTAGCCATGAGAAGGGGCTGGAGGTGACGCCAGACTCATGTTCCAGGAAGGAAAATGTAGGAGGGAATAGGATTCATTGGTGCACTTTTAAGTGGAAGAAGGGATGCACAGGGGAAAAGGCTGGTTCCTGTTCCTCAGACCTGTGGTTTTAGGCAAGGAGACTGTTAAGAGCAGATTAACTAAACTGATGAGGATCAAGGCTACAGCTCTGTGATGACCTTTACTTTTCTTTTTCTCTTCTCCAGGTGTCAGCGAGCCAGAAGTATAATTTCTTGGATGTATTCCCTAAAATAACGTGCAAGTCTCCCAAAGACGTGCTGGAAATGGAGGCACTCGGGAAAGGTTCTGGGGATGTTTCGGACCCGGGAATGGACAAGGAGGAATTTTGCAGCGAGGCTTTCCAGAGACCCTTCCAGTACCTGAAGAGGTTTGACCAGGGGTGTGACCTGGACACGTTCCAGTACGAGGCGCTCTCGGTGGAAGGCAGCCCCGCGGAATGCCTGCAGCTCTTCCTCCTGCACTGCGGGATCGTGGATCCCTCCTGGGCAGAGCTCCGCAACTTCACCTGGTTTCTCAACATCCAGCTGAGAGACTGTGAAGCTTCTGTCTTTTGCAACCCTGACTTTGTCCAGGACACTTTGAATGGCTTCAAGAACTTTGTGGTTAGCTTCATGATTTTAATGGCGCGGGATTTTGCGACGCCCTCCCTGAACATCTCTGACCAGAGTTCGGGAACACGATCCTCCCACCTGGAGAACGTCGCGGAGGAAGATCTGCTTCCTTTCCGCATCCGGAAGAAGTGGGAGTCGGAGCCTCATCCCTATTTGTTTTTCAATGAGGATCGCGTGTCCATGACATTCATTGGTTTCCATTTCCAGCAGAACAGGAATCGCATCGACGCCATCAATCCCCTGAACGGCAACGTCATCAAGCAGAACATCATGTCTGCCCAGCTGTACCGCGGCTTGTTACTGCAGAGGGTTCCCTTCAACGTGCCCTTCGACCAGCTGCCCCGCCAGGAGAAGCTCGAGAGGCTCTGCATGGTGCTGGGGATCCCCTGGGTGTTTGACCCCGACGAGACGTACGAGCTCACCACAGACAACGTGCTGAAAATCCTGGCTATCGAGATGCGGTTCCGCTGCAACATCCCCGTCGTCATCATGGGAGAAACGGGCTGTGGCAAAACCAGGCTGGTGAAGTTCCTGTGCCAGCTACGCAGAAGCTTTGTGGAGGTGGAGAACATGAAGCTTGTCAAGGTCCATGGAGGCACCACTGCAGAGATGATCTATGCCAGGATCAGAGAAGCAGAAGCCCTGGCTAAATCCAACAAGGAGCAGCACGGGCTGGACACCGTCCTGTTTTTCGATGAGG
Source organism: Aleadryas rufinucha (assembly GCA_013397815.1). Lineage (NCBI taxonomy): Eukaryota > Metazoa > Chordata > Aves > Passeriformes > Aleadryas > Aleadryas rufinucha. Next base: position 24,516 of record VZTH01003325.1, on the reverse strand, counting down.
CCAACACGACAGAGGCCGTGAGCAGCATCAAGGAGGTTCTGTGTGACCGCACGGTGCAGGGGAAGCCTCTGGCCTCTGGCTCTGGCCTGCGGATCATCGCAGCCTGCAACCCCTACCGCAAGCACACGGACAAGATGATCCAGCGCCTGGAGCTGGCTGGGCTGGGCTACCGGGTCAAAGCCGACGACACCAGGGAGAAGCTGGGCTCTGTCCCGCTGAGGCAGCTCGTGTACCGCGTGCACGCGCTCCCGCCCAGCATGATCCCGCTGGTGTGGGATTTCGGGCAGCTCAACAACCACACGGAGAAGATGTACATCCAGCAGATCGTGCAGCGCGTGGCGGAGCAGCTGCCCTTGGCCAGGGACGAGGTGGGGATGGTCACGGAGGTGCTCTTTGTCTCCCAGCAGTACATGAGGCAGAGGGACGACGAGTGCAGCTTCGTCAGCCTGCGGGACGTGGAGCGCTGCATGGAGGTGTTCCAGTGGTTTTACAGGCACAGCCAGCTGCTGCTGAGGGAGCTGGAGAAGTACCTGGCCGAGAGGAAAGCTCCCAAGGGCGGCGGCCACAGAGACGGCGTTACCTGGTCCTTGGTGCTGGCGGTCGGGGTCTGCTACCACGCGTCCCTGGAAAGGAAGGAGCCGTACAGGAATGCCATCAGCCAGGTCCTCCCAAAGCCTTACGATACCCAGAAAAAGATTTTGGAAGAAATCTCCCTGATGCAGGACTTATTCCTGAGTGGGGTGCCCCTCCGGGATACCATAGCAAGGAACTTGGCCTTGAAGGAAAATGTCTTCATGATGGTCATCTGCATTGAGCTGAAAATCCCTCTTTTCCTTGTCGGGAAGCCTGGGAGCTCCAAATCCCTGGCGAAAACCATCGTGGCCGATGCTATGCAGGGCCAAGCAGCTCACTCTGATCTCTTCAAGGACCTGAAACAGATCCATCTCGTGTCTTTTCAGTGCAGCCCCCTCTCCACTCCAGAGGGAATCATAGGCACTTTCAAGCACTGTGCTCGATTCCAGGAGGGGAAGAACTTGGAGGAGTATGTATCAGTGGTGGTTTTGGATGAGATTGGGCTGGCAGAAGACTCTCCCAAAATGCCTTTGAAGACTTTGCATCCACTTTTGGAGGATGGCTGCATCGATGATGTCCCTCTTCCGCACAAGAAGGTCGGCTTCATTGGGATTTCCAACTGGGCTTTGGATCCTGCCAAGATGAATCGAGGCATCTTTGTGTCTCGTGGGGACCCCAGCAGAGAGGAGCTCATCGAGAGCGCAAAGGGCATTTGCTGCTCGGCACGAGGGGCTCTGCAGAAGGTCGAGCAGTATTTCCATCACTTTGCAGATGCGTATGAAAATATTTGCAAGGCCCAAGACAGGGAGTTCTTTGGCCTGCGTGACTACTACAGCCTCATAAAGATGTTTTTTGCCTTGGCTAAGAGCTCCAAAAGCGAGCCCACGCCTCAGGACATCGCCTCAGTGGTTCTCCGTAACTTCGGTGGCAAAGACGATGTCAATGCCTTGGAAATATTCACCTCCAAGTTGCTAGAAAAAGGAGAGATACACGCTCATGATATCAGCAGGATAGAGCTGATCCGGCAGAACATTTACAGCAGTGCTGAGGACGGGGACTGCAGGTACCTGCTTGTGTTGACTGAGAACTACGCGGCGCTGCAGATCCTCCAGCAGGCTTTCTTCACTGCCCGGCAGCAGCCAGAAATTATCTTCGGCTCCAGTTTCCCTAAGGACCAGGAGTATACCCAGATCTGCAGGAACATCAACCGAGTGAAGGTCTGCATGGAAACCGGCCAGATGGTTGTGCTCCTCAACTTGCAGAACCTCTACGAGAGCCTCTACGACGCCCTCAACCAGTACTACGTGTACCTGGCCGGGCAGAAGTACGTGGATTTGGGGCTGGGCACCCACCGGGTGAAGTGCCGGGTGCACCCCAAGTTCCGCCTGATCGTCATCGAGGAGAAGGAGGTGGTGTACAAGCACTTCCCCATCCCGCTCATCAACCGCCTGGAGAAGCACTACCTGGACATCGGCACCGTGCTGGACAAGGGGCAGAGGGAAGCCGTGCGCGAGCTGCAGCGCTGGGTGCAGGAGTTCACGGCGGTCAACACGGAGGAGCACTTCATCAGCCAGCAGCAGTACCGGCCCGCCGACGTGTTCGTGGGCTACCACGCCAACACCTGCGCCTCGCTGGTGCTGCAGGGCACGCAGCGCCTGCGCCCGGCCTGCGCCCCCGCCGAGCTCCTGCCCCGCGTCACGGAGCGGGCGCGCCTGGCCCTGCTCAACTGCGCCACCCCCGACGCCGTCATCCGCCTCTGCAACTCCGTGGGCACCTTCATGGCGCACTCCCTGGCCCACACCTACTTCAGGCAGCAGCAGCACACGTCCTTCGCGGACTTCCTCGGCGCCCACGTGCGCGCGGGGGCCGGGCCCCAGACGGCCTTCACCGAGGTGAGTCCGGGCTCCTCCGCGCCCCTCCTGACCCGCGCTCGGCCCCGTGCTCCTGCTGCCGGGGCTGAGGCGTGCAGAGGTGCCCAGGTGTGCCCAGGTGTGCAGAGCTGCCGGGGCTGAGGTGTGCAGAGGTGCCCGGGTGTGCACCATGGTGCCCAGGTGTGCAGAGGTGCCTGGGTGTGCAGAGCTGCTGGGGCTGAGGCGTGCAGAGGTGCCTGGGTGTGCAGAGCTGCTGGGGCTGAGGCGTGCAGAGGTGCCCGGGTGTGCACCATGGTGCCCAGGTGTGCAGAGGTGCCCAGGTGTGCAGAGCTGCCGGGGCTGAGGCGTGCACAGGTGCCCAGGTGTGCCCAGGTGCCCAGGTGTGCAGAGCTGGGGGCACACAAGGTTGATTTTGGGGTGCAGTCCGGCTCTGCAGCACGCTGGCAGCCCCTGCAGGGAGCACAGGCAGGTCAGTGCTGCATTCCTGCCCCCGTTTTCCCCAGGTCACCACCTTCTCACGGCTGCTCACCAGTGCTGACGCCGCCTGCCTGGAGAGGGAGGTGGAGGGCAAGGCCCAGAGGCCCCAGATCCTGTTCCTGCAGCAGTTTGACACGGAGTACTCCTTCCTGAAGGGCATCCGGTGAGTCTGGGCCTGTGTTTTCCTGCTTGGAATAGGCTGTCAGGTGCGTGGGCAGAGCATTTGGAGTAGCACATATGGAGAAGGGAGGCTGTGCTGGCAGTGGGCTGACTTGGGACAAACTCTATCAGCTCCATCACATGAGATGGGGTTTGGTGTTTTTATCTCTCCTCCTGCAGCAGCCAAAGCTGCTGTGGAGTGACTGGTTCTGTGGTCTTCAATGTTTGGTCTTTACACTTAGTGACTTCTGTTAAATTCCTTTTCACTCTTCAGGGATTTCCTGGATACCACTTCAGGAAATAAAGTCCTCATTATTCAGACAGACTTTGAAGATGGCTCTCGGGATGCCCAGCTCATCGCCTCAGCCAGGTGAGTCGGGTGTGGAGTGGTTCAGTTCTGCCTGGCCACTGCTCACTGTGTTTGGTTATTGTGCTGTTTGGGGATCTCACACTCAGGAATGTGCAGTCCTTTATTCTGTAGCAGAATGAATCTCAATGCACTAATTGTATTTCAAATAATAATCCATAACCCAAGTCAAAGTAAGATAAGCTGGGTCAAATGAGCAGATGATTCCCTTTGAAGTGTGAATTCTGGCCACTGGCTGCAGAAGTCCTGAAGAGCTGAGGCTCACGGGATAATTCAGGGCACAGCTGGAGGTGGCAGCTCAGCACCACAGCTGGGAGGAAGGAGTGGGAGTCCCCTGTGTCTGTTGTGGGAGAGGAAACGTGTCCTCTCTGAGAACCATGGCCATGAACCTCTGTGTGCCTTTGCTCTGCCAACAGCGTTTCCTCTTTGTTGCAGGTACACTGTTGTCAATGAGATCAACAAGGTGGACCTGGGAGAAGTCTCTGTCTTTGTTTACTTTATCATGAAGCTTTCCCGGCTGGAAGGAGGCACATCCTACGTGGGATTCCATGGAGGTGGGTGTGCCCATCTGTCCCTCCTCACTCTTCAGCTGCCTTCAGGCAGTCGTTTCTCTCTCTCACTTTCCTTTAAATGCTGAAAATCTGGGCTCAGTGTGTCCTGTGGGTTGTCAGAGCTGCTCCCCTGTCCCACAGGGCTGCCCAGGGGATCAGCACCTGGGTGAGAGCACCTTGCTGTGCTGCTGACACACAGGTCCCCTCTCCAGTCAGCTGGAGAGCAGCACACAGCCACGAGGGTAACTCTGTGGGTGTGTTGTCCTCCAGAGGCTCTGGAGCAGGTGCTGGTGTGTTCTGCTCCCAGCAGCGAGGTTCCTCTGGGTCTGGGGGCTGCTGAGAGCCTCAGAACCCTGGAACTGTCAGGCAGGGACACGTGCAGCAGGGGGTTCTGAGGGCATTGTGCTTTCCCCTCCTACAGCAAGAGGTGGGAGCTGGTGAACTCTGCACATAGCCCCCCAGGTGCTGGCAGGTAATTCTGGGGAAGCTCTTGTGGAGGAACGAGCTGCAGGCTGGGAATGATTCCCTGCTGTTCCCTGCCTGCAGGGCTGTGGCAGTCGGTGCACATAGACGACCTCCGCAGATCCAAGGACATGATCTCCGACCTGACAGCCCTGCAGAACCTCACCATCAGCCAGGTGTTCTCTGAGGACCCAGGTGGAACCAAAGGTGAGCTGTGTGCTGGGGAGAAGGGGAGCTGTGGTCCCAGACTTGGTACTGCAGGAACTGGTGCCTGCCACAACGTCTCTGATGACTTTCCCTGCTCAGCTCCTGGTTTTGGGGGGGGTCACCACATGGCTCCCAACTTGGTATTTGTATTTAATTCATCCTGACAACTTCAGGTCATCAAGCAAGTTAATTTGGTATTCTCCTCTTTTTCTTTTGACAAAAATGTGGTGTTTGCAGTGCTCAGCAGCCTGAGTGCTCTGTCCCAGCACAGGAGGCAGCAGATGCTGCATGGCAGAGACCACTGACAAGGGTCTTTCTTTCCCCTCAGCTTTTTCTTACTCCTTTTCCTTTCCCCACACTGCCTGACAGGAGTCAGGGAGGGCTTAAGGCATTAGCTCAGTGTCACATTTCTTGCTGCATGCAGCCTGACAGCCCGAGCAGCTGTGGCCGTGCCTGAGAGGTGAATCTCAGCTACTCATGCAGGTGCTAATGACATCAGCCATCTCTGACAGATGTTCTGCTGCTCTGGGATGCAGTTACTAAAATAAACTCTCATCTGACTGGTGCAGGAGTGCACTGCTGCTTTCTAATAAAAATTCTACACCTCAGCTGCAGCCCTGCCTGCGAATGGAGAAGCACAGCAGGAAGAGGTGGAGGTTGGAACAGCAGTGCCAGGAGCAGAGCACCATGAGGTCAGTTCAGAATACATTTGTTTGCCTCTCAGCTCTCACTGTGGCTCTCTGCTCTGTCATCCATAGGTGCAACACACCTTTTGTGTCCCCCTTCACTTGAAACCTATCAGCAATATTTGCACCACGAATGTTACTGATCAGACACAAATTCCTCCTCCCCACTGCCCAGTCAAAATCAGCATCACTAAAGAAATAAACCATTCTAAGGACCCTGTAATTACTCAGTCATTTCACTCTTCTGATTTTTAAACATCAGCTTTAGGAGTTTCTGTTGCCTTTCTCCCCCTGGAGGTGGGAGCTGTGGTCCTGAGCCTCACTCCAGCTGTGAGAGCTCTGAGGTGTGTGCTGGGGCTGGCTGAGGGCTTGGCTGTGCTGCAGCCACATTTCACTGCCCTGTGTGCCCCTGACAGCCTCAGCTGGACATGCCCAGGACCAGGGACAGGTAGCATTTCCCAGGAAGGGCAGATTTTCCCTGGTCACGGTGATTATTTCCACTTCTTTCCTCAAACTGCTGAATCTTTCCCCTGCAGGAATCTTATCTCAGCACAAAGGCTGTGTCACAGGCTGGTCTGAAAGGGCCATGGAAGCTGCATCATGTTCTTGACAGCAAAAGCACTGAGAACTGCAGCCTGAGATGAGGGAAGCTGGGAGCAGGGATGCCAGGCCCTTCTGAGGGAGCACTGGGAACCTTACAGGAGGGGTGTGCTGGGGACAGGAGGGGCACTCTGAAGGGGAATGACCTCGTTTTCCTGGGCAGGGTGAGATCCTGGACACCACTGTGCTGCTGAGGACCTGTGTGCAGAGTGCTGTGGGGATGCTGCGGGACCAGAACGAAGACCTGAGTCGGAGCAGGAAGAGAATTGAGATCCTCCTTGGCCTTTTCTCCAAAGAGGATGAGCTGAAAGGTGTGTGCTGCAGGGAGTGTCCCTGGGCATCTGGGGACCACCAAAACACGTCACTCAGGTCACTGGGGACCCAAGGGTCCTTGCCATGGTGCAGACAAGGGGGATCTCCCAAGAATGTGTGTCCATGCTCCAGTCTCTTGGTGGATGTAGGGCTTTTCCTGCTGTTCAAGTGGTGGCTTTTTGTCTGGCTGTGCTGGCTGTTTTTTCCCCCAGTTGGCCAATTATTGAAACAACTGTCAAATGCTGTGCTTGGTGGGATATTTGGGTCCAAGCTAATAGAAGAGAAAATACAAGTTCCCTGTTGTTTTGTAGCCTCTTTCCTGAAGATAACCAAGGCTCGTCTGTCCAGCCTGTTGAAGAAGCAAGAAGAAAATTCTCTTCACCCAAAAAACTGGGTACTTCGGGAGGCTTCCAACCTCAGTGCCCTGCAGGAGGCAGGTACCTTCAGGTGAGGACAGAGCACTGCCTTGGCACCTGCAGCCTTCCAGGACCAGTCTGCAAGTGGCACCTGTGCAGCAGAGACAGCAGCTCTGTGTAACCTGGACATTTGCAGTGGCAGTCTGTGCTGGAAACTCCCTGAAGGCAATTTTAGCCTCTCCTGGGGGAGGGTGACTTAGAGCTGAAGGGGCTGTACTGGGATGGGAATGCACGAGTGCTTGAGTGGAACAGTGGGAGTACAGGTGAGCTGGGAGTGAGAGAAGTGCAGGGGTTTTTTGTTGGTGGTATTTTCTCCCATAAAGGCAGGATTAGGATTCTATCACGTGCAAGTGTCAGCAGTTATTCAGGACAGCCACCTCCTGCTCTGCTGATGCCGTTGCTCACATTCCCTCTGGGTTTCTCCATCTGTTTCTCCCCACAGGCACACCCTGTGGAAGCGAGTCCAGAAGGTGATCACTCCCTTCCTGGCTCTCCTCATTGCTGTCATAGACAGGAATGGCAACCTGGAGCTGCTGGCCAGGCCGGCAGCAAAGTGTGTGACAGAGCTGTGGATGTTCATCTTCAGTGACACCAAACTCCTGAGTGTCCCTGCCGGTGTGGGGAAGAACAGGTGAGCCTGGGGGGAGCAGCAGGAGGGCTGGGCTGGACTGGGAGCACTGGGAGCAGCAGGAGGCTGGGCAGAACTGGGCTGGGAGCACTGGGAGCAGCAGGAGGGCTGGGCTGGGCTGGGTTGGCAGCACTGGGAGCAGCCCAGCCCTTGCTCTGACCCCCCCATTGCAGGAGGATGCTGTTTGTTGGCTGCTCCACGAGGGCAGCAGGGCACTGCTCTCACTGAGTTCACTCTTTTCTTCCTGCCTGGCCCTGAGTGCTCCTGGGCTTTGCTCCCTGGCCCTTGGCATGTTCCCCTCCTTACCCAGCCCCTGCAGCCGTGTGCTGCCAGCACAGCCTGCCCAGGGAATGCTGCCTGGGGAAGGGCCAATGCCCCACAGCTGGCAGGGTGAGCTGTGTCAGAGTCCTGCAGTTCCCTCCCCTTCTAGGGCTCATTTGCTTTCTGCAGCCTCTTGCCTCTGTCTGAACTGTGCTTCCCAGACAAAAGCCCGGTGCATTAATGACCTTTTAACCCCCCAGCCCTCAGCCAGAGATAATCCTGGTGCAGAACAACATGATGGTATCTGCTGATGCTGGGAATGAGATGCCCTTCAGCTGGAGGATAAAGGAGTACCTGGAGGAGATGTGGTTGGAGGCTCAGTACATCCAAAACACTGAAGGTGAGAGCCTGGCCTGAGCATCTCCATCCACTGCCCTTTGAGCTCTGGTTTGTCACTGCTGTGCCCCTCCTGTCACTGGAGTCACCTTCAGTCCCTCTGTGCTCCTGTGAGCCAGCAGAGCTCTGTGCAGGCAGCTTTTCTTTGTGCTTCTCACCATTCATCTTTCTCACCTATTCTGTGCCCTTGCATTCAAAATGCTGTGGAGATGCCAAGAGTTAATGACAAGGTGAGATTCCAGAAATACGACACTGGTGCTGGGCTGACAAGGCCTGGCCTGAGTCCCTCCTTACCGCCCTGGATGAGGGGAGTGCTGGATGCTTCAGTGATTAATTAGGTGTCAGTGTCTCTAGGAGAGATGCTGTGTCAAAGCCAGCTCCCTCCCAGTATCCAGCTTCTCTCTGCGTTCTCATTTTCCAGGCCACGCTGAGAGGTTTGTGGATTACTTCCAGAAAACTGCCCTGGGAAGATTCATCTCTGCTCTGACTGAGGAGGAAAGGCAGATGCTCTTCCAGTGCTACATCACAGATTTTATTGTCTTGACCATCGGTGTGTCCTCCCGGGAGGAGCTGCAGGTCAGTGTCTGGAACAGGAGCTGGAAACCCTTTGGGTGGAGAGAAGAGCACGATGCCAGTGAATGTGTCCTTCTGAATCAGTCCTGCCTTGGAGAGAATGTCCCTCTGAGACAGCCCAGCACAGGGGAGCCCCAGAGCAGATTGCTGGACACTGAGTGGCTGCTGGGCTTGCTCAGACTTTACTCAGAAAAGCAGCACCTTAAACTGACACATTTAAGGCTGTCTTTGTAGGGAAGTGATTCTTGTCTTTGAGAGAGTTTTGCCAGGATTTCCAGTACCAAGTGAATTACAGAAGTCCTTTCTTACCTGAGGTTTTCACTGTTTCCCACCCTGCAGTGTCTGCGCCTGGCCTTCGTGTCCTGCATTGACGAGTGGGTGGCAGAGTCCCCCTGGAGAGAGGAGCTGGTGCCCTCCCTGCCCTGGGCCCACCTGGCATACAGCCAGTTCAAGAGCCGCCTGCAGAACTTGTCCAGGATCCTGGCTGTGCACCCCCGAGTGGTTGGCTACCTCCTGAAGCAGGAAGGATGCAGAGTTCCACGCTCAGAGATGGTAGAGTCACTCCCCAGGCATTTTGTGCTCCTCAGCCCTGGCAGGGAGCTCTGTCTGCACTGAATTAGCTGCTCTCCAGGCTCCTTTGGATCTCAGCGACAGCACAGGGGGAAGCACAGGCTCAGGTTCCTCAGAAGTGGGAATGATCTGCTGTGTTGTTATTGCTACAAGCAGGTTTTAAAACAGTTTGCCCTGCTTTTGCATTAGTTCATAGCACATGCTAACGAGCCAAGCCTCAAACATGAGAATTGCAGAGCTTGAAATAATCAAGTAGGACACTGTTCAGTAGAACATGTGCTGCAGCAAACCAGGCTGAGAGCCCAGGGTCTGTAAATAATACTGAAATGCAGCTGCTGTGCTACCCTTGGCCCTGTGTGTGTGCAGGTTCTGGACGTGCTGGCTGCAATGGTGTGTGCTGAGGAGCTGGAGAACCAGGTGCAGACAGCCCCCCCTGAGCTCTGGCTGCAGAGAGTGAGGAACCTTCACATGCCCATTGAATTCCTGTGCAAAGAGGAGGGTGCCCAGCGCAGGGGGAGTCGGTGCCATCAGCTGCTGAGGGAGCTCAGGTGGGTACCGAGCTCTGCTCACAGCCCTGCTCCTCTGCCTGCCGGTTCACTGGGGCATTGGAGCAGCCTGAAGCTGTTCTGGTGCTGCTTTTCTTGGGCTTTGCAAACCTTTCCAGGTTCCTGCTGGGCTCAATTACATGCCAAGCAGCAAGAACCACATTTTTTTCCCCTCATCTCCTGTAGATTCTCTCTCTAAATCTGGCAGTATCATCTGGTGCATTCCATCTGGGTGCAGGGGTTATTTAAAACTCTCCTCAAGTTCCTGCTAACCAGCAGCGTCTCCCCACTTCATCCTCTGTGCATAAAGACTCAAGAGATGGGGAATTTCACTGCATCTTGTGTTTTGGAAGAATGCCCAGAGTGCTACCCCAGTTTCTCACAGACTTTATTTAGTTTATTTGAAGGACGTGTAGCTGGTTGTGATTGGTGTTTTTTAAATTACTTTTTTGACACAGAAGTTAAGTTAGAGGTGTGAGCAGGAGTGTGCAGTGGTGCTGGTCCTGCTGCAGTGCTGCCTCCAGGCCAGGCCCCTGTGCCCTGAGCCCCCTGGGTTAATGTGGAATGCGTTCTGTCCTTGACAAAAACCCCTTTGGAAAACCAAAGGGCAGAGCAAGTGAGAAGTGCAGGAATGCTGTGGAGGGGAGCATGAACAGTGATGGGATCAGTGACTGCCCTGGTTGCAGTGCCATTCCTGCTGCCAGCTCCCCTGTTCTGGTGCCATCCTGCCAGAATTCCTTCCTCCCCCAGAGCCTGCTGGAGCCGGGTGTTTGCCATGGCGCTCTTTGTGGAACACGTCCTGTTGGGCATCCTCGCTGCCATGCCACAATTCGAGGGTTTGGTGAGAAAATACACTTTGCTTCTTGCCAAGGTGAGCAAAGCTGTGACTTCACCTCTTCCCTTGTGCTGATCACGGGAGTTTTGGTGTCGGGTGTTGGAGCTGAGTCGCTGGGCTTTGTCCTTTCCCTGTGCAGTGTTTCCAGCACGATTCAGACATGAAGTCTCATCCCACCTTCGTTGCAGTGATGACGGTGCTGTGCCAGTGCAAGGAGGAGGTCAGCAGCAGGCTCTGCAGGTACTGACACTGGGGCAGGCTGCAGGGGCCAGCAGGGACAGTGCCTGTGCTGCCAGCACACTTCAGCCAGTGCTGCTTGGGCTGGAGTGAGAGCCAAAGGAAGAGCAATAACCCTGTTGGTTGTGCACCCTGAGCAGAGCAGTGAGCCCAGCCTGTCCTGCATTGCCTGCTCCTGCTCTAGCTGCAGCTGAACATCTCCTTCAAGGCTTTTGGGGAGGCAGTGAGGAAGCTGCTGTGTGTTCACTGCTGTTTCTGGGTTACAGGCACGGTCTGGAGCCGTGTCCCATCTGCCTGGGAGAGCCGAAGGACCCCATCTGCCTGCCCTGCAACCACGTGTTCTGCCACAAGTGCATCAGCCAGTGGCTGGTGCCAGCACAGATGCACTGTCCCTACTGCAGGGTTGCCGTGGAGGATGTGGAGTTAACTGTCTCCGAGGAGCTCAGGTACTCCAGCCACCCTCTCCAAGGTGGGAGTGTTCTCTGGCAAGGGTTTGTGAGGAAATTCTCAACTCTGAGGTTGTCAGCACGAGCAGAGTGGGGAGGAACTCTGCTCCACTCCCTCTGGAACTGAACAGCTCCTGTCTGTTCTGTTGTTTCAAAAGAAGGGGAAAGCTGCCTTGGCCTCTGTAAAAACCTGCAAATCACAGAATCATGGAATGGTTTGGGTTGGAAGGGACCTTAAGGGTCATCTCGTTGGGAAGGTGGAAAAGTATCTCCCTTTGGTGACCTTTGCCTGTGTGTGCTTGATTCCTCCGTGGCTGAAGTGGTTCTGTGTTTGCTGTTGCCCCTCCCAGAGCTGCCATAGCACAGAACGCCCTGTTCCGGCAGAGGTGCAATAATTTCTTCATAGACGTGGTCACCACCATGTGCTTCAAGGACAACGAGCCCCCTGAGCCCGAGGTGATCCAGAGGCTCCTGAGTCTGCTCTTCGTTCACAGAAGCCTTGTGAAAGATTCAGGTGAGCTCCCTTCACCCTGACACACTCAGTCTTGGGGAGCTGAATCTGTCACCACCTTCTCTCACCTGCCAGACCTGCCCTTCCCTTGTCCCCACAGATCACCGTGCCATCTACACAAAATTCCTGTCCCCGTTCAATGACGAGGTGGACGAGACTCCCATCGTCCGCTCTGTGATGCTGAAGCTGCTCCTCAAGTACAGGTGAGCACATTCAGCTGAAGGGGGTTAGGCCAGGGCCTGGTTCTGCTCTGTTCCTCATCAAATCGATCCAATTGTTCTCCTCACCTCCATGAGCTCCATTGGATTTGAGTCCTTACAGGTGGATTTCATCCCTTTGCATTAGTCATGGAACTGGGCTGGCTTGCACAGAGCTTGTGGTGCAGTGTGAGCAGCCTGTGCAAGGTTTACCTGGCTGTTCCTCGCTAACCCCGTGCTGAGGGTGGGTGCCTGGGTGCTGGAAGGTGGCTGGGTAGTTGCTCTGATCTAGGTCAAAAGCAAAGCAAAACTCCTCACTCACAGGATTTAATCAGGACTGGTCTTGTGTCTGCTCCACAGACCTCCCCATTCCCACAGCTCTCCCAGCTCCCTTTGCAGGCAGGGCACAAAAGCCCCTTCTCAGGTGTGACCATCACCTAAATCAGTTGTTTAAACATATCAGGTGCCTTTTGCCCTGGAAATGCTCAGTGAGCCTGGCTCAGGCTGTGAAGCCAAATGTCACCTGCAAAAAGTGGCACAGCAGCTTTTCCATCTTGCAGCTGGATCCAGAGTGACCCCACTGTCACAGGGCCACCTCTGGTGGCTCTGCTGTGATTTAGAGCAGGAGCAGTCCTGTCAGCAGGGCAGCTGGGTAAGGGGGTCTCTCTCTCTCTCTCCCCCATAGCTTCAATGAAGTGAAAGATGATGTGCAGCATTACCTGTCCCAGGTGGAGCACAACGAGCTCCTGGAGAAAAATGACAAAAAAGAGCTCTACTTGCTTTTTGTCAACTGCTTGGAGGTAAGAGCTGGGCCATGAAACTGTTGCAGGAGTAAAAAATTGTGAAGAATAGAAATTCTTCTGCCTACAATGAGGCATGTTTCTTGTGGACATAACTAGTTTTTCAACCAGAAAGCCCAAAAGGAAGTTGATACCAAATCACCTGGTCAGAACCTGCTCTCAGGAACGAGCCTTGCTTTTCAAGGAAAGCCTTGTGTGTCTTTGCAGGGTTACATAAATTCTTCCCCTTGGACAAGTGTCTGAGTGTTAAAACTCCAACTCCAGCACAGCAGTGCAGCAAGCAGGGCCTTTCTCATTGCAGTAGCCCACTGCTGAACTGCCTTCTTGTCTCCACAGACACTTAAATGACTGTGCAGAACTTAAATTATTATGCCTTTTGGATTGTTCCCTTTCCTCCCCTTGCATAACTCTCACGTCTTTGGACAACCTGAAACAAATGTGACAGCAGGGGAGTGGTTTCATTATTTACAGTTTTTTTTAAAGTGACTTTGTAGTTAAAATCACCATTTGTGTTCTTGCTAAGGGACAGACCAGGCAGAGCTTGGCATCTTGGAACGTGTGTCGTTCACAGCCTGCTCATGGCTCAGCTCCAAGCTTGGGGAATGTGGGACAGCTGGGGCACATCCTGAAAATGGTGCTGGGTGACATGGCAGAGGTTTGGGATGAGGAGGAGCAGTGGGCTGGAGGGTGCAGGGATGGTTTGCTGTGCTCATGGCAGGGTGGGTCACACCTGGGGACACAGGGCTGGCTCAGTGAGGTGGCTCTGGCCACTCACCAGTGCTCTGGCCTCTCTCTAGGATTCCATGTGTGAAAAGTCTGAGGACAGCCCAGGACATGAGCACAGAAACAGTCTCCCTGAGGACAGGTTTCCAGAGAACTATCTCCCAGGGAGCAGCAGAGAGGCTCCTCAGGAATCCTCCGTGGAATACCTGCAGGCCGTGGCCGCCGTGCGCCTGTACCTGAGCAGGGCTGCCGAGCTCATCTTCGACTTGCAGCAGCACACGAGTGAGTGGGGTGGTTGTGCTGCCAGCTGGAAATGCTGGGGGCAGAGCCAAGCCAGCAGGGCAGGTGGGCTGGGCACAGTCAGTGCCCTGTGCTCTGCTAGGACCTGTTCTGGTGCGTGGCCAAGAGGGAGAGCAGCAAGTCCCTTTTTCCTTGGGGGTGTCAGTCAGTGTCTGTCCCCTGTACCAGGTGTTAGAGGGGCTCTGTAACTGCTAGTGAGGCTGTGCTGGTGACCCCAGTGCAGCTGCATGGCAGTTACACCTGTGGAAGGAGATTTATTTTATCCTCCTGATGCTAACAATGAGATTTATTTAGAGCCCACTAAATTGAACTTTAAAGCATAAATGCTGCTTCAGACTCAGGACTGCTGTAAGGCTTATTGTTTTATATGAATGAGAGCTCTGCACAGCTAGAAGGGATTAAGAGTTTATATCAGAGAGTTTATATCTTCCCTGTCTAAGAAATGAATCATTGTCTGAAATCTGGCTGAGGAAATGCTCCAGACAGCACTTGAGGAGGAAGGGAAGGCTCGGAAGTTCTCCAGTGTAATTACACAGTACTAATGAAGGGACTTGGTGCTACAGCTGGTGCAGACAGTGAAGTTTTACAAAGTGGGATGTGCTTTTGCCTCTTTTTTTTTTTTAACCTCTTTTTTCCCCCTCCAGAGCCAGAGCAGATAAGTGAGAAGCAGCGTTACCTGAAGAATGTGGAGAAGTTCTGCAGCCTTGCCAGGAACGACTGGCACCGTGTGTACCTGGTCAGGAGGATTGCCAGCCAGCACGGGATGGAATTTGCTCAGAAGCTGGTCACAGAGCCACGCTTCAGCTGGGTGTTCCCTGCAGAAATCCTGCAGCAGGTAGAGAAGAGGCATCTCCTGGGGATGGTTCTGGTCTCCTCTTTGTCTTCACTTTGTGCTGCTTTGGGGTGTTCCTGCTGTTGTGTGGCTTTGGGGGACAGGCCACAGTGGCAGTGGTTGGGCAGGTGACTTGTCCTGGCTTTCTGGTGAATGGAGTCTCTCCTGGCAGCACCTTTGGGTGGCTGTGTGTGCTGCTGGTGCTCTGGGGAGGCTGAAATGCCCCAGTGCTTGGGAGGAAGAAGAGATTCTACTTCCTCCAGCTGGGTTGTTGTCCCCAGTGCTCTGCATGGCTGTTCCCTTGGCAGGTGCAGCACAGCCAGTCCAACCACATCGACCGGTACCTGGTGTGTGGGGAGCGGTACCGGGCCCTGCGCGATGCCGTGGGACGAGCCATGATCGAGGGCACGGCCCAGGGGCTGCTGGAGGCCGAGAAGGTACAGCCCAGTCCTCCCTCCAGACCCCTGCTGGGCCCAGTCCTCCCTGCAGACCCCTGCTGGGGTTTGGATTGCTCCAGCTCGGTGTCCCTGTGGGCAGTGTGTTCCCACAGAGGCACTGGGGGCCTTTGCTGGGAGGTCACTGTGACTTGTGCTCAAGCACACATTTTCTTTGCTTTCCCACCTGCATATCCCATCACTGTAGCTGGGACAGCTCTGGCCTGTCCCCTGCCACATCCTTGGTTCTTCTCCAGGCCTCCAGCAGCCCCCCAGCTCTGGAATCTGCCCACCTGCTCCTGGCCATCTTCCGAGAGGTCACTGCCCTGTACGGCGCCAGGGATCCGAGCCTCCATCCCAAGCAGCAGGTAGGACGCTCCCCTTGGGAAGCTTGTGACAAAGCTGCTTCATGGGTAAGGATGAAGGGGATCTGAGTCAGTGGTGCAGGAGTTCTGTTCCTGTGGCCCAGGCAGGGCGATGGCCCGAGCTGAGCAGCCTGGGGAGCTTTGCACAGCGGGGTCACCGGGCGTGGGGAGCGGCTGCCGGCGCTCCTCACTCGGGTGGGCAGTGACCCGCCAGCTTCAGCTCTTTCAAATGTGTGCTTTCAGCAAACAGAGGCCATGACTGAGTTCATCCAGAGCTCCCAGGTGCTGAACTCCCCCGAGCTGCGGCTCTTTGCGGTTGCCCTGGTGAGGAACGGCCTGGCCGTGGGGCCGGGGGGCCGCGAGCAGCACGGGGCGCTGCTGGAGATGGCCGTGCACGCCGCTGCCGTGCTGCTCTGCGGCCACAGCCCCGTCCTGCAGCCCCTCAGGAACCTGGCCTTCCAGCCACACACCATGCAGGTAAGCACACGGAGCCCACCTGCAGCTCTGCACGTCCCTGGTTCTTGCCTGGGTCCGCTGGATCCTCTGCTGGACCTTTCTCAGCAGCAGTGCTCCAGCTCAGTGTTTGAGCTGTGAGATGCTGGGGGGTGATTATTTCAGCGCTGTTGGGGCTAATTAGCACAACAACAAGCTCTGGCCTGGTACCTTTTCGAGGTACCTCTGCATCCTGAGCAGTATGAAGCAAATACCTTAGCTGATATTTGGGGGAGCAAGGCTGAAAGCTGCTGGCAGCTCACACTGTGCTGAGCTGCCTGCTCAGAGAGCTCTGGCTCCTGAGTCAGGGGGAGGGAGCTGCTGCTCTGCTACTCCTGGGTGTAAGGAGATGTGCTGGTACACACCAGGGTGCATCAGGAATGCAGTGCAGCGTGTCTGGAGAGCGCACATGCGAGTCTTAACAATATTGACACTTCTAAGAGCAGATTTTCAAAGGTGAATCTGAAAATCTGCATCTGTATCACCTGCCTGACCTCTGCTTTCAGATGTCTCTGTTCCCCAGTGTGAACAGAGAACCAGTGAGTGACTGCTACAGGAAAGAGCTGATTTTCAGATCCATTTGTGACTGTTTTCCCCTTTTCCTCCTCAGCACTCCTTTCTGCCCACAATGCCAGAGGACATCATGGCTCAGGCGAGGGCCTGGGAGGGACTGGCTGCTCTGCACTGGTATGGTGAGTGCTGCTGGCTGGCTGGGGAAGGGATTCCTTGGGTTTGGAGAATGAAACTCTTCCAAATGTGAGGACCAATGCACTCCTCAGCACGAGTTACCCTTGGTAAATCCAGATTTGTAGTGACAGTTTGTGTGGGTGATGCACCAAAGGACATCCAGTGCTGTTTAGTGTGCAGCTGTTCACAGAGCTTGAGGGGGCACAAGGGCAACACAAACAGGGTGTGAGAGGAGAACTCTGCCACCTTCCTGGCCAGCTTTGTGTCTGCTTCCCACATCTGGACCTTCCTGCAGCTGGCCATGGGGGCTGGGAGCACTCCTGCACTCAGCAGCAGAACCTGTCAGGCTTTGACTCCTCGTTTCTCAAGGAGAAACAGCACTGAAAAATTTCCTGGCTTCCTGTGTGGGCCTGTCAGTCCTTTGGGCTTTGGGATAGTCAGGGCTTTTGATTAGATCTTGAAGCATATTTCTTGCTCCAGGATGATTGTCCCAATGAAAGGGAATAACAGGGGCTTTATGAATGTGTCTTAGAATACTGTCCTGTTTGTTTCTCTTCTGACAGAATGTCCCAATGGCCACCCCTGCACTGTGGGAGAGGTAAGAATTGAGGACTGGTGGGTATTTAAGCAGACAAAGTTTTCAACAATAAACTCTTTTATTTTGTTTACTGGTTTAAGGTTCTGATGCACAGTTCCACTTCTAAACTCGATATTATTGATCATTTTATCATTGCAATTTAAAATTTAGATTACCCCTAAGATTTATACCATAAATTAGGAAACATCAGGCAGGGGCCCAGTTTGTAGCAGGGTTTGAATTAACCACTTACAGCTTGGATTTTTGCTTCGTTCCTTCTCTGCTGGAGAAGCTGCTGCTCTGGAATTCAGTGTTCTCCTTTTGCTTTTCCCAGTGTGGCCTCCCCATGGAAAAGAGCCGCTGTCCCGACTGCCACGCCCCCATTGGAGGCGTCCAGCACAGACCCCTGCAGGGCTTCCAGCCATCGAGGTAAGCATTGCTTCAACTCCTCTGCACTGCTAAATGATGGAGCACTTGCCTGTGGTGCCTTCAAAGGCCAGAGGTACCAACCACTCCGTGCTGCTCTCTGGAAGGTGTTAGGAAGGGATGTCCAGGCAAGAGTAATCGGGCAGCAAAACCACAGAAATGAGCTTTTCTGTGTACAAAACCGACTGGAAGCCATCACTCCCCTGTAGCCCTTTGAACTGGCAGCTTTTACAGCATTCAGAGACATTATGGGTCAAAAAGACATTGCTGCGTGTCAGAGATGTCTTGTGTGGTTTTTGTCAAGGCAAAAGAATCCCCATCTATACCCTTTCCTCCAGGAATCGTGAGGACAGAACCCAGACTGGCCACATTCTTGGAGATGTTCAGCGCAGAAGAACCCCGGGGGTGTGTGACAGGGGCGTGTCCCCCGTGGTGTTTGTGCTGCTCCGCTTGCTCACACACCTGGCCATGCTGCTGGGAGCCTCCAGAGCCCCTGAGGTATTTCCAAACATGCTTCCAAGTGGTCACACAAAACGTAGGGAAACCTTTGTATTCCTATTGCCAAGTGACATGGACAGCCTGTCAAAATGCAAGACCCAAATTCCCTCCCTCCCTGCCCAGGAGGGATTTTGGTTAATTCCTGCACTTCCGTGCAGGCACATCCACCCACCCCTGCCTTGATGGGCCCGGGTGGCAGGAATCCCACAGGTGGGGGTGGCTGGCAGGGCTGAGCTCTGTGTGCCTTGTGCTTCCCTGGATGTTTTTGGCTGTGCTCAACTCTTGCCTTTGTTGTCTTCAGTGCTTGGGAAGGATGATCAAGCCGCCGGTGGACGATGTGGTGAGCTTCCTGCAGCAGCACATCCAGGAGGACTTGGCTCAGCTGACACGGATTTTGGGGAAGAGTGTGGATGACACCATCAACATCCTGCACCTCGTGCTCAGCAGCCTCCTGCAGGCCCCCCTGCAGCAGCCAGGCCAGTGTAAGAAAAGCCACCTGCCCTGTCACACCTGGGGCTGGATTTGGAGGGCTGTGGCCGTGCAGGCACTTTGCTGATAAACCACTTCCAACAGCAGCAGCTGAGCTGAAGAGGAAAACAGAGTTTGAAGCTTGTTTCTTACTGAAGGGAGGGAAGAATTTTTGGCTGTTTGGTTCTTTCAGTCGAATACCTGGGGTATGCAAGGTTTGGTGCAGTCAATAACTCTGAAAATGAATTATTGACAAAATAACATCATGACAGATGGGCAGAGCTTCCAGCTTCTGAGCAGGGCTGCTGCTCCCAGCACAGCAGCTCGTGCTGTGGGCAGTCTGAGTTCTGTGCTGCCTCTCAGTGACTCCCAGAAGTTCTCTGGGAGAAGAGGGATGGCAGAGTGGGGTTCGTGGTGGGATCTGGAGTCACTGTGGCACAGAGGGATTTATGTGTAAATACCCCATATTTTGAGTGTGGGACAGCACCAGTCAGTATTCCAAGCTTCAGTCTGTCATTGGTCATAGCCTGACCTTAGACAATCTGTTCAGTCTTTCTGGGATTGTGGAGGAGTTTTAAAAATGTCCCCATCATTCCCATGAATGACTGGCTGAAGCTCCTGGACACCTGGATCAGTGGGTGATGTTTGGGTGTCACTCTCCAGCTGGACCAAGATACTCAGTTAACTTCTAGGACCTGTGGACCTGTGCTTTCTTTTCACTGAAATATTGCAGATGTAAGAGGTGAAATATTCCTGTTGCAGGGCTGGTGCAGTTTGATGATGTTCTCTCCACCAAACAGAAGAGAAACAAATGGGAAGAAATTGTTGCAAACACAATTATTGTTCCTGAATTGAAGGTGAGAAATCTGCTGTACACAGTCAGTAGCTGAGCAATTCAAAATCCACTGGCAATGTGCTGTGCTGTAAATGTCTG
Organism: Aleadryas rufinucha; assembly: GCA_013397815.1. Taxonomy (NCBI): domain Eukaryota; kingdom Metazoa; phylum Chordata; class Aves; order Passeriformes; genus Aleadryas; species Aleadryas rufinucha. The sequence continues at coordinate 5,100 of VZTH01003325.1, read as the reverse complement.
TGCTACATTTTTCACCTGGCTGTTCCTAAAGGCAGCCCATCCTTGGCACAGCTGCAGGTTAAGGATCAGCCACCTTTATTGTGCCTGGGGAAGTGGGAGTCTGAGACTGGAGTTGTTCTGGGCTGATTTTTGTACAGCTGGAAAAGCAGAAATGGCTTTGCTCAGTTGAAGCTATTTCACAATGCCCAATAATTTATTACTTTTTAATGCAGGATTTGGATAAAAAGCTGCTAAAGTTAAACCGACAGATACAAGAGGATGAGAGAATCTCTTCGGACCCCATAGTGAAGATAGTGTATGGGGACCCAGGTGCATTCCTGTCCCAGCTGCCAGGGGACAGCCACATCCACCACTCCAAGATGTGGAGCTGCCGCAAGAGGGTTTCCGTGGAGAACCTGGCCCACGTTGTGCAGCAGAAGGATGCCAAGGACACGGTCCCTCTCCTCTGGAAGTTCCTGCAGAAGGTGGGGGTGGCACAGAGGGGACAGCCTGGGATACTCAGAGAGCACAGAACCACGGACTGGTTGGGGTGGGAAGGGACCTCCAGCCCCAGCTCAGGTCACCTGGAGCAATTGCCCAGGACTGAACCACATTTTGGATTATCGAGTTTCTTTATTCTCAGTACTTGCTATGATCTTGAGAATGAACATGGAAAATACTGTCTTTAAACATGTAAGAAGTAACTCCATAAAAGTATTCCCAGCAGGCTTACCCACAGGTTCCCTTTCCTCTTCCAGGAAACTGAGCTGAGGCTGGTGAAATTCCTACCGGAGATTCTGGCTCTGCAGAAAGACTTGGTGAGGCAGTTCCAGAACACAGCAGAGATCAAACACTGTTCCATCCGGGAATTCCTCAGGGAACCCCGCTCAGGTGAGGAGACTCTGCCAAAACCGTAATTAATGAAATAGAAAATGCTGGATTGTCCAGTTGGAAGTGAAGGGGAAAACTCACATTTTCCTTTTAACTCTCATCCAAATGAACTGGAGACCTGGATATGGCTGGAAGAGTTACCAGATGGCTTTAAAGGGAATTAAGTGCAGGAGATTTTTTACAAGGGCTGGGAGCTCTGTGCAGTGCAGCAGGGGTTATGTTGGCATTTTAAGCTCAGCCCTAGAGCAGGGCATGCCTAAAGAGTGGAATAAACATCCTCCCCTTCCTTTCATGAAGTTTGTGGCAACTACTTCAATTTTATTTAAGTACAATTATTGATGTTTTTAAGAACTTACAGAAAAGTACATAAAGGTCATGCAGAATCAGACCAAGGACCAATCCATCCCTGTGGCCTGGGCCAGGAGCAGGCAATAATGGAAACATATTAACACACCAAGGAAACTACTCCATTTGATACCATCAGAAAGGTGTTTGGTGTCTGTTTGGTCTCTTGAGCAGTTGCCTGGAGTTCAGCAGTGTGCTCTGAAGATCCCTGTATTGCAGAGTTTCACCAGGAAAAGGTGTTTCATCGATTTCTCCTTCTGTTGTTTCTCAGGTGTGATGAGGGACCTGTTAGAGAGGAGAGTGAACGTGTTTCTGTCTGTCTGGAACAAGCTGAGAAGCTCCCTGGACACCAATGGTGAGCAGCTTCTTTCCCAGCCCTGCTCCTCGTTCTCAGTTCAGGTTCCTCCCATCAGTGATGCTGTGACATATCCTCAAGACTGAGCTTGGCCTCTGAATTTTAAGAATCTAGGTACAAGGGGAAGAATTTGTTTCCCTCTTGTAGTATTCTCACCTAAACTTGTTTCCTTTCTCACCTGAGCTTGTTCCCTTTCGTGCCTGTCCCTAAGGCCGAGAGCACAGCTTTTCTCAGGCTCTGTACCTCCTCCTGCCCTGAGTCAGCCTGGGCTGGCTCTGGGCCTCCTCAAGCACTCCTGTCTGTATTTCAGGGGAGATTAAGCTGCCCAAAGGCTACTGTGACGCCGAGCTGAGCGTGGACAGCAGGCTGGAGGTGCTGCTGCCGCGGCGCCAGGGGCTGGGCCTGTGCTCCACGGCCCTGGCCAGTTACCTCATCGGGCTGCACAACGACTTCGTGCACTCTGTGAACAGGCACATCAAGGAGGATGACAGGTGTGCTGCTGCTCTGGGCTCTGCTGCATCTCCTGCTCCCCCACCATCAGCTTTCCCTGCTCCTCAGAGGCCTCTCCCTCTGAACAGGGACCCTTTGCTCCCTGCAGGTATTTGATCAGCCCCTCGGACGTGGCCGACCTGCACCTGATCAGTTACGAGGTCGAGAGGGACCTGATCCCTCTGATCCTGTCCAACTGCCAGTACAGCATGGAGAAGGGAGGGGAGACCTTGCAGGACTTCGATCTGGAGAGGATCCAGCAGCAAGTGATCAGCAAGTTCCTGCAGGGGAAGCCGCTCATCACGCTGACGGTAGGAGGGGCAGGGGCTGTGCAGCCAGGAGGGCACTGGGAGCGGTTTTCCAGGCTTCACATCCGTGGGTTTCTGTCCTGACAGGGAATCCCCACCCTGGTGTACAGACATGACCGGAACTACGAGCAGCTGTTCAGTGATGTCAGGAATAAGCTGGAGCAGGTGGGTTTCTGCACTGCAGGAAGCAGGGCAAGCATGAAATCCCTGATTTTCCAAGGGTTTTCTGTCCCTTGCCTCGTCCATCCAAAGGCTCACCTGCTGATTTCTCAGCATGCCTTGGGTATGTGCAGTCTGGCCTTGTGTTGTCAGTCAGGATTTACAAAGAAAAGGGTGATGGTTCAGCATTTCAGTTTCCTAAATCTGGGGCTCTGTTGTCTTCCATGACCTGAGCAATTTGAACAGAAGGAGGAATGGGTTAGGGTTAATAACATTAACTGTGACTTCATGGTTTTCAGAGTGCTCTGCCCAGTTCTGTGATGAACATGATCAGTGGGGAGCTGCAGTCCTACAGTGACGTGTGTGATGCTCTGTCCCTCACTGAGATCACCCTGGGCTTCCTGGCCATGGCTGGGGAGAACGCTGAGATGCTGCTGACTGACTACATTGAGCAAGTCCTGCAGATGGGGGATCAGACAAACCCTCACGTGCTGCAGGTGAGTCCTGAGGGCAAAGCTCAGATTCTAACAGGATAAAACCTGCCCTGGTTTTTGCTAAATCCACCCAGTGTGACCTTGAAGCCCAGTGTGCGTGACAGAGCCCTCTCACTTCCCCACTCCCTGTCGTGATATCAAAAAATGGATTATTGAAGGCAGATGGGGAAGGGCGAGAGGGCAGATGGGTCACACAGCCAGGCTTAGGGGCTGGAGGAGCTCCGTGCTGAGCTCTCTGTGGGCAGGACAGGCTGGGGACGGGCTCCAAGGACATCCCTCACACCCACAGATGTGCTTCTCTTCCAGGCCCTCAGGAGGTGCCAGCTCAGACACAGCATGGCCCTGTGGCAGCTCCTGTGTGCCCACAAATCTGAGCAGCTGCTGCGCCTCGGCAGGGTAAGGAACCCCCAGCCCCTGTGTGACCTCCTGCCCTGCCCTGCCCTGCCCTGCCCTGCCCTGCCCTGCCCTGCCCGCAGCTCCTTAAATGTGTGTTTGGGTTTTTTTTCTCCCTTCACTGCATTTTTAGGATCCTTTTGCAGACATCAGTCCAGACTACAGAGAAGAGCTCACCCCAGAGCTTGCCAAGCTGCTGCACACCTTCCTGGTCCACTCAAGGCTGGAAACCTTCCTGCAGGAGCTCCATGAAATGATCGTCCTGAAGCTGAGACGTGTCCAAGCTGTGGAGGAATTCAGACCCAAGTGGAGGTAGGAGTCACACACCCAAACCCCCCACAGTTATTAACTGAAGCTTCTCTTTCTCTGAGCATGCACACGATGGGAACAGCTCCTTTGGGAAATGCCTGTCCTGGGGGTCACTGCCCAGCCAGCAGCACTGGGAATATCCACACCCATTCCTGGCAGGGGTCACTTCCATCTCACACAGGCTCTTTTGGGGACACTGGTGGAACACACCAGGAGCTGCTGTCCATGGGCACAAACACAAACACTTCTGCAGGCACCTGGATAAATTAATAATAGAAGCACAAACTCATTAAGGTTGGAAAAAACTCCGTGATCATCAAGCCCAGCCTTCAGGGATAGGCACATTTAGCTCTGCACAGGCACAGCTCGGCCCCAGAGCTCAGCCCTGGGCTCCCCTTGCTGGGCTCTGTGCATCCAGCTGGCTCTTTAACCCTCCTCACCACACATACACCTGTTAAATTGTGTATAGGAGTATTTTGAGTGGTGCAGTGCACTGATACTGTGGCACTTGTGGTTTGCTGCACCCCGGTGTTAATGCTATTCTGCTCTGTCTTCCAGCCTGAAGGAATCACTCTTGCCTTACCTTTACGCCAAAGACTCTGAATTAGCTGTGGAGCTGGAAGACACGTTCCCAGATGAGATTCTTCTCTCTCATGCCTCTGCTACCTGGAAAGCAGCTGCTCTCTTCAAGCGGGAGCACAGGGACAGTTAGGGCAGGACCCTGCCAGGGACTGGCGGTGCCACAACGCCCACGCTGGGGCTTTTGGAACTTCGGGCATTTGTTTGGGGTTTCTTGGTTGTTCTTTGGGTTTGGGGTTGTTGTTTGCATGATGTGAAGAGGAGAGGTGGCCATGGAGGAGGAGGAGGAGGGTGACAGACCCAGCAGCTCCGTGTGAATCCTGGATCGTCTCAGCCCCAGAGCCACTGGAGGAACATGAAGGACTTTTTTTTTTACAAACCATGCTGCCCTCGTGCTGGGACAGGGATGGGACAGGGATTTGTGCTTCTCAGTGTGCCTTTCTCCCGGCACCGGGATGCAGAACCGGGCCCTGCCCAGCACCTCCTCGCTCCCACCGCGCTGCGGCGGGACCAGGAAGGAAAAAGGGAGCCCTGACGGACGGGGCCCCTTCCCTGCCTTAAGCGCGGCCCCCCGCCTTGTCCCGGGCCGGGCGCTGCTTCCCCCGTTCCCAATAAACTCGTTCAGCTCCGCGGCCGCTCCCGGCTCCTTTCCCGGTGCACGGCCGGGTCTNGCTCCCGGCGCCTTCCCCGGTGTGTGCGGCCGGGCCCTCGTGGCGCTGCCGGGCCTCGGTGCGGCCGGCCCGGAACGGCCACTCCCGGCTCCTTCCCCGCCTGCTGCCGGGCCCTCGGTGCGCTGCCG
>VZTH01003312.1:3117-17094 GCA_013397815.1 Aleadryas rufinucha | reverse complement strand
ATCCCAGGAATGTTTGGGAATTCTAATGGAGATTTCAAATTATGAGATAATATTGTGAGGGAAAAGCCACAGGAAAGCCCAGCTGTGGGGATTCCTGTCTGGAAAAGGGTCTCTTATCTGTGCTCCAGAGCTGATATTTGGGTCTTAATCCAAGGAATGTTTGGGAATTCCAGTGAAAATTTGAAATTGCACACAAAGCTTGAGGTACAAGATAATATTGTGAGGGAAAAGCCACAGGAAAACCCAAATGTGGAGATTCCTGTTTGAAATAGGGTCTCTTATCTGCGCTCCAGAGCTGTTATTTGGGGATTGATCCCAGGAATGTTTGGGAATTCTAATGGAGATTTTGAATTGCACACAAGGCCTGAGATGAGAGCAAATATTGTGAGGGAAAAACCACTGGAAAACCCAACTGAGGAGATTCCTGGCTGGAAAAGGGTCTCTTATTTTCATTCCAGAGCTGATATTTGGGTATTAATCCAAGCAATGTTTGGGAATTCTAGTGGATTTCAAATTATGAGATAATATTGTGAGGGAAAAGCCATGGGAAAGCCCAGCCATGGAGATTCCTGTCTGGAAAAGGGTCTCTTATCTGCGCTCCAGAGCTGTAATTTGGGTCTTGATCCAAGGAATTTTTTGGCAAGGTGGAAAACGAGCGGGTTTGGAAATGAGGGAAAACAGGAAGGAGAGCAGGCTGGAATTACACCTCTCAGGGAAGACATCCAAAGGCCTCTCCTGGGATTGCTGAGTGTCCCTGCAGTGGGGAATATCGCAGGTTGTTCCTTGGGACACGGAACGGGGACCGTGACAAGCGACGGAATAACCAGGAGAGCTCGGAGCCGGCTCAGGAAGTGCCGAGTAACTTTTTGAATTATCAAAGCCATTAAAATATAATGGGAGAATTCTTCTCATTAGAATATAATGAGAAGGCGATGGGGGGGTGGGGCTCACCCCGTTGTTCGCTGCTGTATGGGGGCAAATTTCCTTTGGATTCTTCCCGGGATATGAAACCAGTGCCTCCAAAACCCGCCTTGGATGTGGGATTGAGGCCGGAGAAGGGATCTGAGAAGGGATCTGAGCACGGCTGGGCCGTTCCCGAGCGGGGAGAGGCGAGTGATGCTTCCTGCGGCATTGTTGTAACCATGACTCCACGGACGTCATCCCGGGAAAACAGCGCCGGGAACATTTGCGGAACAAAGCCCAGGGTCCTCGGCGGAGCGCTGCCATATGCGCGCCGCTCATTTGCATATTGATTAGCTCCCTGGCTGCTCGGAAATGGCAATTAGGAGAGCTGCGGAAGCGAGGCGCAGGAATCGGCTCGGGTTTCGGGAAGGGGCTTCCAGAGGGATGTTGGGATGGGGATTGGGAAGGGTCGTTCCCAACGATGCTTTGGCTCTGCTGATTCAGCAGTTTTGGTGCTGCCCTCTCCGGAGTGATCCCGATGGGAGCTGGGATGGAAAAGCATCAGAGCCCTGGAAGTGCTGTTCGAGTCATTTTTAGGGCTCTGTTGCAGCCTGTAAATAAAAACACCGGGAAAAGGAGGGAAACAGATGGAAAAGCAGTGAAAAGAGAGGGATGAAGGGATGCCAGTGGAGTGGGAATGGCTGGAAAGGGATGGAGGCTGCAGCAGGAGCGAGGATGGAGGGAGGCAGAGCAGGGCAGGGGTCAGCAGGGCTCGGACACTGGGGCCTGACCTCCCTCCTCTTCCCTATCCCCTCGAGATCCCGTCCTGCTGCCTGGTTTTCCCTAAAAGCTGGGAAAAGAGGCAAGAACACCGAGCTCTGGGAGCATCCATAGGCACGATCCTCTCTGGATCCACATGGATCCTCTGTTCCTGGGAATGTGGGGCATCCCTTGGCCCTGCTGCCCTGCTGGAGGCACATTCCCTCTTCTTCCCAGCTGCTCCATGCCGTGGATATTGGGATAATTTCCACCTGGAAGAGCCTAACAAGGTACAGGGATTGCACCTGAGGGCTTCTGTGCGTTGGTGCCTTAGGATTTGTCACAAAACCACTTAAAATTTGAGGTTTGGGGGGATTTTTGGTTATTCCAAGGCCTCTCACTTCTGTTCCAGTTTCCCCTGGAGTGGAATGAAAAAAAAATAACGGGATTATACAGGAATGATCCCTTTGGAAATGCCCAGAAAGGAAATCCTGCCTCGTTCGCAGCGGAGTTGTTTGGCAGGAGGTCAGAGCAACAAGAAATCATTCCAAGGGAATTCCAAGGTGTCCTTCCAAGGTAGAAATCATTTCAAGGGAATTCCAAGGTGTCCTTCCAAGCTAGAAATCATTCCAAGGGAATTCCAAGGTGTCCTTCCAAGCTGACAGGGTCTCCCTGGAAATTTGAAACCCACTTCCAAGGAACAGGGGGTTTTTTCCCCCTTGAAAATTGAAAGTTTACCAATAATTCCCAATCCTTTGTCCATGAAAATGGAATGTTTACTGATAATGAACCAAATAAATTAACAGGAAGATTAATTATTATTTTGGATATTTGACCTTTTAAAAAAGACAGAGTTCATCCATTTAAAATTAATTTCAAAATTAATTTTCAGGAAATAAATTGATATTAAACACTTCTATCTCTTGATGTAGTGAGAGGAAAATGAAGTTCTGAATAAATTCCTGGATTTTTTTTGTGCTGCTCAGAGAAGTCCAGGGAAGATTTACTTCACTTCAGGGAATAAATTCAGCAGAAATGCTGGAGAAGTTAAGATTTCTTTTCATTCCTGTGGGCTTTTCCAGTCTAAAATCTGGATATCACCTTCCCAGTCAGGAACATTCCCGTGCTCAGGTGATTTTCCTGCCTTTTTTAACCAAGAAGTGCATTTTTTTCCCCAGTAAAAAAATCCAATAAATCCTAAAGTAGTTACAATCCGTACCATATTCCATGAGGCTGCTGCTGTTGGGATTCTCCCATCCTTTAGGAAGTTTTTCCCTGTGTTTTGAGGGCTTCCAGATCATCTCCAACAGCTCAAAGTCCCTCTTCGTGGAGCGATGGCTCTGACTCATCTTCAGCTGAGTCATCCCTAATATTGGACCATCCTTCAAAGGAAGGAAATCTTGGAAAAATTCTCGCTCCTGGCATCCCCCACAACAAAGACTCGAGTCAATAAATCCGACACAAAAGAGGTGACATCAAAGGATTCCAGGTTTTCTTTGGAAAACACATCCCAGCATGAGAAGAAAGGTAAATCCCATCCCAGCCGTGCCAAAGCCATGGATCAGCTGCATCAGAGGGGCCGTGTCCTGGGATCAAAGCTTCCCCTCTCCGTAATTTATCCTGGCTGGAAATCACGGATGAGTTTTCCATCATTCCCTCGCGCTCTGCAGATCCCTGAAGGCGGAGCTTGGAGGAGCAGGGAGAGAGGATGTGTGGGATGAGCTCAGCCCGAAACCTGGGAGCAAAGGACGTGGCTGCTGCAGAGATTCCCTGCCAGGGGTTGGTGGGATCCATCCCTGGATTTGGGCTGGGTGTCGTTGTCCAAAGAGATTCCTGCTGGCCCTATGCCAGCCTGGGAGGAGGTGTTGGAGTGAGGAGCATCCAGGGGGCAGTTCCAACATGGAATCATGGAATGGGTTGGGTTGGGTTGGGTTGGGAGGGAGCTTAAATCCCATCCCATTCCAGCCCTGCCATGGCAGGGACACCTCCCACTGTTCCAGGCTGCTCCAACCTGGCCTTGGGCACTTCCAGGGATCCAGGGGCAGCCACAGCTGCTCTGGGAATTCCATTCCAGGGCCTCCCCACCCTCCCACACAGGAATTCCTTCCCATATCCATCTAAATCTACCCATTTCCAGCTTAAAGCCATTCCCTGTGTCCTGTCCCTCCATGCCTTGTCCCCAGTCCCTCTGCAGCTCTCCTGGAGCCCCTTTAGGCCCTGCAAGGGGCTCTGAGCTCCCCCTGGATCCTTCTCCTCTCCAGGTGAGCACCCCCAGCTCTCCCAGCCTGGCTCCAGAGGGGCTCCAGCCCTGGAGCATCTCCATGGATTCCTCTGGAATCTCTCCAGCAGCTCCACATCCTCCCGATCCCACATTCCTGGTGTCTGCAGCTTTAAAACTGAGCTGGATTGACTCAAATCCTTTCCCTGGGATGTGTGGAAGTGGGATTTGTGCTACTCCATCTGCTACCTGAGGAGGAGGGAGAGAAACGCACTTGAATCAGGAGAGCTTTGGGAAGACAAACATATGGACTTGGGAATTTGATGGATTCTGTTTTAATAGTTGGGAGCTCTCAGAGTGGGCTGAAAGCATTCTAATTCCCAGGAAAAAGGCTCAGGAAACAGCTCTTTAATTGGACCTGAGCGAGAGGATGTGAATGGAAAACGGGGAGTGCTGAAATAGCTTCCCACGGTAGATTCTCCGTCAGGGAAGTGGAGTTTCACAGGAGTTCTTCCCCCTTAAATCAACAATTTAGGATAAAAACCCAGGAATTTCTCAGCTGGATTTTTAAGTGTAACAGGATTGCATAAATTTGGGGGGAAATGGAACAACTGGGGACTTCCAGCGTGGTTACAAAACCCACTCTGAGCTGTCCTTGTTCCATATCCAAGTGCAGTGGAATTACAGGGATGGGGTTTGGAAGCAGAACAGATCCTTTGGGAATATTTATTTGCCACTTGTAGCTTTTCCCTGGCTTCCACCTTTCCTAAAAAAACTCCCTTTGGATGGCAGGTCACATCCAGCCAAGCTGCATTCCCACCTCCTGATTCCTCTGCTTTCCACCTCAAAATTCCCAGGTTTTTCCTTCTCCTTTCCTGGCTTTCCCCCAGAAATTCCCGAGCTTCTTTAAAGCCTTTAAACCCAAATTTGAATTAAATGTAAATAATGCAGCAGAGTTTGTTTTAATTTAGATTTTAAGAATTCATGGAGTATCCATTCCAAACTTAGGGAATACCACGGTGCTGTTGCCGCAGAATTCCAGTGGTGCTTTTTATCTCCTTATCCTCTTCCAGACCCGGATTTTTAAGGATTCTGATCCATAGGCACTAAAAGAGCTAAAATTCAATGTTCTCTTCTCTTAGAGGATTTAAATGGCTTTGGAAAAGAGCTTTGCCATAAATTATTCAAGTAATAGATATATTTGGGAAGTGTTCAAGGTTGGATGGGGTTTGGAGCAGCGTGGGATAGTGGGAGGCATCCCTGTCCATGGGATGGGATTTAAGCTCCTTTCCATCCCAAACCACTCACAAAATGCAGATTTGCCTTTTCATCCTAAATATGAAATCCATGTTTTTATTGACTTGATATATTCAGCATTTTTCCCAAATTTCTTACATTTATGGAAAGCTTCCTAATTGCCAGCCATGGGATTTGGTAGTTTCCTTGAGTTTCTTCCCAAAGAAATCTGGGAAGATATAGGATGATAATTGGGTGCTGCTTTCTTATCTATAGATACAAAAAATACCTATAAACATAGAAATATGGATCTAAAATCCTGGAATGCCAAACACATCCACAGCCAGGATGCTGCAGCTGTTTGGGAAAAAGCATCCCTCAGCCGCGGGAACAACTGGGAAAACAAATCCTGCGCCGTTTTTAGGCCGTCTCCAGAGAAGGGCTCATCAAATCTGCATGAGCTCCGTCCCAGGAACGGCTCCCAGCTCTCCCTGTGCCCGTGTTTTCTCTGGAATGTTGTGTTCTGCACATCCAGCCAGGGGTCAGGGGTTCAGCGCTCCCAGCCGGCTCTGACGGATTGGATTTGGCAGCTCCGTATTTAAGCTGGGAGCTTCCTTGGGAGCTTCCTTGGAAAGCAGGTGAGCCGCTGCTGCTGCAGGAATCAGCCTTTTTTGTCCTTCCTGCAGTTTCCCCCTGGAAGTTTCCCTTTTTTCCCCCCCCATTTTTATGGATTAGTTGGTGATTTAAAACATCCATCGGCGTTTCCAGCTGGTGGAAAAGAAAGGCAGAGCAGCTGGAGCCCTGCGGGGCACACGGGGTCAGGGGTGTCCTTGGGAGGTGGCACCAGGGCTCCTTCGGCTCATCCTGGTGTAGGATTGGGTTTATTCCAGTGGGATTCCGTCAGAGACAGCCAGGCTGGGAATTCTCACAGTCTGGGGGTTGAGGGAATGTGGATGTTGTGTGAGGGCTGCTGAGAGCTGCTGTCACCATCCCTGTCCCCAGTGGTGCCACCGGGATTAAACCTCTGGGCTGGAGAGGAGAAGGATCCAGGGAGAGCTCAGAGCCCTTCCAGGGGGGATCCAGGAGAGCTGGAGAGGGACTGGGGACAAGGCATGGAGGGACAGGACACAGGGAATGGCTTCCCAGTGCCAGAGGGCAGGGATGGATGGGATATTGGGAAGGAATTCCTGATTGTGAGGATGGGGAGGGGCTGGAATGGATTTCCCAGAGAAGCTGTGGCTGCCCCTGGATCCCTGGGAATGTCCAAGGATGGAGCTTGGAGCCCCCTGGGACAGTGGGAGTTGTCCCTGCCCATGGCATGGATGAGATTTAAGGTCCTTCCCAACCCAACCCATTCCAAGATTCCATGCTGCTCAGCTCAAGCAGGGAGTGCCACATTCCCTTTTTCTGGATATTTTACCTGGAAAACAAACGGGAGCATTTCCAACAGGTGGGGAAGGATCCTGGAATTCCCGAGCTGCTGCCTTTCCCTGGCAGAGATTTGTTGGGAGCTGCCGTGGGATTGGCACTCCTTGGATGTTTTTTAATCTCCTGGAGTCATCATCAACATAATGAATTCCCACCCTGCTGCTCTCCTTGGTTCTCATGGAAAACCACCCAAAATTGCTCAAATGCTCCGAATTCAGGATTTTCCTGAAATATTCCAGGCAATTCCCATTTGATCCAGGTGCCCATTGCTAATTTTGATGGAATTGTTTTACCTGGATTTGCCTTTTCCCAGAGTGTGGAAAAGCTTTGGCAGGGAGGTCTCTTGGCACAAATTGAAACCCAGGGAAGGATTTTCCTGCCCATGGAACTTTTCGTGGTTGTGTTGGAAGTTTTCCGTGGTCGACCGAGGCTGGAATTTCACGTGGAGGGTGAACTTTGCGTTCTCATTTTATTTTATGGTTTTAGTTGAATGCTAATGAGCCTTTAATTATCATTTCTGAAAGTTAATGACCGAGATAATGGGCTCAGGGCTGTTCCCTCTGGTGCTCCGTGGGGGATACCAGATTCCTGCACATCCTTGGGATGAGCAGGTTGGATACAGCTCCAGGGTGGGAATAAACCCTGGAGCTTTCCCCAGCTCCAGTTGTTTGAGGAGGAATGGAGGGGCTGGTGCCAATCCTTCCTCTCCAGGGACAGGATCCAGGGAATGGCCGGAGCTGTGCCTGGGAAAGTTTAGGTTGGATATTGGGAAAAGGGGTGGTGGGGCACGGAACAGATCCCCAGGGAAGGCTCACATTCCCGAGGTTTCCAGAGCTCCAGGAGCGTTTGGAAAGCAGGCACAGGGTGGGGTTGTTGGGGTGGCTGTGCAGGGCCAGCAGCTGGATCGATGATCCCTGTGGATCCCTTCCCGCTCAGGATATTCCATGATTTTATGATTGTGACATTCCTTTGTCCCTGATGTTCTGGGCTGGCACCACCTCGTTCCCATCCCTCTCCACCCCTGCCTGGCTCTTCCTGAACTTGGAATCACAGGATTGATCCCAGTGCTGGACAAACCCAACTTTCCATCCCCATCCTCCCATTCCCTATAAAAATTCCCAAAAACTGCTGAACTGAGTTAACCAAACCCAAATTTTGAGTTATTTTCCTCAAGACCCCGGCGCTCGTTCTGCTGGCGCCGCTGCAGACCCTCCTGCCTTCCCCAGGTTGTTTTCTTGTTGCTTTTCCATGGAAAAAGAGGATTATTCTGGTTGCAATTTCCATGGAAACAATTACCATAAAGTATTGATCGCCCAGGATAGATTAGGAAGCATGAAAGGATAGAGGTTGTCTCCATGGAAACACGGACATTTGGAGCTTCTTATTCCTTAAGAAAAGCGTTTTCGTGCCTTTCCTTGGAACAAGTTTCTGGTCCAGTTGAAAATAATTTTGTGGTTTTTAATTGAAGTTGTTCGTGTAATCGATAATTTGTTTTGATATCGTTCCTACATTGCAAGGAAAAGTCTGGAATTGCATTTTCCTAAAAAAAATTAAAGGATTTGCATCATTTCCACAGCTTTTTTCACGTTGGAAAGGAGCTGAATTGGATCATTAACTGTCAGGGAAAAACAGGTCCAAAATTGGCCTTTTCCTTCTGGAATTGAGGGGTTTGTAGGATTTTGATGGATTGATGGAGGAATCACCAAGCTCTGGGTGGCACAGGGAGTTCAGCTCCTCCGGTTGGATTTGGTTTGGGAAGAGCTGAGGTTGGACTTGAATGCTTCTGATTCCCAATATTTTATTCCTCACCTCAGAACCTGCAAGGCTTCAGTTGCTGGGGGTGTTTTAGGCACTTCAGAAATTCCTCCAGGGAAATGGTGGGAGAACGGATCCTTTGTTGTTTCAGGGATGGTTTGGATGCCCAAACCTCAAATCCCAGAATCCCAGACTGGCTTGGGTTGGGATGGACCTTAAATCCCATCTCATTCCAACCCTGGACACCTCCCACTATCCCAGGGTGCTCCAAGTCCCGTCCAGCCTGGCCTTGGACACTTCCAGGGATGGGAACTCCACAACCTCTCCAGCTGAAAAATCCCAAAATTCACAAATAACCCCTCCTCACTGCCAGCCTGGAAATCATTCCAAGCTTTTCCCTGGATGGTTTGGTACCAATGGAGACTTTACGGGAGCCTTTAAATGGATTTAGAAATCTGGTGGAATAAATGGCCCAGAGGAAACCCTTGGAACGTCCAAATCCCCATGGATGAGGCTGGAACGAGATNGGATGGTTTGGATGCCCAAACCTCAAATCCCAGAATCCCAGACTGGCTTGGGTTGGGATGGACCTTAAATCCCATCTCATTCCAACCCTGGACACCTCCCACTATCCCAGGGTGCTCCAAGTCCTGTCCAGCCTGGCCTTGGACACTTCCGGGATGGGAACTCCACAACCTCTCCAGCTGAAAAATCCCAAAGTTCACAAATAACCCCTCCTCACTGCCAGCCTGGAAATCATTCCAAGCTTTTCCCTGGATGGTTTGGTACCAATGGAGACTTTACGGGAGCCTTTAAATGGATTTAGAAATCTGGTGGAATAAATGGCCCAGAGGAAACCCTTGGAACGTCCAAANGTTATTCCTGGAATATTTAATTCTCCTCTCTCCTGGTGATGGGGATCATTCCAAGCCAGGTAAATTCCTGGATTTTGATTCCAGGATGGGTGAGCTGTGGGTGGAATTGCGTTCACCTTCCTGGCAGTAAATCCTGGGATCTGGGTCTGTTCTTCCCAGCCTGAATCCTTCCTGCTCCTCCTCCTCCTTCTTTTTTCCTGGAATTGCATCAAGTTTTGACATGAAAGGATTGAGAGGCAAGAGGTGGAATCTCACTTCTGGAAAACAAAGGGATAAATGTGTTCCAAACCTGATTCTCATGGATTTCTCTGGGAAATGGCACAGAATTCCAGTGGTTAAGGTTCTTCCTGGTGCTGGAAGGAGCCTTCTCCCAGAGGGAATATCACCAAAAAAGCTGCATTTTGGGGAATAAAGTGTGGGGGGCTTTGCATTAGAGAATTCCATGAAAAACAGAATTATAGAGCGCTAAGTTTGGGAAAGGATTCCAAGATCATGGAGTTGAACCAACCCTGCCAAGGCCACCACTGCCCCGTGTCCCCAAATGCCACATCCACAGGGATTTTAAATCCCTCCAGGAATGGGAATTCCACCCCTGCCCTGGCCACACAACCCAGTGTAAGGAAGTTCCTTGGAAAGAAGGAGAAAGCCAGGCTGGAAAACGGGAATTAAATCCTCTGGGTGGGGCTGGGGCAGAGTTAATTTTCTTCCCAGTGGCATTTCCAGGTCCAAAGCCGTGGGAAGAAGTTTATTTAATCCAACAGTCAGGAATGAGTTATTAAAACCTGGAAAATGGAAGGATTTTGTTTAAGTTGCGTGTCAGGGGTGGCTGGGGTTGCGTGTCCTGTCAGGGCTTGGAATTCCACGTCCTTGGGCAAGCTCTGGATCTTTCCTGTGCCTCCAGAGAGCTCCAAAAAACCATGGATGTGGATGACAGCAATGGAATGTCCAAGTTTTCCCAAGTTTTAGCAGAGAGACTGGAAAGGAGGTGGAGTTTGGGGTTGGTTTTCCGTTTTGCTTCAGGATCGGTTTGGAAAGGGCTTGGTTGGCATCCAGGGGCGTCGGGAAGGGAAGGGATGCTGGGAATGCCCAAATGTGAGGATATAGGGAATATTCCTCCTCCCTGACTCCTCTCCACCCGTTGGATTCCCAACTTCCCGGATTCTGGGATAGGTTTGGCTGCTCCATAATCCCCATGTGGGACATGGCTTTGAACGTGTCCTGCTGGTGGGTTTCTCATTCCACAATCCTGGATCCAGCAGAATTCACCTTCCCCTATTTCTTTCCAGTTTCCAAGAGATTTTTGGGAGGCTCAAACCAGGCTGGATGACATTTAGGGACTGAATCTGTTCCCAGGTCCCCAGGCAAAGCTCTCCCCTACAAACCATCCCTAAATCCTCATTTTCCTCTCCCGGTGACCTCCCGTGATCCCATCCCTGGGATTGGGATTTCCCCACATCGGGATTTCTAAGGAATTGTTTTAGGATCCAGCTCTAAGCCGGGCTCAGCTTCACCACTTCAGTCTGAGCCAGATGTACCCCACAAAGCCATGCTGCTCACTCGGATTAAATGAGTCCCTCTCCATCAGAAAACCAGGAATTCCCCTGGAAATATCGCCAGGAAATGGATTTTTTATATTTAGCTAAATACTCTTAAAAGCTGATTTTTGCTTTTACGGCTTTTTATCCATTTTTTGTACCAGACTCCAGTGAGTTTTTCATGATTCCCCTTTTAAAATCGAAGGTTCTGAGCTGACCTCACTTCCCCATCCTGCTCTGCATCATTCCCTATGTTTGGATCTCAGTTATTCCCAGCAAATCCAACATTTTTCCTGCTTTATCCCCCAAACCTTTTTGCTTTCTGTGCTCTGTCTTGGTGCTCTGGTTCCCTTCATCAGCACGAGAGCTGATAAATATTTAGTGTGATATAAATAAGTGCCTCGATCCCACATTAAACATCCCATCAATTAAATTTCCTCCTAATTGAAGGCAAAACTCGTCAGTCTGAAGGAAAATAATTCCATGAAGGCAGGAAAAATGGGATTTAAGAAGGAATGGGATTGTTTTGGCAGCTACAAAACAATTGCAGGTTTTTCAGGGTATATTTAATTATTTTTTTACTCTTTTTAAGCTTTTTTTCCGTGCAAAGTGAGGGTGAGACCTTGCTGGGGATTTGGGAATTTCCCTGCCATTATCCATAAACAGGAATGTGCAAATTCCTCCTTTTCAGCAGGAAACAATCAGGCTGTGGAGACAAAACAAGGATTATTTTATATATTTTTTTCATTCCAGGATATCTTTTTTTGCCTTTTTCAGTGGGATCAGGAATGTCTGGGGTTTGTAACTTTGATTCAAATTGTTTCCGTTTGCACTCGGATTTATGGAGTCAATCCTTGGTCTGGGATCCTGGAATCCTGGAATGCTTTGGGTTGGGAAGCACCTCAAAGATGATCCCTTCCCACTATCCCAGGTTGCTCCAAGCCCCATCCAACCTCGGATAAAACCAGGAATACTCCATGTTTAATTCTGGGATTGAGGGAAGGACGGGAATTGCGTTACACAGCAGATCTGCTGGAGCAAGAGGAAGGGGGTAGCGACAGGATCCAGGAAAAGCCGAGGATGACGGAGCAGATGAAAACCGGGAGCTGGAAGATCCAGGAGTGTGTGGGCTGGCAGAAAATGTGGATCAGCAGGAGACGGAGCAGTCTGGGGCAGGGCTGGAGGGATGACGAGGCAGGGATTTAAAAACCTGCCACCGGCACAGGGATTTGCTTCCCAAATTCCCGCTTCAGTCCCGAGCTGGCAGCAGGAAGCAGAGCTGCTGACGCGGGGCTGGAAGCTGAGTTTGTCCCTGGAGATCCGCAGGGAAAATCGGGATTTGTGGTGGAGAGCTGGAGTGAAGGGCTTGGAGATGCCAGGGAAAACGGTAACGGGTGGAACATTCCCGTTTCGTGTCCTTTTTCCTGGAAAAGAGCAAACAAATGGATTGGGGGAGGATGTGGAAGGTTTCCTGTGCTGGGGTGTGAGGTGGATTTGGGGTGAGGAGTTCCTTGAGTCGGGGAAGGGATCAGCCTTGGAATTCGGGATGTTCCCGCTGCTCCTTGGTGCTGCCACCTGTGCACCCACGTGGATGTGTTGCTTTCCTTCTGCTCCCCAAAAAGGGGGAGAGCTCTGGGAAATCTCCAGCTGGGAATTTATTATTGGAGCACGAGCATTGCCCTGTGGAAGCAGGAGCTGGGTGGGAAGGAGCCTGTTGGGAACCATTAATTGATCCCTAATTGAGGCAGAGTTTCCTGCCCAATGTTTCCCAGTTTTTCTGTAATTCTTGATGGCTTTGGGAAGTTTTTTCCGAGGCTCCGCTCCGGCAGCTGGAGATTTTCCATCCCACACTGGTTTGGATTGGGAAAGACCTTAAAGCTCATCCCATCCATGGGAAGGAACACCTCCCACCATCCCAGGGTGCTCCAGCCTTTCCTCGGACACTTCCAGGGATCCAGGGGCAGCCACAGCTTCTCTGGGAATTCCATCCCAGCCCCTCCCCACCCTCAGTTTCAACAAGAAATTCCAGCTCATTTTCACCGTTCAGCTCAATAACCTTTATCCATAAAAGCCTTAAAATTCCCTGCCCTGTGCCTCCCCTCAGCTGCTGCAACTCCAAAGTGTCGGGATGCTTCCTTTGATTGAAAACTCCTCGATTTATGATGGGAAAAAACCCCTAAAATGCAATGTTTAATCCAAAACCGTGATGGGCAGAGAGGATAAATCTTCCTCACTTCCAAACATTTATACAAGGAAAAGGAAAATCCATCCAAATCCAAGGGAAGAATCTCCAGAGAACAAATAAAACTTGAGGGCTCTGGAAGGATTTCACTCCTGGGTTGGTTTTTTTTTGCTGTGTAAAACATGAAGTTACGATTTTGTAACTCTTTTTTTTCGTCTTGTTTTTAATTTGACGAATTTGTTTTTAATGTTTTATTTCCCCAAGCAGCCCAGCAGTGGAACTGAACAGAAATGTTTGATGATCTGCTCAGTGCACAGCAAAAATACCCTGGAATTTATAGAAGTATCCAAGGATCAAACCCAACAGCGGGGCTGGAGAACGATCCAAAATTCCGGATTTATGGAAGAAATAATTCTGTGATTTTTTTATATTTTCTTAGGAGAAAATTGCAACTTCACAGTGGAATTTCAGGGTGAATTCTTTTAAATTCCAGAGTGAATTCTTGAAAATTTCAGAGTGAGTGCTTTTAAATTCCAAAGTGAATTCTTTTAAATTCCAAAGTGAATTCTTGAAAATTTCAGGGTGAATTCTTTTAAATTCCAAAGTGAATTCTTTTAAATTTCACAGTGAATTCTTCTGAATTTCAGAGTGAATTCTTTTAAATTCCAAAGTTAATTATTTTAAATTTCAGAGTGAATTCTTTTAAATTCCAGGGAGAGTTCTTTTAAATTCCAAAGTGAATTCTTTTAAATTCCAAAATAAATTCTTGAAAATTTCACAGTGAATTCTTCTGAATTTCAGAGTGAATTCTTTTAAATTCCAGGGAGAGTTCTTTTAAATTCCAAAGTGAATTCGTTTAAATTCCAGGGTGAATTCTTTTAAATTCCGAAGTGAATTCTTTTAGATTTCACAGTGAGTTCTTCTAAATTTCAGAGTGAATTCTTTTAAATTCCAGGGAGAGTTCTTTTAAATTCCAAAGTGAATTCTTTTAAATTTCACAGTGAATTCTTTTAAATTTCAGGATGAATTCTTTTAAATTCCAAAGTGAATTCTTCTAAATTTCAGAGTGAATTCTTTTAAATTCCA
>VZTH01003308.1:1578-15500 GCA_013397815.1 Aleadryas rufinucha | reverse complement strand
TTTTAACCCTATGCTATCAGCTGCACCACTGACCTTGGTCCAAACTTCCAGAGGTTTCACTTGACCTAGCTGTCTGCATATCACCGATGAAGATATGTCACTGTAAATATACAAAAGAAAATCCTTTCTGGCCACCCCAGTTTACGTCAGACAACTAGACTGCTATTTCTATACCCCCTATTTTGGCTTTGTGTAGCAAATTGTTTAGTTACAGCAGCAAGTCCATGCATATTGCTAAACTAACAATAAATAGGTGTTAGCTAGATCTCTTCAATTCTGCTTTGAGTATTTAGTATTCTTTAATTTTATGCCAGTAATTTTACATCAATTTTGTCATAATTTATTACATCTGTATGTCTTTTAGTTTCCTTACCTTTTTTGTTCCTTAAATAGTTTGATATTTCAGCTTAAGAAAATAATTTTTTTTTTGGCAATTTCTTCCACTCATTCTGTGACAATTATTTGAAAAATGAGGAATGGCTTTGTTTGTGAGTGACCTGGAATACTTCTCCAATACTTGTTCAATTATACCTATTCTGCTCCTATCCTTGTGAACAATTTGGTCACTTTTACATGCACAGAGGGTCTAATGAAGGCTATTGTAAGCAGATGCCAAGAAGTCAGTTCACTAGTCCTTTACTCTTGGAATTCAAATGAGGTCAGTGGAGATATTTCTGGTTTATACTGTCATAACTGAGAATAAAGCCAGTTCATGCAATCTGCCACAGTGTCACCACTGACATACTGTTTGAGGAAAATAGTGACTGTGTTATGAATCCTACCTAAAAATAGTGTCTTGTGGGAGACTTTTGTCTATTTTCTGTAAGTAGGTTTATTCAAATTTAAATGGAAATGAGTATGAACTCTAGGGGCAGACTTTGTAAAAATCCTGGTGTTTAAAGTAGTAGACAGATACTGAGTGGGCCTTTAAAAGCTGCTTTGGAGTCTCTCTTTTAACAAGATCAATGTACTGATAGACAGCTTTGGTAACTTCAGAACACCTACATGGGAAATTCCTTCATCTTTACGAACCTCATCACTTTTGAAGTTGTCCATTACGATGCCTCTGCAATACTGTGATAATGTTCTAATGTCATAAGATAAAACACATCACAATCTCAGATTTCATGCTCTGGGAAAGACACTTAAGAGTTCTTGTTTTTTGAATGTTCTCATATCCAGACAAGAATATTTTCCTGGAAGCTTAGGAATGTACTTTTGGCAAGTTTAGAATCCATTTGTAGTTCTTGGCTGTCCATTGTCAGAGGGGTAAATGAGCAGTTTTGAACATGATGAAAGATGACACATTTTGTGGGGTGGTTTTTTTAGGGAGAGCATGGTTAATGAGTTTATGGTAGGAATGTGGAAAGAGTGTATTGGACTATACTGGCTGCAATACTCAAAAGAGAACTAATTTTCACAAGAAACCCTCTTTTTACTGTGTTAGATCTTCAGTGCAGGGACAGCAATTGTTCCTCTGCCTTTGCGTGTTATAGGTTGTGTGACATTTCTTGCGGTAGTATAGGAAAAATAAATTGCAGTAATAGTAGTCTGCTAAATTACTGACTGTGTAGTCTTCCCATGTACTTGGACTACAAAAGGTGCAATATGCACATTGCCTGGAGTGTGTACCTCTAACATACAGAGATACAGGGATCTTGCACAAAACTTCTACCAATATAATTTTTAAAGACTGATAAGTAAACAGTCGAAATGCCACATTTTATTTTTTCTGGAACATAGCAAGGTCAAAACATCACATAAATCAAAAAATTTTTGAATTATAATGCTTTCTTATTTAAAATTTACAAATATGCTCTTTGCTACTGTCATTTTCTTTGCTACTACTACATAGAATTTCAGACAGGGTCATGATGGTTTACATGAAGATTTCAAAAAACAATTTGGTACATTACAAACTTCCCATGAAACAGATGAGCCTCCCCTTCAGTGTCAAATATGTTGTGACTCACATGAGTGCAAATGGAATGCAAAGTTGACTAAAATATTGCTACTGGAGAGCTTTGTATTGGCTTGACAGTGAAGTAAATCACTGCAAGGTGCCAGGCATCAGGAATCAGCATGAGGGCTGAAGGTCCTCTAATGTTTACTTTCTGAACACAGATGCTAGAACAAGGATCTTTTCCTGACAACAGCGTAATGACTCTTTAAAGCTCTGCTAATTGTATTCTAGGCAAGAAAAGAAGAAAAGTGAAATTGGCGGAGAGAAAGAGAGAGATGCAGAGAGAGGGAGAGAGATTCTTTAAGATTCAAAGGCAGTTTTGAGCTCTTTTTTTCACATCATCCTAATCAAGTCTGAATAAGACTTGCCCAAATCAAGCACTATATCTACAGGTCCAGAGCAAACCTGGTGTAGCTTGGGAATGCCTTCGAATTCATAAAAGAATTGAACAAGACCCTTTTAGGCTTATGGGCATATTCCTCATTATAAAAGACTTTATATCTGGTGGGAATATATCCTTGAGAAGTCCAAAGGAAAGCTCCAGGGCAGAGCAGGTCACAGCTGGCTGGCTGTGAACAAGAGTACTGTCATTTCCCAAAGCAATTGCAGAATAAATGCATTGGGAGAAATGTTCTGTGAGCCATGACCTGACAGCCTCAGTCTGTCAGTATGTGACAGCAGCATGAGAAGAATAGTAAAATGAAAGCAGCAGGCAGTTTGTATAAAGATCAGCAATTATAGTAAGATAAAGAGAAGCTGGAGCGCAAAATGTCCATGGTCAGCTTGTATGATTTTTGTCAGCTTTGCTTCTTTGCTCCTTCCAAGTGGTTGATTTTTTTATTTGCTTGGATTTGTTTAGCTGTCATTTGTTTGGTTGTGCATTGTTTTGTTTGTATTTTCTAATCTACCTCTTCTGTAGATACTTATACTCTCCTGATCTACTTACACACAGTTGCAGACAGTGAAATGCATGCTGTCTTTGACCTGGAAGACCAGGCATGAGGTCTTCCTCTGGATGGGTATTTATGATATTATGATGGAGATACTTTCAGTAGCTTGGCCTTTGGCAGTGCTAAAAGTCTGTTAATATCTGCCATTAAATGTCTTTTTGAGGGATATAGATATATTGAAGTGTCACTTTGCAGTGTTGACAGATCGACCATATTCACAGCTTAACCATTCGGTCACCAAAGCTATGCGCTGGCAGTAATCTTCTGGTTTGCATTCCAAAGATTTGTTGTAAACCTGTGGACAGCACTGTGAAGGGTGGATGGCCACATCAGGGCAAGCATAAGAGTCCTCCCTCAGTACACCGCTGAGCAAACATGAGCTGGTTACAGTCCCAGACCTTGACTTGCTGTATCCTCAGTCAGTTCATGCGGAAGTCTGGCAGTCATAAACTGGCATAAATTTAACTCTTAAACCTCTCTCTCCCATTTCTTACTTTTCCCAGGGTCCTGTGACAACTTCTTCAAAATTTTGTATGTCTTCCTTCCACATAGAGAATGTCCTAGCCGTAAACTACTGACTTCAGCAACTGCTGAAAGTGCAATCTGCCACCACAAACTCCCACTCTGCTCAGTGCTGTGGGGATACTTCCTTCCACACAGTGGGCGTACCCCTCGGTCCTTTTCTCTCTCACATTCTCATCAAAGTATGCTCTGCCTGTCAGCGATTATTTTGCCTGTTAACTCCCCTAGAGCTTTTTAGTTTCTTCTAGACCATCCTTGTTTCTGCAGCTACTCACAGACACAAATGTAGGAAGCCTTGTGGCAACTCGCTTGAGATGGCTGTGCAGGAACACTTTCTAGGAAGAGAGATGAGGGAACAAACAAAATTTTTTCATTTCTTTCTGTTGTGTCCTCCTGATGATTGTATCTTTTCTGGATGCATGGAAATACCAAAATGTTAGAAAAACTCTCATCATGTGTAGAAATGTTCATTCTGTCCTGAATTATTTCCCTTCAAGTGCTTTTCTCTTTCCTGTATTGAAAAATACTCATTTAGTGAAATTACTGTTATTGCTACCTTTCCTCTTGTCTTTCCAGCTGCCTTGTGTTTGGTGAAATTCTCAGATTTCTTAATTATGAAAAATCCTTTCCCTGGGGGAAGCTTGGAAAAAATTTAGGTTTAAAGCAAATAAAGACTTCAAAATAAATATAACCTTCAAGATCCAGCCTTTTTTTCCACATATTTTTCTATCATTTTGGTCTGAGAAATGAGGTGTGTCCCTAAGAAGGTTCCAGTAGTAATTTCCAAGCTACAGTCTAAAACACAAATAACTAACTCTGCAAAACATGACAGCTACTACAAATCTTCTCAAAGATTGGAAAGAAAATGGTGCATAGCTAAAGCTCAGCTGTGAAACATTCATAGATGGCTTTAAGGTAACCGCCTTCTAGCACTTCAAGTTTTGAATTCTACCACTACCACTTCTTCCCATTAACAGGCCTTCAAGATGAAAATATATACAGAATGTGAGTTTCAGTTTAGTGCATGGCTGTATTTGACAGAACCTTTATCCTGATTGTGTAAGTTTAATTTGAAAACCAATTACTTCTGAAATTGCTTCTGCTTCTGCCCTTTACTCTGTGTTGTGCTAGAAGTTTGCTTTATTTTTACTAATATTTGAAATAGAATAGTAGAGCGTATGCTGAAAACTCATTTCATAATCATATTTGTTTCACTTTATATGTTCTCACACCTTTTATTCCTTTATAATTCATCTGATCAGAAAGTGCAAATTTTTCATGCAACAAAAAGCCTCTTTCGAAATATGCTCTGTTGAGCAATTTTCTCCAAAATCTAAAAGGAGTTGCTGAAAGAATATGTCTAAATACGTGTCAGATGTTTCTTCTTTTCCCAGCCCTGTGAAAATCCATCTTGTAGTTTTACTCTGGAGCTGAAGAGGGAGGCATGTGGCTTTGGGGCAGCCAGCCAAGCCAAGCCAAACTTTCCTGGCTTCCTACGTAGGTGAGAGTTGGATGCTCCAAGACTGGAATTCCCCACCTCATTTGGCTCCTGGCATTCCTGCTGGGAGACAACACCTGTGAAAGCTATGGGCTGCCAGGTATTCTGTGGCAGAGCTGAAAATTTGGGTTTGAAATTGTTGAGGCTGGATCCAGGGCATCCAAATCACGGAAACTTGGCATGCTGCCTTGAAGACCGAGATACATTTTCAGAGGAAATTATCATGATGCTGCTTAGGCTTCTCCTGGAGCTTCTTCAGCTTCACCTACAAATCTATGGGGCTTTATGGGATTCATCCAAGAATTTCCAGAGAGCTAGCTAATGTAATCACAAAAAAAATCTTGATAATTTTTGAGCAGTCTTGGCAATCCAGAGAGGTTGAGCTAACAGGAAGTTGGTGAATACAGTCACTGGTCACAGCCAGCACGTCTTCATGAGATGAAAGTCCTGCTTGTCAAATCTTATTCCCTTTTACGACAATGTAGCCCACCTAGCTTATCAAGGGAAGCCAGTGGATGTAATCTTTCTGGGTTTCAGTAAAGCTTTCAATACTGTCCCTCTGAGCATCATTATGGACAAACTGTCCAGCACACAGCTGGATAAACACATCATGGGATGGGTGAGCAACTGGCTCACAGGTTGGGCACAAAGGGTTACAGTGAATAGGGTGACACCAGACTGGTGACCTGTCACTAGGGGGATTCCACAGGGCTCCATCCTTGGCCCTGTGCTCTTCAGCATTTTCATAAATGGCTTGGACACAGGACTGGAAGGGATACTAAGCAAGTTCACAGATGAGACTAAACTGGGAGATGTTGACTCCCTCAAAGGGTAGGAGGCCCTGCAGAGAGACCTTGACAAAAGAGGGGACTGGGCAGGCACCAACCGTATGAAATTCAGCAAGGGGAAGTGCAAGGGATTCTGCACCTGGGATGGGGCAACTCTGGATATACAGACAGACTGAGGAATGACAGGCTGGAAAGCAGAAATGAGTGCATGAAAGGGATCTGGGGGTCCTGGTTGAAGCTGAATATGAGTCAGCAGTGCCCTGGCAGCCAGGAGGGCCACCCATGTCCTGGGGGGCATCAGGCACAGCATCACCAGCCGGGCAAGGGAGGGGATTGTCCCGCTCTGCTCTGCACTGGGGCAGCCTCACCTCCAGTGCTGGGGACAGTTATGGGTGCCACAGTACAAAAAAGACATTGATCTGTTAGAGAGTGTCCAAAGGAGGGCACGAGGATGGTGAAGGGCTCTGAGGGGAAGCCGTGTGAGGAGTGGCTGAGGGCACTTGGTCTGTTCAGCCTGGAGAAGAGGAGACTGAGCTGAGACCTCACTGCAGTTACAACTTCCTTGTGAAGGGGAAGAGGAGGGGCAGGCACTGATCTCTTCTCTCTGGTGACAGTGACAGGACCCATGGGAATGGCCTGAAGCTGTGTCAGGGGAGGTTTAGGCTGGATATTAGAAAAAGGTTCTTCACCCAGAGGTTGGTTGGGCACTGGAGCAGGCTCCTCAGGGAAGTGGTCACAGCACCAACCCTGACAGAGTTCAAGAGGCATTTGAACAATGCTCTTAGGCACATGATGGGGCTGGTGCTGTGCAGGGCCAGGAGTTGGATTCTGATGATCCCTCGGTGTCCCTTTCAACTCAGCGTATCCTGTGATTCTATGAAAGTGAAGACTAACACTCTGCATAAATGCTACTGAATTTTTAAAATTTTTATCAGAAAATAGGGAAATAAAAATAAGGGAAAATCATTGATTTTCACAGATGAAATTGTGTCTAGAAATGAAAGGAATTTCAATTGTATCAAGAGTTAAAAAGGTAGGCTATGTCATCCAGCCATTAACTTTGAATTACATTCAGTTTCTGTCAAACAGAAAACAAGGCCTTCTACTCAAAGCTCTGCAGACTGTGTATTTATTCCAATTTTCCACTGTAAATTTTAAGGAGACTTGTTTGAGCTCAAGTGAATCTTCAGACTCTGTGATTTTTAAAAATTGATCTCAATGGAAAGTAATGGAAAGTTTTCTTTTTCCCACCACCTCTAGCAAAGAACTGATCTGGTGGATGCTTAGGTGGCACTGTGCCTAGCAATAAAGCGATGCAAGGCTGAACTGATGTTGCTCTAGTAAATGTAGCCCAGAATCCCCAGTGTTCTGAATAGCCTCATGCCCCAGGGCAGTACACGTAATTCAAGATAGAAACTTGAAAGAATATCTCCTGATGTTACTCCCCCAAACCATAAGAAATACAGTTTGAAAAAGATCTCAGGACTTTGCAAAAATGTCACAAAGCTCACAGCAAGGTCTTCATTAATATAGTAGAAATTAACGCTTCTCTTCTATTTACTTTATATTATCTTATATATCTGCATAGCTCAAGGGCTGAACTATGATAAATCTGAAGTTCCAAAGAGAAGCAGGGGGCACATGCGTCAGGAGCATGTAATTGTTTAAAGAGTTCTCTGATTCCTTTGTAGAGTTTTGCTAAATTCTTAAAGATTTTCTGAGAATGAGGTAAAATCTACTACAGCAGCAAGACATTGCAATTATAGTAATTTTGGGATCTTTCAGTCTATTTTTGCAGGAAGTACCAATCTTTACACATGAAAACAAACCCTTCTCTGTTATTTTTTAGTGACCTGTTCTTCAGCTCACTACTTCCCTTAGTTGATAAAGATGCCTCTTGTAGAATGTTCCCATATACTTCAGCCTGTGCTGACACCAAACTGCTCAGCCAGCAAGATGAGGTAATCAAAAATCATAGTTTCTTGAGCCTGAATAAACATGTCCTGCCTCTCAGGAGGGCTCTCAAGTTGGGCTCATTGCTACACCAACTGTAATCATGCAGCTTTTGGATGGTTTGAGCAGAATAGCTGCAAGTGTGGAATGGTTGTGTTTCACAGAATGTACCATGTAAATATACCTTCAGCAGATCAGATTTAGGGAGAAAAATCCCTTCTCATTAGCTCTGGCTTGCTTATGATTAAGAACACTTGCTGTTCTATTCTGTGTGACATACCCAGCTGAAAAAAAACCCGGTGTGTTGATACCGAAATTAGTATGGAGGCTTAAGTCTCAACACATCCCTGTGTGATGGTTACTTGCAATTAAAAATACACAGGAAAAACTGAAACCTTCTACTTCATATTACTTGAACAAGGAAGATGAAGAGGGCAGTCTTACTTTGGAGGGAGAGAAACCACATATATAGCAATTGACAAATGTGGCACAGTCAAAGGCTCTTAGCATCAGGTTCTGAAATCAGCCATGGCACATATGACTTATGTGTGCATTAGGAGTGTGGCAGAGTGCGTCCCAACAGATGCCACTGTGGCTCCAGAGGAGGGACTCTTTGAACCCTTTTGTGGCTAGGAAGAACAAGGATGTGCTGGTCACTGCTGAGGTGCACGTGGTTGCCGCTCTTCTCCCATGTGCCTTTTCCTGGTCATCTGCTGGGAACTGGAGGGGTCCTTTCAGCACCAGGCCCTGCTTCTACCCACTCGCTCCTCTCTCCTGCCATTATTGCAGCTGTTCTCCATGGAAGGGTCACTCCAACAGCTGAACCCTCTTGAACAGCCATGTCCTCCCCAGCTCCACCCTTCCCATCCTGGATTGTGTAGAGGAGGTAGGATGGAGAAAGTCTGAAGGTGTACTGGGGTGCCATGGAACTTGCACTGGGCACACTCCTGTGCTGTTACCCAGCTGCATGAGCTGATTACTCTACTCTCCACATTTGCAAATATTCCTTAGCCTGGCAGCTTTACAAATTGTAATTTTTTCATTTAAGATAGTTTTCCCTTGTTTGTGTAGAAAATGATGATTGATAGACAAATTTGAAATTCCCTAAATTCTACTTGTGCCTTGGGAAGGGGATGAGTGTGTGGCATTTATATGCCCTACAGGATCTGAAGATGCAGAAATTCTGATGGAGTGAAATTCTTGCTGGGTGAAATGTTCATTCTCAGTTTACTTTTAGCCCTCCAAGTTGCAGCGCTACTGTTACATGTTGCTTGGATAAAAATTGAATGCCCCTGATTACAGGGCAGGAACTCCTTTGTGGAAACTTATGGCAACACATTTAATTTAAAGTGCTTTGGTGGTGATGAAACCTTGGTATGAAAATTTAATATTGTAATTACTCCTGAGCCACCTAATTTTTATGAAAAAAAAAAAAAAAACCAAAACAAAACAAAAAACCAAAAAGAACCAAGCAAGCTGTAGTGCTGCTAGACTTTACTCCCCTTCAAGGGCAAACTGTTTTTACTGTTTCAAATTTCAGTGTGACTGTGATTTTTTGGAAGTGATTGCTTATGGTTGAGTTTTTTCAAAGACTGTATAGACAGTATGGACTCTAAATTTTGGGTTCAAGGTATGGTATTTAAATCATACCTAAGTGAACTAATGAAAGAGGCAAATGCTGTAACAGGTTTTCATTTGATATGTCAAATGTACTGAAGCTAGAAGTAGTAGGTAGTCTAATGCTGGTTTTGTCACTGGCCTTATTTTCATAGATAATTTTTTCTTATCTATGTCTATTTCATTTTCCTTTAAACCAGAATAATAATATGAAGCTGTTGTAAAGACAAATTACTGACATTTTAGCAAGGTAATACTCAAGTAGCATGTCAATATTTTCCTCAAAACTGAACTAAACACTGAAAAACCAGTATTTTTTTATTCTGTTATCTACTTGCAGCTGGCCTGAGTGGCTGTGGTTGGAGCTTTTATGTGCTCTCTTCCAGCCGACAGCTGGCATTTGATTGACAGATAATGCATCATTCTTAAACTTGCTGTCTTCAGAAAACATTCTTACAGCCTCTTGCCCCTGACCCCTCATCTAGATTCTTTCACTTGATATAATGACACTTTCTTCCATTTTTTCGAAGTGAAGGTTGTTTATTCAATAATTCTCTGACTACACGCATTCTTTCTGATTTGAAAAATGTGTTTTCAAGATACAATCTGGCAAAGAAATTTGAAATATCTGTGTAAGACTCTGGGCTTTGATCTTTAACATCTAAATGACCTTTGTTTTTCATGCACTTGCTTTGTATTCTGCTGTGAAATAGCTCTACATCAGGTCTTCAAGAGCAAAATGAAAATTTCTAACAGGAATCAGGCTTTTTATTAAGCATTTCACAGGACCCTCTTTCCCCAGACAACATGATTGCACAAGAAAAGAAGATAATTGAATTTGTGAAAGTCTAGTGGTGAAATACGAAAAATACTGAAGTTTAGCCACAGATTTTTTTGTTAAAACAGTGGCTGAAAGATGATGCTGTTGAACGTGGTATTTTGCCCTTTCTGGAAAAGATACCACCTAAGTCAGTGGTTTTGAATTTTGATGTACTTGAAAGGCAACACCAGTCAGGACTTCTACAAGCATCTGCTTTATTGACATGACATGGGACTGCAAAATTTCCTAGATAGGGCACCCTAATTTCTGCCCAAATGATTTTTTGTAATTATTATTTTCTTAATTACGATTTGTTCTTTGTCAGTGCACTGAAAAACTGGTTTTTTGTTATAGCAGCTTTCTCGTTCTGATTTTTTTTTTTGGTTATTTACTTTTAATTGGTTGAGATAATTCTCGATGACTTATTGGCCCTCTCATGGTAGATCCAGCATGCTGGACAGAGTCCTAGATGACTTTTCTTTACTCCTTATTATGTTGAAAGTGGTCTTATGGCTCCAGAGCACAAGATCTGGAAGAGGCTGGTGGGTAGGTGTTGTATACGTGTAAAACAAGTTGCAGTGAATAGAAAGCTGGAATTTCGGGTCAGAAGAAATAAATGGTGTTAGAGCAGTGGTAGGTGGGGAAACTGCCTTTTTGGGTTCCTCAGCACTGCAAACATGGCGTGTCAATGGAAAATCCCAATCCTTGTTCATCACCCCCATCCATGGTGTATGGCAAGCTTATGAGAGGACATCGCTGCAATACGGCTTCTGCGGAACAGTATGAAGGCTTACAGTTCTCTTAGAATAAAAACAGCTGTCAGGTTGTGCTTCCCTCACAAAAATTACAGGGTCTCAATGAATGGAGAGGATGCATCCAGAGGGCTCCCTTGGCAAAGGGATTTGTGTTGGTGATGTGGGTTGAAATTGGAGGGGCTGAAGCTGTGAGAGCCACTGTCCTGACATGCACTGGGGAGTGAACTGGAAAATATTCAAAGATCAAATGCACTGCTCTTGCTTGAGAAAAGATCGTTTTGACAGGGCTGCAACAGATTCCTTTTCTTTGACCTGCATACAAGGAAACAATGTGTGAAACACATTAACCTGGTTTATAAAGTTCCTCTGCTCAAAGAGAAACCCAACCTCAGTATTCTCAGCCTATCTACACCCTTATCAAGCCCATAGATATTAATTGGTCTGTTGATTCTTGGAGGACATCAGGAACAGCAAATACAGGTTCAAAGAGGCAGGTGGGCTTTTGTGCACTAGCACTGGCTTCCTGCTGTGTAAAAAGTTCTCTTCCCTAGTTCAAGAGGAATTTGCTAGCTCTGTATTCCTTCCCATGCTGAAGGTTCTGCTCTGAACTCTGGAAAACCAGAAGAGGTTGGTTTCCTCAGACTCTTACTGGAGTCAGTAGGGAGAGAAGGGCTCTCCCTAGGAATCAGTTCAAAGTTCATTATGTTTTCATTATGAAGTTTCCTGGAAATATGATTTTCAAATGGGTCACTATGAGGAGAAAGATTGAAGATATTCATCTTTTCGTTCTGGCCTAGGATGACGATGAGTTAACTCTATATTTATGTATGTTTGCATATTTACAAATAACTGGAAACTGTGGTTGGGCCCACAAGTTGACTTAACAGTTCAAAGGAAAACTGAGGTCTAGATTTGTCTGAAGTTTAGGGATACACAAGGAATTTTTCAGGCCTGAAGCTTCATCCTTGATTGTAGTTGATTTAGAACTTGACTTAAGATAAAAAATGAGGTGATGTGTTTAGCTACAAAAGATTTCTGTTAAAGGAATTTAAAAGCAAACACAGATTGAAGATTTATTGGAGAATCTACTGAGAAGAAAGACAATAAGCAGCTATGTCTTTTATTTTAAAATCTTACATATATTTTTCTTTTAGATAATAGATTTCTTCCCAAAGAGAAAATGACAACAACATGTTAAGTCAGCACCAGGGAGGCCTGCATTTGTTTCTGTTGTGATGGAATAAGAGGCTTATGAGGTGGGAGAAAAAACTGAGTAAAGACAGAGTAAGCACTTGTAGGAGAGAGAACTTGTTCCCAAGCTTGTTTTGTCAAGCTTTTGTAGCTATGGCCCCATGTGTAAATTGCTTCTGGATTATTTATTTAAACTGGTCTTGCATTCTGAGTTCATAACATAGGTGTCATGAGGTTGGTTTTAATTCTTGTCCTAAATAGCTCACCAAAAGTGGGCATCTATATATAATGGAAGACAACCTAAATTAAAAGAATTAATTATTTTTACAAAATTTATTACTGTGAGAATAATGTAATGTGTACTAAATGCTGTTGTCATGAAACAGTCATGGTGTCTGCAAGATTGATGATCTCAGGATGGCAGACAGCAATTTTTAACAGGGCAGAAGAGGACGAAAAGTTCTGGATATTTTAACTTCTGGAAGCTGGAAGATAAATTTAGGAATAAAACATTTTAGTGCATATGGGGTTATGCTTCTGATAAAGAGTAAAATCTGTACAATATCCTGTCTTTTGCTCCACATGTTAACATGCCACAGTTATGGAGGTATAATGTGGACTTATTGTAACTATATTAATAAAATTAAGATTGGGGAAATTTGAAATGGTTTGCAGTCCTATTCAAATATCACCACACAGATCTGTTTCTGGTAATCAGGATATTCAGATCAAAATGAAAATACCTGTTCACTTCCACACAGAGTGGTAAGTTTGGATTTCTCTGAAGAAAGTTTCGAAAACAGAGGCCAGAATTCAGCTGTGAATGCAATAACACCTTAAAAATTGGAAAGTGCCAACCAGTGTCAGCTCTTACAACTTTCTCTCCTTCAGGACTAGAACTTCATTCAAACTAAATTTCTTGTATCTAAAAGGTTTAATAAGTATATAATTTCCTATATCTACATATATTAAATTTCTGCTTTCAGATCCAGCAAAATTCAACAGCAAGAGTCAATTTTTGATTTAAAGGCAAGATTTATGTCAGAAAAATGATATTTTATATATATTTTCATCAAAACCAAGAGCAGACAATAATTTGTCTAGGCTTAGAAGCATGAAATGCTCTCCAAGGTTAATTGTTTAGCCTGTTAAAACTAATTTGCTTTCTTGTTTATAAAGCAGCAATCCATTGGTGTGCATAACAGTCTCACATAGTCTGTAGTAAATAGTATCAACTGAATAGGAAAAAACCCAGCAGTATGATAAATGAAGGTCACTTGAAGCAATTTATTCCTAGCTTGTCATCTAATTTGGGTTCTGTATCTGAAATTAAGGTCCTTTATCTGGGTTTTTTTCACACTTCTAATATATTTGCTTTTATTTTATTTTGAAAGTGGAGAGAAAGTTTCTAAATTTGGCCATTGTACAGATCTGGCTTTATGTTGATACCCAAAATGCAGAGGATATTCCTCTGCCTGTTTTAAGCCGTGTGACCCCCCTGGACAGGGTGTATTTTGACCTCTATCCATGGAGGAAGTTGCCGACTCTTTGGGAAACTTTTGAATCTAAGATGGTTTGAACTGAATGTTAGAGCAGTTTGTAGTGACGTTCCAGAGTGAAAAATTTAGAGGTTTTAGGATTGTTTATGTAGTGAATAGATAGTAGCTAAAAAAGCCAAGATGGAAGACAGTTGTTGTTTTCCATGTTTTTTTTTTTCCTTCTTCTACACCTCCATATTCTTCAGCAAAGTGATTTAGACTGATTGGACAGAAATATCCGCATTTCCTCCAGATATTCAGGCTGAGGTTATAGAGTATTGGCAGAATAAAGAAAATATGTTTCGTTTCAAACTTCTATTGGGGGAT
>VZTH01003304.1:3967-34648 GCA_013397815.1 Aleadryas rufinucha | reverse complement strand
GCCCCGCGGTTGTCGGGCGTTGCCCCTTTAAGAAGCCCGGGTGCTGTCTCAGGTAGGCAGAGCCTGTGCGCTGTAGTCGCTCCTATGGCAACCCAATAGAATGGGATCGCTTCATGAATATTCCCAGGAGCAGGGGCTGCATGAGGAATAAGTGATGACAGTGATGTAAGCAAGCAGTGGCCGCTGCAGGTTGCAGTTCATTGTGTTATTGGCCGGCAGGTTGAGGAGTTCGAGGCTCGAGCTTCGCTTTCCGGATGATGTCTGCCCGCCGGGAGCCACGGCACATTTGCATCTCGAAGCCAACATGGCAAGGCGGCTGCTGCCGCCGCTGCCGCCCTCCCTCGCCTTCCAGCCAGAAGTGTGTGGCTCTGCTCTAGACTTCTTGCCCAGTGCTCAGCATCTGAGCAGACAGGGATTGCAGTAACACTCACCAAGGGGAGACAAGCAGCAAGTAGCCAAATCGGGACAACGGAGGAGAAGGGGGGGGCTTTTTGCCGTCCCTCTTTTTTTTTTTTCCTTCCCTTCTTCCCTTCCCTTCTGGATGCAGAGCCTGTGTTTTGATGCAGAGCCTGTGGATGCCACAGCCTGGTAAGGAGATGACACGCCAGTCTCCGGTCCCCCGTGCCCCGTGAGCCGGGGGCAGGGGCCTGGGGGCAGTGCCGGTTCCCCTCGCTGGGCAGAGCGGGGGGGTCTCTCCCCCTCCCCGAGCAGCAGCAGCAGCAGCAGCGGCCATGGACAAGCTGCCCCCCTCCATGCGCAAGAGGCTCTACAGCCTGCCCCAGCAGATCGGACCCAAGGCGTCGATCATGGACGAGGAGGATGACAGCGACAAGGACACCCGCAGGAAAAGCATCAGGCTCAAGCCACTGCCTTCGCCCTCTGCTGGGAGCACCCGGGCCCTCGGGGGGGACCCCGGCCGAGGCGGGGACCCCGGCCTGCTGGAGACGGAGGCCGGCGGCAAGGGCGCCAAGACCAGCACCAACGGGGACTGCCGCCGCTTCAAAGGGAGCCTGTCCTCGCTCACCAGCAGGCACCTCCACGACGCGGCCGAGGAGAAGCGGCTCATCGGCGGCGAGGGTGAGCCGGCCTCTCCCGGGGAGGACAAGAGCCCCCCCGGCAGCGGGGAGCTGGAGCAGGGGCTGCCCGTGCCCCCACCGCCCGCCTCCCCCCCGGAGCCCCAGCAGCCGCCCCCCCGGGCCTGCTCCTCGACCTCCATCAAAGTGGAGGGAGCTGGAGGGTGCGACCAGATCACCCCAGATGAGGAGCAGAGGCTGGGCCAGGCCGGCTTCATGCAGAGGCAGTTCGGGGCCATGCTCCAGCCGGGGGTCAACAAATTCTCCTTGAGGATGTTTGGCAGCCAGAAGGCCGTGGAGAGAGAGCAGGAAAGGGTTAAGTCTGCCGGGTTCTGGATCATCCATCCCTACAGCGACTTCAGGTACAACCCCCCCCTTTCCCGGCCCACTCCAGACTAGCTGGCCTGCCCCTTCCCATGCCACCTCCTGCACAGGGCACCCACCCCGACAGAACTTTCCTGGGTCATTTCCTAGTCAGAGGAGCTGGAGGACACAGCCAAGATCTGCTCCAAGCAAACAGGCTGCAGATTTCATTTACATTTCACCTTAATTTTAGTGTCCCCACACTATTAATAATTTTGAATTGTTTTTAAACCAATTGTCTTTGGCTTTTTGTAATGGAAAGGCTCTCTCTAAGTTAATTGTAAATAGGGAAAAACTGTTCCCACCTGATGCTCAACTCTAGACTAAAAGCATGGTGTCTGATCTTAACTAGTCCTACATCTCCATGGATGCTCTGCCTGATTGATGCTTCCCATTTTCACACCTCCAAGTCCTCTCCCTTCTCCTTCCCAAGAGTTAGGCAGGGATGTTGCTACTGTTGCTGCTCTGTAGGCGTCTTACTGCAGCATGGCTTGTCAGGAATTGGGATGTGCAGGGGATGGCAGCATTCATTAACAGGGTTCTTAACAGAGAAAGAGCCTCTTTTGCATCTGCACGTCCTCATTTGCAAAATTATTTGGGATCGGGAATAGTTAACACTGACTTTACCAAAGTACTGGCTTGCTCTCACTCCACAGCAGCATTTCCATGGAGGTTAATAAGGAAATGAACTTGGAAACCCTGGAGCCAGTTTTTGTAAAGTCCTGCATGGCAGAGGGGCTGTGTTTGGGTATTTCTGAGCAAAGTATCGTCTGCTGCACAGGTGAATTGTCCTCTGCAATATGTATGCAAAGTACTGCAATCAATAATTAATTACTGATGCAATCAATGGCTAAGGTTTATTGCTTCAACTTTAATTACAGCGGGCTTACATCTCACATTTAAAAGCACACAGGAGAAGAATTTTATTCAAACATACCTTTGTCACACTACGTGATTGTATTGAATTCTGGACTCTGCAAGGAACCGTGCATGATTCCTAAAAATACAGGTAGCAAGATAATTGCAGGGATGGATTTGGCCTCCCAAAGGCAGGAATGACAGAAACCTCCTGACACCAGCTATTAGGGATTTAGCAAGCAGCCCACATGCTTAGCGGATTCAGCACTGGCACTGACCAGATTCCTTGATATTTGCTTGGATTAACAAATGTTATTAGAAGGCTCTGTGAGTTGGAAGACTGCACTGTCATTTAAATTCAGTGCATTCAAGTGTCCCAAGCACACAGCTGACTGAGCTTAGGAGGGTTTCCAGCAGCTACAGCGTGATAAAGAGTCCTTGCAAGCACAGCCTTACCCAATCCCACACTGGAACCAGGAGGAAATTGCCTCCCAGTGAGACTGACCAAGTAACAGCTCCCAAACACTGACATGTGGGAATGAGCAGCTTTCAAAAGAACAAAACCAGTTTCATACTCTCAGCTGTATTTGCAGTATTTGCCATGAGTCTGGAGTTAACTGCTGTGTTTTCTTGGGTTATTCTAGCAAGGTGTGCTCTGTGTGTCACACCCTCAGGAAATCTGGGGTTTAGTCTCTGGGTTGTGTCTGGATTTATGCAAAAGCAGTGTTCAGCTTCCATATCCTTCTGTCTCTGTGGTGGGTTTATTCCCTTCCATGTATGTGCCTGTTTTCAGCACAGAACCAGCCTGGCAAACTTCAGCAGCAGGAGCTGAGGTAACCACCTTGCCCAAGGTGAGGTGGTCCGGAGTGTTTGGGTGTTCAAGGTTTCGACAGAACCAGTGCTTATTCCATAGGATGGTGAGGTAACTTTTCATTCGTGAGGCACTTGGCTATGGGGCCACTCCTGGCCTTGCCCAAAGGAATGGAGGCTGCTGGCAAGCCTTGGCTCCCCAAGCCAGATGGTGCTGGCACTGAGCTGTTCGTGCAGGCAGAGCTCTGTGGGTGCACGGGTGACTCCTGGTGTTGGTAACAGAACCTGCCCTGACAGAGCTGGGGATCTGTGAGGGAAGGCACGGGGAGCTGGATGTCTGTACCTGGGGCACGTTCCAGGTGGGCTGGTTTTCCTCTGAACTGGTGTAGCAGCCCAGCCCAGCAGCACAGGCCGTGTCCCTGCTGTCACCCTGCTGTCACCTGTCACCCTGGGCCGGGGCAGTGGGGTGAGTGTGCGGAGCCATGTGACGAGGCCGGGAGGAGCCGGATGCACCGCAGCCTGCTCAGGGGGGATATTTCCAGGGAGGCTTTGCTCACCTGTTTCTGGGTCACCTGCAGCAGGGTAGGAATTGGATAGGAATGCTGCTAGGAGAACATGCCTGGGCTTCCATGGAAAGTGACCTGTGGACAATGGCTGCCTTGAAGGGGAAGAGTGGGAGCCTTCCCACCTTCTGTTTGGGCTCTGTATTCCCTCCTTCCCTCTGCAAAAGCATCTCTCTTGGAAACAACTCCCGTGAATATGGCTAACATTTTGTGACCTCTGGATTGCAGCAGATTGCACCAAAGAGCAGATCTTACCAAACTATTTGCAAGAGCTGTATCCGTGCCCCAAAGGAGGGTGTTGTGTGCTTGGGGAATTACGCAGTGCAATTCCCGACTGCTCCGTGTTCCAGCCGGGCGTGGATCCCGGAGCCTCAGGATCTTGGAGGCTCCATGATCGTGCCCTTCGCTGGCACCAGAGCTGTGCGGCAGCGTTTGCCGGTCCAGTTTCAAGGTAAGAAAGGCTTGGACGCCGAGCTTGCTCTCTGTGCCTTTGGAGAAAGCTGCCTCCCCTGTGCGAGCGAGGGCTCTCCAGGCGGGTTCTGCTGGGGCTCCGGCCCTCGTGACTGCCGGCTCCGAGCAGCTGGAGATGGGAAGCTCGCATGGAACACTCCAGGCCGGTGCACTGCTGTGAAATGACATTGGTGAGATCCTCCGACTCCTCGGAGTCGCTGCTCCCTCGCGCTCCGCTTCGAGAGGAGTTCCCGATTTAGAATAGAACAGAGGCTTTCATCATTGTCTCATTAAATTATCATTTTAGCATCTAATAGGGCTAATTCCAGTGGTGAATCTATGACCCTCCAAGAGTAAAACAAATTAATATAGATTCAGGCTCTGTTGATCTCTGCTTTTAGTCCATTGTGAGGGGAAAAGACATCAAATGACCTTTATCAAAATCAAGCTCGGTGCCCCTGAGTACTCCTGACTAATGCAGTGGGCTGGTTCTAGAAGCACTTAAAAGGTGTCTTAGCAATTTCTAATGAAAATTGAGAATGCTGGCTCCCGTTCTGAGGTGCAGATGTGTGTGCTGGCAGCTGGAGTTCATTTGCATCTGTGGTTGATTGCACATCGGTGCAGAGCCACACTGTATTTCCTAGATCAAGATTTATCTGTGACTTTGAAAGCTCTTCCACTGGGTAGACAGAATTGTATTTTATTGCTTAGAGGAAGCATTGATCCAGTACAATTGGTTTAATAAAAAAATTCCAGACAAACAATGATCTGTCTAGTTTGTAGCTGACTGAAGCATATGGGTTGTAGCTGCTGCCCAGAATTGCTTGCAAAAAAAAAGTGTAGCATGCTGCTTTTAGAAAGACCTGAGAACAGATACACTATCTGAGGGCCCAAAATAGTCCCAGCAGTGGATGTAAATAGAACTGCACATTATTCACTGCCCAGTAATCTATTAACTTCCTCACAGAGAAGAGAAGCTGCTGTCTCTTTGAAAACAATGGCAAACATTCCACTCGGTAGCAGATGCAACTACAGATTTTAGAATTCTTCTTTTCACTGGTCTCCATTACTTGCAATACTTGTGTGCAAACAGATCCTTTATTTCGTTTGCTTCCTGTGCCAGAGCTCCCTGGCTGCTGGGACCCTGGGGAGGTTTCTGTGGCAGCAACAACCAGGTGCTCAGGTGTGAGGTATGAGGGGAAAGAACAAAATCACTGCTTCCCTTTGTGCTGCAGTGTCCCTCAGCCTCCCTTCTTGGGGAAATCAGTGGGATTTACTAATTATAGTCCTAAGAGCTGAACCCAGTAGCGCTGTGGGATGGAGCAGAAATGGGAGGGACGTGTGTTTCCCACTCTCCTGAGCAGACCTGATTTCCAGTGCCTCTCCGAGTGCTGCTCTGGCAGTGCACACTGTTCTCACTGGGAAGCTTTTCCCCGTGCTTTAGAAGGGTGAACAGTTTGTGGAGAGTCCAGCAGCGCTGACTGACTTTGGCAGCTGCCTTGGCTGGGGGTTGCTCCCCTGCTCTCAGGCAATGATGCCTTTTCCTCCACCTCCTGCCCCAAGTGCTGCTCCTTGTGCTGCCCTCCCTCCATTCCTGCCCGCGCCCAAATGCTGATCCCATGACTTGCCCTTTGCTCCAGGTGGGAATTCTGGGGCAGGGAAAGGGCAGGGAACAGGGAAAGGGCAGGGAACAGTGGCTTTGGTGGCAGGACCTGTGCCTGGCGTTGGAATCCAGCGGGAAGTGCCAACAGGCCGGGTTTGGAGGGGCAGCTCCCAGGCGTGGCTCTCTTCTCATCCTTTTTGTGGGGTGGTGTTGCCTTGGGGTAGCAGGGGGACACTGCACGTGGAGAGTGGAGACAGATCCCGCTGCCTGTGCTGCAGAGAACTTCCCTGCCAATTCCCAGGGCACCTTGCCGGAGCAGAACCAGGGGATCCAACCAGGAGTAATATGGAGGAGAATCCAAATCCTGCAAACTCATGGATTGGGTCTCTTGTCTTCAGTGGACTTTCAGTCAGACTGCAGAGGAATCGTGGCTTTGTGACCTAAGGGAATGAAACTCCTGCATCCGAACTTCCCATGTCCATAGGCAAGTCAGGTTTCGTGCCCCAGCTCACTGGTCAGGAGGCAGGGGATGAATAATCCCTCAGCAAACAGTCCATGTAGGAGTACAGCTTTTCATGTGAAACACGTTCACATGCCTGAGCTGGGAAACGGGAAGGCCTCAGCAAAGGCAACACCTGAGTGCATCACCAGGATAAAATACATTAGGACTAATATTAGGGTATTTTCAAGTGGAGAAAATGAGATAAAATAATAACATAAATAAATACTAAAGCAAGCATTGAGATTTAACAAAGAGCTATGATTAAGATTTTTGCAGAAACTTAAGCCAGGCCCTTCATACCAATCTCTGCCAACAGATGAAGACATTATCTCTCCCACAGAAGCTCCTCCCTCAGTACACTCAGGGATGGCTCCTTTGGGAAAAACAATGTAATGTTTCCTCCATCTCTTCTTGTAAGATAACGTATCTTATTTATTAGATCTTATTCAGATCCTGATGTGAAAGAAAAGAAAAAAAAAGGTTAATTTTCTCATGGCTTTACAAAATATTCACTGTGCTAACAATAAATGTTCCTTTCACTTCCTGACAGCAAGGAAATTGGGAATATCATCCCCAGGTTGTAGCGAGGTGGCACAGAGTGGTGGGGATTGAGCTAAAACCACCCCTGAGGTGGGTGTGGTGGAACTGAGGCCCAGCTGTGCAGAGCAGGAGGCCTCACACAGCATCCCCTTGGTCAGAGCTCTGCCCTCGGGGCTCTGCAGGGAATGGGCCAGCCCTGGGGCTCAGAAGGGAAGGGCACAGAGCTACTGAGGACCTGCTTGAGGAGCCGTGGGTGCTGTGAGAGGACTGGGCACACTCTGGTTTGGACCATTCCTCAGGCTGGCTCCGTGAGCAGCCAGACTGGGAAATGGGCCCGTCCCACCCACCCTCTTCCCAGGCCTCTGCTGCTTGTTGGTTTGTCTGTTGTTATAGCAAAAAATAATCACTGCTGTAAACAAT
Source organism: Aleadryas rufinucha (assembly GCA_013397815.1). Lineage (NCBI taxonomy): Eukaryota > Metazoa > Chordata > Aves > Passeriformes > Aleadryas > Aleadryas rufinucha. Next base: position 27,466 of record VZTH01003304.1, on the reverse strand, counting down.
GACATCGTGTTCTCTCCCATCATCAGCTCAGGATGTTATTCCAGCTACAGTTGGGGATTGGGCTCCTTGCCTGACACTTCTGCAGGAGCTTTCTGGCAGAGGGGGAGGCTCTGGGCTCTGCTCACCTGCCCTGGCCATCACACCCCACCCTGCAGTTCCTTATCTCTTCCATGCAAACCTGCCAGGCTGGGCAAGGAATGGGCTCCTATAGAAAATCTCCTGCACACGCCTGCCCCAAGCCCTCCCTCCCACCCTGAAGGAGGCAGGAATCCTCTGGGAAGCCCTGGCTTGATCCATGTCGTGGCTGTAAAATAACACAGCCAAGCTCCCGCCTGCTGTTTCCTACCCCGAGCTTTTGACTTTGCAGTCTGATTTTTAATGCAGTGTTTTGTGCAGTTGTTAGGCTTTTAAAAACAGCTCAGTCTCTCCCCTTGGCACAGTAATATCTCTGGGTTCATTAGCAGGTGTGGAGCTTTTCAAGGCTGTGCTGCACTGCCCTCTGCTCTGAATGAAGCAGTGGCCGTAGCAGGGAGCTACAGCAAAGCAGAGATGCTGCACCACACTCCAGGGTTACTCCACGCTCCACAGGAAGCACACTCTGCTTGGTGCAAGCTCCCTGCTTGTCTCCTCCTCCTCACCTTCAGCCCCACTCTCTCCAACCTGTTGTCTTCCCCATCTCTCCCTTGAAGTTTGTGTTTCTCATCCCCCCAGTGCCATTTCCATTTTCTGGGCTCCTCGTGGCAGGTGTATTACCTGGCCAGTCCTAGATCCCAATATCCAGCTTCCCTCTCATCTGATCACTGATTTCCACCTTGTTTTCAGTAATGCCTCTGCCCCTCACCCCTTGCAGTGTTCCAGTGTGTTGGGTTGGCATTTACTCGGCCCAGTTCCAGTCTCCATCCTTACTCTTCAGCTTTTTCTCTGGGTGGGTCTCTCCAAATCAGCTCCTTCTCCTCCTACATATTCTTAGTTGTCCTTCCAACTCTTCAAACAATCTGAGTTTTCTCCATCCCCTTCCTGACTTAAGAATGGATCATTTTTCCCAGTAATTTAAAACCCTTCCACATTATCCTTCTCCTTCTCCTCGGACACTGCCAATGTTTAGACAAAAGCTACCCATTTTCTAATTTTTAAACTTGAAAGATCTCAATCCTCAGACCTAAGCATTTAACGTGATGAATTTGTCTGGAAGCACAATCTCCACTGCAGGAGAATGAAACAGATTTTATTTGAAGGAAAAATGTGGTTTCCGAGGGTAAAACCCACAGAGTTGGTGTAGGACTTTGCAGCACTATTTTAAGGAGATAAACTTGGGGTTTCAATCCAGTGTTATTCTGGTTAGGTAACTGTGCTAGTGCTTTCTGTGGCACTGAGGTTTTTTCTGCTCCAGAGTCACTGCTGCTGCACTGAAATCCATTTATTATACAGATAAAAGGGTGATCTTTGTCTGGAGATAACATAGTGTCATTTTAGCTTGAAACCATTGAAATTTGTCTTTGTTTCTGATGTGTTATGAGCATCTCATTAGCAAGCCCATGAATCCCTCAGTTTGCTCTCCAAACCAACTATCTGAGCTCTCATCTCTGCCAGAGCAGAGATTTCCTCCTTTCTCTTATTTTTGAAAGCTGTGTTGGTGCCAAGGCAGTTATAGGTCAATTGAGTTATTGTTGGTTCTAATTGGCACTCTAACAAGCTATTAAATCAATTTACCTACAGATGAATGTCACTCAAAAAGCAAGGTGCCAGCTCCTTTTGGGAACTTCAAAAAGCCCATTTCCACTGCTGAGTGTGAGGGAAAGGTCAGGCTGCAGGGAAGTGGCTACTTGAGATTTGCCCCCAGAGCGTTTGTGCCACAAGCTCTGTGGCTGAACACGGGCCAGGCTGTGAGGAGGGATGAGACCATTTCCAGAACTCGAGGCCAAGAGGAAGAATTAAGAACATCACCAATTCTGACACATCTCTTGTATCCCTTCCCTGGCTTATTTCCATGTGGCAGGATCCAGGTGCTGTCCTCCTCCTTCACAGGTGTGTGTCCTACACGCTTTCCTGTGGCTGTGGATGCAGGTGCAGTGTCCACAACCATCTTCCAGCCCCCAGCTGGTGACATCAGTGCCTTTTGGATGTCTAGAGATTCATGAGATTTCCTCACTTCCCTTGCAGAAGGGTCAGAGTCATTACAGTGAGCAGGGTTGATTTAAGTTCCTTTCTTTGGATGAGCTCTCCCCCCAGCAGCACTCCAGAGCTGTCCCCACAGCGCCGAGCACTCTCTGGTGGGGTGGCTGTCACCCTGTCACTGCTGAGCCTGCAGGGCAGGACCAGGGCTCTTGCCCAAGCAGCGCTGCACATTCAGAATGCACGCTGCTCTCCAGGACAAGCAGTGAGGAGCACTCAGGTCCCTGTGAGCGGGCTGGGGTTTGGTGAGGCACAGGGCAGAGCAGGACGCAGCTTGGCTCCGTGCAGCTCTGCAGTGCTGACAGCACCAGCCCGGGGTTTGTCAGCAGACACGGCACTCACAACTCCAGAAGCACAGCAGAGGGAGCAGATGTGTCCTGGGCTAACGGGGTGCTCTTAGAGAGACCTTTTGCTGCCCCTTTCCCATGCTGAGTGCTTTGCTAGCTGGGAAGTCCCTTTCCAAACCGGAATCACTCGCTGCGTGCAGTATCAGATGTGGTCACCCCGTGGCTGGTGTTAGCGGCAGGCTGGAGGAGAACCAGGCTCTTATCTCCCGAGGAGACGCTGCAGGCAGCAGGGGAAGACAGTGCCGTGAGAGCAAAGCAGATGAGCATCCAAGGGGGAATTCCAAGGTCGGCTTGAGGGCCCACCACTTCCACGGTCCAGGGGCACAGCAGCTTCCCCAGCCGTGCACGAGAGCTAATCTCATTTGTGGTGACTCGTCCAAATGTGCTAATTAAGGATTTAACTCTCGGCCTCTTTGGGTGGAGAGGTTGTCTGCATCCATTGTTCCAGAGCTCAGAGGCAGGAGAGGAGCTGCAGGTTGCCTCCTGACTCCAGTGCAGGAGCTCTGACTCCTGATTTTTGATTGTCACAGCTGTGCTCAGGGTGTCTGTGAGTGCCAGGCAATCAGGAGCTGTGCAGGGAGTAACTGCTCAGCCCTGTCACAGCTCCAGCGGGACTGGCAGCACAGGAGCTCTGCTGGGCCTCGCTTCTCCTGCTCCTGCTCAGAACCTGGGCACTCTTACAGAGTGATCCTCATCCCACCTGAGCACGGGGAGGGCATGGAAAACCCTGGAAAGCCCAGGGAGGTGCATTTGGATGTGCTGGGTGTGGGAAAGCAAGGCCTGGCAGTTCTCAGCACTTGGGAGGAGATTAACAGCTGCATTCCAGAGACTGGGGGACTCCACAAATCCTTTCCTTCCCAGTGATCTCAGGGCAAGGGCTCACTCAGCTCAGCACTAACAGCTCTCAGCAGGGCAGCTGTGCATCTCGGGGGCACTGGGGGCAGGGGAGGCCCTCCCTGTGCCCCTCTCTGTGCCCAGGTGCAGAGAGCCAGCACAGGGACACCCTGGCATCGGGCACAGCGGGGCAGTGCCCACCTCACTCCTGGCATGGCCTGGACCAGCTCTCCCAACAGTCCAGGAGATAAGAGAAAAGATAATGATGCCTGGCTCAGTGCAGCTTTTTTAACAATAGCAAACCCACTTTCATTAAGCACAGATTCTTGATGCTTGACCTTTCCCCCTTCACTTCAAAGTACTGATGTGTGCACAAGTTATACTTCTATTAATAACAAGAGGAATATATTTTTCCATCCCTGTTTTCCTGTGAATGGTGGGGAGGGCAGGAGGAGGGACCAGTCTAGACTGCAGATGATGGTCTGTTCTCCTTGATGCCCATACAAAGCACTCGTATCGTGCTCATTTAGCTGTGGATGCACATGGAATGACAAGCAGTGCTTAGCAGACAGAAGGACAAGCTGGAAGGGATGTCAGGCATACAGGTTGGACCTGTGAGCCATCCTGAACTGAATTCTCCATGCTTTCATTTCTCCAGCTTTGAAAAAAAAGGGGTGGTGGTGCTGCCAGGGGCCATGGAAGGTGCTGAGAGACTCTACAGTATTTCAATGTAGCAGCAGATGCCAGAGGAGATACCAGCAAGGGTGAGGTTGGTCTCTACCAGGCAGTTTCATGAGGATGTCTTTGGGAGTCATCTTTTCAGTGTAGTGCTGTAGACTTGGTCTCACCTATTGTCCATCTTTTATTAGGACCCCAAAAAGCAATGGATCCATAGTGTTAGGGGATTTCTGAATCATTGGTCCTTTGTCTTAATAAGGGAAGAGGTTACCAGTACTCTCCAGTTCCATGTATGGTGCTCTATTGTCTGGCACATTTAGAACTAGGCTGGAAAAAGATAAGAAAAAAGCCTGCATGGAGAAGCAGACAAGATGGATTTTACCTTTTATGTCCATAAATGAGAATTGTGCAGCCCCTGCATGGGGCTTGGAGATGCTCTGAGAAGAAAATGTTCCACCTTTCCCTCGCCAGTCATGTGTACTGCAGGGTGTGCTACCCTTTTCTTTGGGAATGTGTGACTCCTGGCTTCAGTAAACACTCCCAAGCACCACGTCTGGCACAGGGCTGCAAGGTGTCTGTCCCTGCTGTGGTGTGGCAGCTCTAGGAAACATCCCTGAAGCTGGGTGGATCTTTTGGATGATGTGTTGTGACCGCTGGCTTTCAGTGCAAACATGAGTGTGCTCTGTGGCAGCCTTGGTCAGGGCAATTCCCTGTGTGTGTGCCATGCCTGGGACATCCAGGCTTGCCCCACACTGGCAACTGGAACAAAAACCTGGCATGCTTCAGTCAAACCCCAGATGTGCCCGTGGCTGCTGGCTAAACCCTGAGTGCTTCTGGACAGTTCCTGGTGCTCAGTGTGTGAAACCACAGGGAAGGCTGCACTGTGGGGGTCTCCTCTCCCTTATTCCCATTGGGATGGGCTCCTCTGCTGTCTCTGCAGCACAGGCACTCCTCCCTCATCCCCTCCTGTGAATCCCACTGGCTTCTCCTTGCCTGCAGATCCTGCTGGGAAGCTGGGCCCCAGCCTTCCAAACCAGGGCAACTCCTCTGGCAGCACGAGCAGGAACTGGGGCTGCTGGTGGCAGCTGTGGGTATGGCCCAGGACTCCTGCTTTCCAACAAGGGATCTGGAAGCCTCATTTGCAAGTAAATTCACACAGCCAAATCTGCACTGCAGACAAAAAAAGATTTGCCTTGACATCATCTGCCCTGCTCTGCGCTCCGCAGTCAGTCAGGAGAGCAGAGCACAGCTCCAGCCTCTCCAGCTCAGCAGAATTAAGGCTAAGCTTCATCATGAGCTCATGCAAGCTGTTCCCACCCCCAATAATTGGCTGCTGCATGCTTTGTGTCTGTCTAGCCATTGCTGCGTGTGGGTGGGTGTGTTGTGTGTGTGTGAATGAGTCTGCTGTGGAAATTAATGCATAACATCGGGGGTGCAGCTAATAATGAAGTGCCTTGGGAGTGCTGGGGCTGGGAGCAGCGTGAGCCAGAGCCGAGCCCCTCAAACACCTGCACAGAGATCCCTCTGCCTGCTGCCACACCATGGCCATTGCCACTTCCAGACCACCACCACCACCTCTGTTTTGCTCTTCCTCGCACCCTGAACCCCTCAGAAGTGTTTCCAGTCTGTGTTTCCCATAGCAGAGATGTAGAAGCAGGACAAAAAGCAGTGTAATTTCTCCAAAGCTCGGTCCCCCCATCAGCACAACCTCCTTCACAGGTGAATAGGAGATGCCAGAGGTGCTGGTGTGTCCTTGGGGATGGGAGACAATGCAATCCATGAGGTGGCTGTGGAGACACTGCTGGATGAAGTCAGGGATGAAACCCCTCTGGGACTTGGCAGCTGTTCTGGGATATTGCTCTCACAGGGCTGAGCTGTTCTCCAACACTTCCTCCGGTGCAATCATCACACACACACACTCAGGAGTGGCAGGCCAGCAGCGTTTCTTCCCAGTCTCTGGGATATGAGGTGCAGAGACAAGCTGTGAAAGAGCTCAACAAGATTCCTGCAGTTAGGAATCAACAAGATTCCTGCAGTTAGGCCCTCACATTTCCTCAGCCTGGCCCACGAGTCCCTCCCATTGCCTCAGCCTGGCCCAAAGCTTCAGACCTTGCTTTCTCTCCACACCCTTGTGGCCAAGATTTTTCTGGGGAAAGGGCACCTCTTCAAAGTCAGGACAGGTCAGTGGAAACTTCTGCCTGCCCCAAACTTGGGTCCTAAGATCTGCAGTCCAATTAGGGAAAAATAATAGGATTGGCTATTCCTCCAGTTGTATGGTTCAGAGTGGAGCATGGCTTTCCTACAGCTGGGCACAAGAGGAGGGCAGAGAATTCTTCACAACCTCTTGGAAAATTTGCTTTTCCTAGGTGAAGTGTGGCCCTGGCTGGCTCAGGAAGAGGAAAGGATATTCCAAATAAAGGAGTTTTGTAGTAGTAACAACGACCCTGACGATAAAACCCCGTGGCTGCTGGCAGAGCACTCCTGACCTTTGCAGGCGGGCAGGTGACACTGCGAGGAAGGGCAGTGCAGCTCAGACACTTCAGCTGTGCTCAGCCCTGCCCTGCAGCTGCAGCGCTCCTGCTGCATTTCCCTCAGCTCAGCCTGGCTGCAGGGCTGGGTGAGATCATTCCTCCACACACCGGGGCTCTCGTGGATGCAGGAGGGTTGATCATCACTGCTGTGAAATGAGGTTCATTAGCAGACATATGGAGCCGAATTCACGGGTGAGAATGGCCCTGGGAAAGTTTCCCTGTTTGGAGGCCCCTCAGGCCGTGTGTGCTGTGCAGGAACCCCGAGTTACCCGGGCCCTGTGCTGGCACTGGGGGGGACCTGCTGGTGCTGCTGTCACTGATCCCAGGTTCCATTCCCAGCTCCGTGTTTGTGCAGTGGCTCTTCGAGGCAGGATTCAGGGAGCCTGGGGCTCTCTTGCCACGGTGGAAATGGTTCAGAGCCCTGAATTTTCTGCTCTTTGCCCACAGAACAGCTATTTCTGATTCAAGAATGCCTTTCCTGAAGGAGATCCCTAATTTACCATCTGCATATCCAATGAGCTAGTATGGGTTTGGATACACTTGAGAGCAGAGCTGCTCTGCTCTGTGCTTTCCCTGGCCTCCAGTCAGAGACCCTCTGCTGTTCCCCACTGGAGTGCTACTGGAGTGACTTGAGAGCTTTCCCCAGGTCCCCTCACCCCTGAGCCATCCTCCTCCTCCTCTCCTCAGCCTCCCTGTGCTCTCCCAGTGCCAGGGCTCCCAGCTGGGCTGAGGCACAGCACAGACATTTCTGCTGGGATGAAAGAACGAGCAAAACCCTGGCTCCTGCCTTACTCTGAGCTTACTTAAGCAGAAGGACTGGATTAACTAAAAAGAAGAAAACCACAGAAACCATGTAATCATGAAGGAAGTGCATGAGTTCCCAGCCAATTTATCTGATATCCCAGCACATCCCTGCTGAAATCAAAGGCTGAGCCAGTGCCAGCTGCAGTGGCCTTGAAACTGGGTCCTGTGTGTGCAGAAGGAAAAACTAAAGGATGTTTCATGTTTTGGAGAAGAGGGCCCTTTGAGAGTGTGTTCTTCTTGGAAAAGCTGGAATTCATTGAGACACTGCTGCCATCCTCCATTCCCAAAACAGGGCAGGGAACAGACTTGCCTCTAGGCACCACAACCAAAGGATAAGACTTGTCTTTTCTTTTAAGGCACAAAACTTAAAAGCCTGGAACAGTCTTTTGTGGCTGTGATTCTCAGATCCCAGAGCGTGTTTAGGTTCTTTTAGGGTTTCCTCTTCCACAGTCAGGACCAGAAGTAGATTTTTCTAGAAGTGCCCACCTCACAGTTCCATGTGCTTCTCTGGGCTCAGGCATGAAGGGAGCCTGTGCTGAGCTCCTGCCTTGAAGGATGGATTTAAAATTGAAAATACACCCTTACACCTCATTTAGTGGCATCTGCACCTTCAGTGGGCAGGGCAGGGTTTGGCTGTGGCTGCCCTGGGGCAGGGTCCTGTCCTGCTGTCCCTGTGGTAACCACTGGCTGTGTCAGCGTGTCTCACATCCAAAGGCTGTGGCAGTTCTGTCCCAAACTCCTTACAGAGGTTGGTATTTCACATTGCCCTTGGAGCTGGTCTGAGCCTGATACCACCGTGGAAATACAAGGGGGGTGCTGTTATTTATTGGGTTTTCATGGCTCTCATTATCTGCTCTGCCCCAGCTGTGTGTAGGAATAGCTTTGTCATATTCCTGTGGAACAGCAGGGAGATTTATTCCCACCCTACGGCTGGAATAGGAGTATAGAGGAAAACTGCTTTATTTCCTCTCGGGTTGCTCACACAGACTGAACCTGAGTGATGCAGACATCACAGTTCCTCCTCAGTGCCAGCCCCGTCCTGCCTGTCCCTGCAGTGTCCCTATCCCAGCCCGTCCCTCTGGCAGGCTGGAGCCTCCTCGTTCTGTATTGATGGAAAATGCATCAAGCTGAATGTATTTCTGAAACAACTTGTTTCTGGCAGGTTGTTCATTCTAAAAATATATTTATTTCTAATTGCTGAGCAGAATGCTTAATGAATTCTTCCTTCCCAAGAACAATTAATCAAAGAAATGATTTAGGGCTGGCACTTGCTCCCCCAGGGCTCAATGGCTTCGTTCCATTGACTTAAATAGAGCAGGGCAAGTCGGGCCCACAGTGGGAAAGATTTATCTGAGCAGTTTTCATGGTGCCCATCACTGTTTGTCTGCCTGTCCCTGGCACCCCGTGTGTTGAGGAGCAGCACTGCACAGCAGAGTCACAGCGAGTTTACAGAACTCCCCGTGTCCGAGCGGGGATTTGGGGTGCTCAGGACAGAGGAGGCTGCAGCTCCAGCTTGCTCTGGAAGGTTTCTTGACGGGAACAAATGGCTGGAGAGGACTCTGGGTCACTGAGACCCTGCAGCATTTGATAGAGGAGAACCCCCAGGGAATCCCCACCACAGCACAAGTCAGGAAATTTGCAGCGTGTCCTGGAAAGAGCAGGAGAGGTCAACAACAGCCGGGGTCTCGGCAAAGGGCGGGGACGTGCTAAGTGGGAGTGCCTGGATCTCCAGCACAGGCTCCTCTCCAGGAGTGTGTGTAGCACATTCCATGCCACACAGGCAGGGGAAAAGCCAAATTTCCTCCTACCAGTCTGACGGGAGAGGCCTTAAATGTCCTGAGTGTGACCACTGAATTCTTTCTATTGTGTGTAACTGTGATTCGAAGCATCCTCTGTGGGCAGCTGTGTGACACTGTCCTTGCTGGGGACAATGTATTTTACATGTCCACTGCCCTGAGTGTTTCATTCTCCTGTCTCAGAGTGTGCCCCAAGCCCTCCTCATTTTCCCTCAATCTCCTGCTGCCCCCAGTTTCTGCTGGGTTTCCTCATTTCAGTCAGTGCAGGGACATTTGGGAGACAGTAGCAGTTCCTCAGAACTGGAAGGGACTTTGGAGCCCGGAGGTGCCTTGCATGAGGATCTGATGCTGAGAGCTGAGTGCCCTTCAGACACTGGGTTGATGTCAGAATTCCTGGTCTCTGCTCTCCTTTCTGCTGGGGCAGTGAGGCCCTCTGGAATATCTGCCCCTCCGTGCCTCGGTTTCCACAGCTGGGAGATGCTGGTGGGGAGACTCAGCCACCTGCCCTAAAAAGCTTTGAGGTCAGAAGGGAACCAATCTCTGGGGAGCTCCTCAGAGTTCCAGTACAGGCAGTAATTAATTCAGCAGCCATTCCAGGGGGAGGGATAGTGGATTCACGTGGATGCCTTAGGTAAGCACAGCCTCAGTACAGTATGTTTCTTCTGAGACTGAAAATAATCAGAAGCAATTGGACTTTTTTTTTTCCTAACTGCTGCATTTTTAGAAGGTGATTCATCTCTTGTCTGGGGTCTGGGCTACCTGAATAGCCCCAAGATCCCAGCAGCATTAGTCTTTTTGAGGATTCATTGTGCTCCATTGCAGCCTGAATAACTCATTACAAACAAGAGTCTGATGTGAGCAGCGGGAGAGCTGGGCAGGAGAGGCACTTTGTGCTTTGGAAGCTGAAGTGCACACAGGCAGTGCCTTGTCACCTTCTCGGGTGCCTCACTCCTTCCACCCCTCTCTGTTACCTTCCAGGTGCCTCATTCCTTCCACCCCACTGTGTTACCTTCCAGGTGCCTCACTCCTTCCACCCCACTGTGTTACCTTCCAGGTGCCTCACTCCTTCCACCCCTCTCTGTTACCTTCCAGGTGCCTCACTCCTTCCGCCCCACTGTGTTACCTTCCAGGTGCCTCACTCCTTCCACCCCACTCCGTCACCTTCTCAGGTGCCTCACTCCTTCCACCCCACTGTGTTACCTTCCAGGTGCCTCACTCCTTCCACCCCACTCCTTTATCTTCTCAGGTGCCTCACTCCTTCCACCCCACTGTGTTACCTTCCAGGTGCCTCACTCCTTCCACCCACTCCTTCCCCATGGAAAGAGGCCCTGGCTGGCACTGGGTGCCCAGCCTTGTCTGGACCAGTGGTGCCAGCACGAACATTTCCCGCCAGGGCTAAGGCAGGGATGTAAACCAGTGAGGATTCCCATAAATTAATTTGGATCACGAGGAGCCGAAGGTCCGAAACACACCATAATATGTGCTCCATCCATCCCAATGCACGCTCCCTAAACATTGCTCCTTTGGCACTGCCTTCAAGGCTTGAGCCATATTCGCTGGATACAGCAAATCCATACTAAAATTCTGGCTGTCCCTGTTTGCCAGGGTGTTTTAACCCCAAAACAACACCTGGGAAAGAAGGGATTTGACTGGGAGTGACCCCTGTCCTCCAGGAGTTCCTCACCCGTGCTGTGTGACCCTCAGGGCTGTGCTGAGCTGTCCTTGCCAGGGGTGACAGCCACATGCAGCCAGCACCTTCTGTCCCTCTGGCTTTCCCTGTCCTCACTGAACACGTGCTTTAGGAACTTTGGAGCCTTTGGAGGGAGGCAGCTTTGAATATGATCATTCCAGCAGACCATTGGAAAACCCCAAACTGCTTTCTATCACCTCTTGCTGGCAGCTTTCAGCATTCCAGTGCTGCCATTAAGCAGGAAGGAGGTCTGACTTTTGTCCATGCCCCATCTGGCACAGCCAGGGCTCCCACAGTAGGAGTGTGTGCACGGTGCTGAGGTCTGGCAGATGCTGTTGCCTGTCTCAGACGTAAATCCTGGGAACTGTGCAAGTTGGAGAGAGACTCTGAGAGAGCACGTGTGCCTGGGAGCAGAGCTGGAGTAAATCATGCAGCTGAACAGCAGCTTCAGGTGTGATCCCTCATCAGGCACAGGGAGCTCTCTTTGGGCTTGGAGTGCTTTTTTGGCTCTCCTTGAGGGGTAGCTGGATGTGACTGGCCCAGTGCTCAGCTGGGCACACACAGAGCTGTTGTACCTGGGTGGTGACCTGTGGAGTGGCTGTCCTGGTGCTGTGTGCTTCAAAGGCTATGGCAGGTATCCCAAACCGGGGCTCTGGAGCCTCGAGAGAGCCTGGATGTTGGAATAATCACAGAATCCCAGAATGGTTTGGGTTGGAAGGGACCTTAAAGCCCATCCATGGCTTTTAGGTCCCTCCATGGACTAGTGGAAGGTGTCCCAGCCATCAGCAGGGACACCTTCCACTAGTCCAGGTGGCTCCAAGCCCCATCCAGCCTGGCCTTGGACACTGCCAGGGATCCAGGGGCAGCCACAGCTTCTCTGGGCACCCTGTGCCAGGGCCTCCCCACCCTCCCAGGGAACAATTCCTTGCTGATATCCCATCTATCCCTGCCCTCTGGCAGTGGGAAACCATTAAGAGATCCCAGTTTCCTCTGGGGACCCTGGAGCTGTGAGCCCCAACGCACCAGAGCTGGTGCACAGCAATGCCCAGGAGGAACATGTTTAGCATCTCGGGTGGTGGGAAGTCTTGTTCCCAGCTGGCAGATGACTGAGCTGGGTTTGTCACTTCCTTGGGGACAACTGCAGAGTATGGGGGCACGAATATGTCAGTGCAAGGCAAACCAACAGCTCAGAAAGCACTGCAATGTCCCCTCCACACCCCCCAGCTCCCAAATTGTGATTCTTACCTACTTGTGTGACTCATGTCATTTCTCTGCCTTATTTTAGTGCTTAATTTTAGTAAATTGGGCTTCCTAGTGGCGAGAGTGACATCCTCAGCTCACATAAACCCGTATTATGTCAAGACAGACACGTCAACACAAAACAGTTAAGAACGCAGCCTGCCATCCCTGTGACTTCCCAAGGAGGTGAGTGTGGAAGGTCCCTGTTGTCGGTGTCCTGTGTCCTGTGCCACCCTTGGAGCAGCTCTGAACTAAGAGACATCCCCAGAGCCCCCCTGCCTTGGGCTGAGCCCCAGACTGGGCAGCAGGAAAGGGGGGGTTCTGCCCCTGTGCCCCACTCAGCTGAGACCCCACCTGCAGAGCTGCCCCAGCCCTGGGGCCCAGCACAGGAAGGACCTGGAGCTGCTGGAGAGAGTCCAGAGGAGGCACCAGGATGATCTGGGGGATCGAGCAGCTCTGCTGGGAGGAAAGGCTGGGAGAGCTGGGATTGTTCAGCCTGGAGAGGAGAAGCTTTGGGGTGACCTCAGTGTGGCCTTGCAGTGCCTGAAGGGGCTGACAGGAAACATGGAGAGGGACTTTGGACAAGGGATGGAGTGCCAGGACAACGGGGAATGGCTTCCCACTGGCAGTGGTCAGGGTTAGATGGGATATTGGGAAGGAATTCCTCCCCATGAGGGTGGGGAGGCCCTGGCACAGGGTGCCCAGAGAAGCTGTGGCTGCCCCTGGATCCCTGGCAGTGTCCAAGGCCGGGCTGGACGGGGCTTGGAGCACCTTGGGATAGTGGAAGGTGTCCCTGCCATGGCAGGGGTGGCACTAGATGGGCTTTAAGGACCTTTCAGCCCAAGCCAGTGTGTGACTCTATATTCTATGATATATATGATACACAACTACAGCATCTATAGACAGACAATGGTTTTCCTTCCTATCCCTGTGTACAGACCCAGCCCTTCCCCAGTGCTGCTGCTCTGTGAGACAGCTCCGAGCTCCCCAGTGCAGACCCTCCCTGCCTGAGCACTGGGGTTTGACTCATGCTGGATGTTGGACATGGGCCAGGGCCTGAACTTCATCATGTCACAACTTAGGCGTGTCTTTAGGCTTTAATCCTTCACATTCCACAACATATTCCTGATGACTTGGAGGCTGCAGCCCTTATTGATCCATCCCTTCTCTACAGCAGCAACATATGGCACGTTTCCATGGCAATAGGTCCCCCTGCAGGGGCTTCCTTCCTTCCCTCACTTTATCGGTCTTTTTCATTATTAAATCATCAGAGATAAATGCACACAGGAGAAGGGTCAATGTCTGGATCAATGGGCAGCAAACAAAGAGGAACTTTTCCATATTCATACAAGCAGGAGATTTCAGGAGATCAAACAATGCGGAATTGCCAGCCCCCGAGCACGGCAGCTCATGCATAATGTATTCTGGGAACTCTGCAATCAATACACATCCAGCACCTTGGAGACCCCTGGGATTCAGCTGCAGGTGGGCAGGGAGAGGGGAATCCACAAACATTTATGAGTGCAGTAGGGTGGGGCATGAAGAGAGGGGTAACTGTGCCATCAGTGCAGCTGTGCCTCAGTGTTACCGACAGAACAGTGCTGAATTCTCTACCCCTGCAGGGTGTGGGCTGGGAGGTTCCTTCTGGTGGGGTTTGGTGAGCCAGCCATGGAGTGAAACCTGCCTTGTGCAGTGGTGTGTGTGGGGAGGAATCCTTCCCTCAGCAGGGACCCCAGAATGGTCTGACCTTCCGTGGGGATAGGAGTCCTCCAGACATGGGGCTGACGGTGGCTGCACTGCCCGGCTTCCCTTCCCGAGGAATCCTGTAAACCTCCCAGTGAACCTGCACCATTCCATCTTCACACGGTGTCCCCAGCCCCTGCTGCAGTGAATTCCCCCTGCAGGACAATTTATATCCATGCTCACCTCGGTGGTGCTGTGAGAACCACAATAAATTGTCTGGGTTCAGTGTGTAAACGTTGCTCCTTTGGGCCTTCAGACAGAGAGGGGATAAGCTTTCCTAGGAGTAGCACCATAAAAATTTCACTGCTTCTGCAGCTTGTTGCAGGGGAATTCTCCACGAGATATTAATAGCTGTGTCCAAGCAAGTGAGAAAATATTAATAATGCTGCTTTAGTCGGAAATGGGATGTGTGCTCTGTTGGCCTCCATGCTCCAAATTTAGAGCCGGAACAAACCGAGTCTCTTGTGGCTATCTCTGGTTCTGTGAGAGAAATGAAATCTTGTTTATTTTTACCTTTCTGGGAAGATTGGGTTCTAAGTATAGATTTAAGACAGGCTTTAATTTGTGAGGCTGATATCTGCAGGCAGGAAGGCAGCAGGAGCCGAGGACAGTGGGCACTGACTCCGTGGGGCCGAATCCCCCGGGACTTTCCTGAGCCTCGTGCCATGGGCATGGTTCAGCATGACTGGGAATGAAAGTGCAGGAGCAGCTTGGTTCTGGGTGCTGCAGGTTGTCTGCAGAGCAGCACTGGGAGTAGGTGTTCATCAAATGGCAGCTTGAACATAAATCCCTGGGAAATGCTCATCCAGGTCCTGGGGAGCCCCTGCAGGATCAGGACTTCACAGATTGGATGGACCCTCATTATCCCGGGAGAGATGCAAGGCAGGCAGCAGCGCTCCGGCCTCCAGGAGCCTCTCTGCAAACGTGGTTTGCTCCATCCTTGAAACTGAGCTTAGGGTGTGAGTTCACTCACCCCTGGAGGATCCCGAGGGGGCGATGGCCCCGGCCTGCAGTTGGAGTGCTGCTGTCCTGGCCATGGCACTTCCATCCCATCTCACCTCCCAGCCTGCGTGGGAGTGAGCACATGGCTGGGCTGGGCTGGCAGCATCCCTTCCACTGCTTTTTCACGTGCTTGAACACTTCATGTGGGTGTGGTTCATGACTGGTGCACTGGAGCACAAAGAGAGTGCACAGGGCTGCGTTTCTGAGGCAGGAAAGCAGCAAACACAACAAAGAGGTTCCAGCAAAGTCGCAGAAGGTCAGCACTGTCCATCTTGGCTGATTCATAAAGACTCTTTCAAACTGAGATGGAGGCCAGGGAAGTGTCTGTGTGTCGGTGACTGGAATTTCTGTGAAGGACAGTCACCAGCAGCTTCTTGGGGGCTCCTCTGGCAGCTCCCCTGGGCAGTGCTGAGTGTCCCACATGTGCCTTGTCCTCCCTCCGTGCAGAGCCCACACCAGGGGAAGGTGTTGCCACCTCTCCTGAGGGAATAGCTGATGGAAAAGGCAGCTGAGCGCTGAGCATGGAGCTGTTCCCTCGTTCAGGCAAACCCACTCCTTGGTGGATTGCCTTTGGCATAAGCTCTGCTCTCCTGGTCCTCAGTTCCTCAGAATTCTCCAGCAGAAATCGCTGCCACATGGATTCATAGAATGGTTTGGGTTGGGAGGGACCTTAAAGCTCCTCCAGTGCCACCCCCTGCCATGGGCAGGGACACCTTCCACTGTCCCAGGGTGCTCCAACCCCAATGTCCAGCCTGGCCTTGGACACTGCCAGGGATCCAGGGGCAGCCACAGCTTCTCTGGGCACCCTGTGCCAGGGCCTCGCCACCTTCCCCGGGAACAATTCCTTCCCAATATCCCATCTATCCCTGCCCTCTGGCAGTGGGAAGCCATTCTCCTTGTCCTGTCCCTCCATCCCTTGTCCCCAGTCCCTCTCCAGCTCTCCTGGAGCCCCTTTAGGCACTGGCAGGGGCTCTGAGCTCTCCCTGGAGCCTTCTCTTCTCCAGGTGAACACCCCCAGCTCTCCCAGCCTGGCTCCAGAGCAGAGGGGCTCCAGCCCTGGGAGCATCTCCATGGCCTCCTCTGGACTCTCTCCAGCAGCTCCAGGTCCTTCCTGTGCTGGGCCCCAGGGCTGGGGCAGCTCTGCAGGTGGGGTCTCACCTGAGGGGCAGAATCTCCCCCTTTCCTGCTGCCCAGGCTGGGGCTCAGCCCAGGGCAGGGGGGATTCAGGGCTGGGCCATTTCCAGCTCTCACCCCCCGGCACCCCCAGGTCCCTTTTTCCCAGGGCTGCTCTCGATCCGTTCATCCCCAGCCTGGACTGATCCCGGGGCCTGCCCCGACCCAGGGGCAGCACCAGCACTTGGCCTCACTGGTTTCCTGAGGTCACAGGGAGCCGCCTCTCCAGCCTGCCCAGCCCCCTGGATGTCCCCCAGGTCTCCCTCTCTCCAGGAGGCCTGGCAGCAGTGGGTGCAGAGCAGAGAGGCAGCAATCCCAGCTACCTCAGACCGACAGAGTGCCCTGTGTTTTGTGAGTTACACAAAGGGCATCATTCACAATGTACCCGCTTATAATTGCTTAAATCCATCAGTGCCTCAAACGTGGTGTTTGCAAATTGTCAGCTATTACTGCTGGAATAAAAATACCTCGCAGTAATGTGTATATTTATATTTTTACAGTAGAAAAGAGAAGAAATTTCCCCTTGGCTGCTACTGATCAAATTATAGATTATAACATGACTGGAAACCTCTCCTGAGTCTAGACAACCACGTTTGCTGGGTGGTACTTCTACCTCGGAATGAGCTTCTTTAATCTTTAGTATCTCATAGTCTATCTGTAATATAGGATGATAATACCTTCCTAATTATATCTGCTGGGATTTAATTAATGTTTGGACATTACTTTGAAAAATGTAGGGTGTTGATTATTGTTTAATAATGTAGTGTTAGATTTAAAAATTAATGATAGAGAAGCAATGGAAATGCTTCCTTGCTTGGACTGCAAATGCCATCTCCAAGTATTACATAAGCAATAGCTTCCTTAATTTTCCACTTACCAAAATCCATGTAATTATATTTTAAGGTAATAATATGAGCATATGTTCTGAACTTGAAACACGGTTTGGAATTGGGCACTGCTCGGGGGAGATTAGGTGAGCAATTATGTAGATTGAAGATAATCTAAGTCAAAGGCTAAGTGCAGACCTTGGAGAATATCTTGCCTCAGGTAATATCTTGCCAACTGAATTCGATGGGAATTCTGTCAGGGACAGCACAGCAGCTTTAAGGAATCCAGATGCCAAGTGCTGCTGGGCCCACACCTCGTTTGTGCTGGGAGCTGTCCCCATCATGCACCTGCCTGTGTGAGCATTCCAACCCATCACTGCCTCACAGGCCTCGTGCTCCTGGCAGGGCAGGGAATTCCATGGGGAATCCATCCATCCATCCATCCATCCATCCATCCATCCATCCATCCATCCATCCATCCATCCCTCCATCCATCCATCCATCCATCCCTCCATCCCTCCATCCATCCCTCCATCCCACTGACCCTGGAGCCAGCTGAGCACCGCGGTGCCCACAGGGAAGCAGTGTTCCCTGCTGTGACCCAGAGGAGCTGCTGGAGCATCCCTGGGGGGTGCTGTGGGTGCAGCCCTTTCCCAGCCAGCTGGCTCCCCACTCCTGGTTTTCTGTGCCCGCTGGATTTGGTGCCCCCGAGTCCAGGAGCAGCCAGGAGCAGCTGGGAGCTAGCGGGGCTGCAGGAGATGCCAGCATCCAGGAGAAGCAGGCATCCAGGGAATTCTGGAGGAGGCAGGACCCAGCAGGCTCCTCTGCTGTCGGAATGCATGGCTAATTAGCAGTGATCCCAGGAGCTTTAGTCAGGATGGCAGAGGAGAGCGAGTATTTGCATAGATCGGTCAGAAGGAATTAAAACTGTTTGTCTTTTCCTTTAGCCGGGTCCTTTCCCATTACACAGCACTCAGAATGCTTTTGTAACTCGTTTGACTCTTTTTCTGGTGAGTATTCATGGCAGAGAGCTTTCCAAGTGCACAGGTATTTGAGAAAACTCCCTGTAAATAAATTCTCCCCACAAGGGGATTGCTGGACTCGTAGCTGATTAGGTGTCCTTTAGTGTGTTCAGGAGCCGTCAATCACCGTGTTCTCCCGTGTTCTCTGGGACAGAGCAAAGTCTGTACCTCCAGCAGAAACAGCCTGCTCCTGTCTGGGAGAAGCGATGCTTCCAGAGGCAGGGAAGGATCTCCTCCTGCCTTTGCTCCTGCGCTCTCCGTGAATGGCTGTTTCTGGAGTAAACTCTGCTCCCACTGTGGCTCCAGCCACCCTGAGCTCTGCTAACGCCCTTTCCAGAAGGCGATTTCTATTTCCAGCCCCACGCACTCCTGGGAATTGCAGCACTCCTCTTTCCTGCCAGGCCGCTGGTGAGCGTGGCAGCGCCTGATCCAGTGTGCAGGCCGGAGCGAGGAGAGGCAGCTGCCACTCCTGCAGAAGGGCAGGCTCCCGTCAGCTCCGAGGGAATTACGGAGCAGTTCCTCCCCACCAGGCAGGGGATGGAGATTCCATGTGGGACTCAGTAGGTGGCACTCTGTTTCTGGAGTCAGCACCGAGCCTTGGGACAGCAGCTGGGTGTGGTTTGGGCTTGGTTTGAACAAGCTGTGTCCATTAAAGAGCCGTTCTTGGGAGGTCAGCAGGGCTGGCCGTGGGCTGGGAGCTCAGTGCCTCTGCTGGGGAGAATCTCCCGGCTCCTGGCACTGCCAGGCAGGTGCATATTTATCTGTGCTTCCCTTTGAGGCAGCGCCTCCTCAGCCCAGAGCTGGCTGCCTTTCAGCAGGAGCTGAAAAACCCCAAAAACCTTGTTAATTTAGAGGTGAGGCTGCTCAAGTCCATTTTCTCTGGACTGTGCAGGCGCTTCAGAGCCAGAACAGAAGTTCAGAAGCCACAGCTGCGCAGGGTTTGAGTGCTGTTGTGACCTGGTGATGCTGCTGGACCTCTCACCTCTGGGATTCACTGCTTTCTCTCCAGTTCCTCACAACCCTTCCTGAGCTCATGCACTGGAATTGCCCACACTGCACCATGGAATGGTTTCGAGAAGGGAAATTTCATTTAATTGTAAAACAAGTCTTCCAAAAGCAATATTCCTGGCCTGCTGTCACAGTGTGCTCTAGGCAAGCAGAAAGATGGTCCAGCATTCCAAACCCACAAAACAATACCTACAAAGTGTACAGCTGTCACATCAGCTGAGTGACACAGCCATGCTTCAGGAGCACATATTCCTGAAGTGTCTGTGGCACACTAACTCTCAGACACGTTCCGTTTAAATAATATATCAGGAATTAAGAGAGCCGAGGTAGTGGTGCATGTTAAAATGTGATTTCCAGATCCAAGGAGCGTGCAGAGAGTAGGATGGAGTATAAAAACCAAGGGTGTTTGAACAAGACATCTGGTTTATATAGTGCTGCCTGTTCCCTGTGCTCTGAGCTGTTCAGTTGCACTGAGTCAACTATAATAAAACAATACATTCACATTTATTAATTTTTTATGTAGGCTTTTGGAAGCAGGAAGAGAAGTGAGAAGAAGGCAGGATATCAGAGGGAGACATCCGAGAGATGCATCTCCATTAGGCTCTTTTTCAAGCCACATGAATGGTTTCAGATCTGGTTAGACTCAAGCATCAGATTCAGGTCTAACCCTTGCTTAGCCTCGGACTTCCGTGGACAAATCCCACGCTCTCCACTTTGCCATGTGGCTCCTCTGTGTGCAAGGCAGGGATAATAACTCTGCCTCTCCTGGGTGCAGCGGAGCCAATTTCATCACTGTCAGCTCCGTGGAATCCCTGGGTGAAAGGAACAACAGAAATGCAGAAAACACGGGTTATTAATAGCTGGTGCTTGCCCTTACATACATCACATGCACCGTTAGTCATTGTGGCCAGTAATTTACAGGGAGGGAGAAGATGTTCCTCAGAGCAAATGCAAAATGACACTTGGATGGTATCAGCCCTCTGAGGTGTTGCGGGCCTGGAGAGTCTAATTAAGTCTAAATGCACTGGTGCCACCCTGAGCAGATCCTGCTTCCTGTGTGGGTGAAATGAAAATGTGCGGGAGCTGTGGAAATCTTAGCAGGGGAATTTGAACTCCCAGGCAGTTCACATTGGAAAGGCAGGTGCTGGAGTTGGTGTGCAGGCCAAATTCTTGGTGGTTTCCAGCTTTTTCTGCCTCCTTCATGCAGCCCCAAGGTTATCTCCTCCCCGACACCTTTATTAGGGGGATCAGTGGATACAGAAGCTTCCCCTCAGTGGTTTTAAGTGATGGCTCTAAAGGTCAGAGCTGAGGGGCTGTGACAATGATCTGGAGTCAGCAGTGCAGCCCTGAGGAGAGCAGTGCCGTAAGGAACACGGGGTGCTGGGGTTTAGCACTTCACCCTCCTGCCCACACTGCACACCCTGCGTCCCCAGGGGCAGCTCAGGAGCAGCGGGCTGGCAGG
Organism: Aleadryas rufinucha; assembly: GCA_013397815.1. Classification (NCBI taxonomy): domain Eukaryota; kingdom Metazoa; phylum Chordata; class Aves; order Passeriformes; genus Aleadryas; species Aleadryas rufinucha. The sequence continues at coordinate 7,138 of VZTH01003304.1, read as the reverse complement.
GGAGAGCTGCAGGAGCTCAGGGCTGGGAGGGTAGGAAATGCTGGGTGCAGGATGCAGGACAGCTGACCACACTGGGCAGGGAGAGGCCGGGCTGGCAGGGAGCACTGCAGTCGGGGGAAGGCATTTCACTGGCCTTGTGTGTGTGCAAAACATCTCCCTCGAGCTGGGAGCCATCCTGCCGCTGCTGGCAGTGTCCCCAGTTAGCACCGAGTGTAGAAATCACCACCCGGCCTAAAAAAGAGGCACAAAAATGCAAAGATCTCAGAAGAAAGGCACTTACCTCCCCATCTCTGCAAACCCAGCCATGCCAGGCTCATGCCATTAATTTGAAACTTGGGAAAACTCATTTTCTTTGTGCCCATCTCCTTGTGTATTCCCTAAGGCAAATGAAAGATGGCTGGGAGGTTATTTATTTTCAGTAATAATGCACACACTGCTTCCAGACTTCCTGCTATTGTGCGATTATCCAGATTAATTGCCTGGGAAAGCTGCAGCATCATCTCAGGCCCTTATTAAGGAAGCTCACAACATGGATTTATATTAGTGCATATTGCCGGGTGCCACAGCCTTGCTCTTGGAGGGACACGGACAAATCTCACTGCTGAGCGCTGCCAGCACCCCTGTACCTGCACACCGAGGGAAGGATTCCTGGCACCCTCCCTCATGGCACCCTGAGAGCCAGGAAGAGACAGCTGAGGACATTTTTAGAAAGCTCGTTAGTGAATAACTTTGCTTATTCTAAAATCAGTTCCCATCAGCCTCTGCTGAATGATTGTGAGAATTGCTGGGGTGCTGCTGGCTGTTGACCCTGTCTGTACACGGGCAAGAGCTGGAATCTTAAAGATGCTTTTAGGTGCTTTAAAGTGTTCTTACCAGGCAGAGAGGCTCTGGACAGAGAAGGCTTTTAGGGCATATTCTGCCCTTTTGGTTTCCCTGGTGAGAGTTTAACAAACCATGCAGCAGCCTCACTCTGGAAATCCTGTTCTGCAGCAGCTCAGCCTGCTCCAGGTTCCAGCCAAACAGCCACTAACCAAGATAGAGCTTGAGGGTCTTTAAAGCAAATCCAGCTCTCCTGAAACACTTCAGGGATTTTGGCTGTAAGGTGTTGGACACAGGAGCAGGGTGTGCATGTCCTTCAGCAGCCCAACACTCCCCTCCGATACATCAGTGCAAATCCAGGGTCACACTGATGCTCTCACTGCTGTTGAGGTGATTGCTCACCTCCTGGGACAAGGTGGTGATTATTGTGTTAATAACTAGCGATATCAGAGTAGCTGACCCAATGTGCAGCTGCTGGAATCTTGGCAGTGGGAGCCTGCGGTGCATCAGCATCCACATGTGACACATTTGGAGGGGGCTGTGCTGGGCAGTGAGGCTCATCAGCAAGCTCTGGCACTGGGCAGGGCTTTAGTCCTCACTCCTGGGGAGTTGTGAGTACATTGTCTGATTGTGGAGCTGTGGAAAATCTTTTAAAAAATCCCAAACAAATAAATGAGGGGTTCTACTTAGATTGTGTGTGCCTTCAGAACAGAACTGAGGTCACTGGGTAACACTGACCTGCCACTGGAGTGAAGATAAGCCTCTTGGAGACTGTGCTTCATGGAACAGGAGTTAAATGTTGGTGTTACTGTCCTTAGAAATGGAATAGGTGTTCCCAGGCACGTCGCTCCAAGTTTATTGATTGTTTCTGTACAACACAGGAGCCTGTGGAGTGTGGGCTGAGCTCCTGGAGCTCAGGCTTAGCAGGAACCTGAACTGAAGGCTGTAGGTGAGAGCACAGGCTCCAGCTCCATCCTGATCCCAGAGTTGTTGGTGCTGGCTGCTTCTAAAGAAGGATCAGACAGCAGGAGCAAAGCCTGATGGTTTAACCCCAAACAGCTTTATTGACAGACTCTGAGGCCTCTGAAATCCTCGTTCTCTCCTTACCCAGCAGTCTCTGTAGTAACTGCAGGTTTTTCAGCCTCTCCCCAGGCAGCTCTCAGGTCCCAGGGAAGTGTTCAGGCAGGCATGCCCAGCCCTGGCTCAGCTCCTTTCAGAGCCCTCGAAGGCAGAGCAGGAGTGTTCCTCTGCTATTAATTAGTCAATTAGCAGCCTGTGCAGTGTGCATGCTCAGGCAGAGCAGCAGGGCCCGGGGGATGACTGACAGCAGAGATGGATGAGTTCATCAGTGCCGCTGACCCGGGCTCCCCGACCTCCTGCCCTGTGGCTGATCTCACATGTCTCTGTCTTGCTGTCCAGGTTTTACTGGGATCTGACCATGCTGCTGCTGATGGTAGGGAACCTGATCATCATCCCTGTGGGCATCACCTTCTTCAAGGATGAAAACACCACCCCGTGGATTGTCTTCAACGTGGTTTCGGACACGTTCTTCCTCATCGACCTCGTCCTCAACTTCCGGACAGGCATCGTGGTGGAGGACAACACCGAGATCATCCTGGACCCGCAGAGGATCAAGATGAAGTACCTGAAGAGCTGGTTTGTGGTGGATTTTATCTCCTCCATCCCCGTGGACTACATCTTCCTGATCGTGGAGACGCGCATCGACTCCGAGGTGTACAAGACGGCGCGGGCCCTGCGCATCGTGCGCTTCACCAAGATCCTGAGCCTGCTGCGCCTGCTGCGCCTGTCCCGCCTCATCCGCTACATCCACCAGTGGGAGGAGGTGAGACAGCCCCGGGCACTGCTGCCAGCTCTGCTCTCCCAAAGGGCCTTCCCTGAATGCCCCCTCTCCTTCCTGCTGGTTGTGTCGGGGGCCTCATGCTTTGTTGGAGCAGGTTCCCGAGGGAATTCTGCAGGTTGTTGGGATGGTGCTGTGGGCTCGGGGATCAGCATCCCCAAGATGTGGAGATGCTGCGTGGGCTGGCAGGAGGGAGGGCACACGTGGGCCCCTTGCAGGAACTGTGTAGCTGGTGAACAGAGCAATCAGCCAGACAGCGAGGGCTTGCCCTCTCCGAGCCCCCAAAGGTCCAGGAGCAGCTCCGAGGAAAGGGCTGGAGACAGCTGATTTGCAGAACCTGTGGCATCTGTTTGCCATCTGCTGCTTCTCTGTGCTTATCTCTTGAATGAAGAGATAAGCACAGGGATGTGTTAGAACCCTCCTGCTTTCTACATTCTCTGACTCTACACTGAGGGAAAAAGGAAGGAGTAGCAATCTGCAGACAAAGGTCTGGT